>BMAW01007850.1:278970-357502 GCA_019974015.1 Nephila pilipes | reverse complement strand
AATACAATAAATAGTTAACTTATCATAATGTTTAAGCTAATCAAAAATTCTTTTACGAAAATAATTCATATAATTTATGAATTTAGACTTATATAAGGCATTTTATCGATAGATATTATATTATCCTTGAGAGTAAATTAATAAATCTGCACTTTCCCACTTCAATTTCTTTACGTTGAGCTGAAATGATAATGCTGTCAACTCTTGCATTTCACAGCATTATCATCGCAGTTCTGGCTTTTCCTGTTGCGTAACACTTACTCTTACCAAGAATTGAAACAGTGCCTTAAAAGCTCCACACTTCCTATTCGTCTCCCCACAAATTAAATTTCAATTTCGCATTCCATGGGACGTGCGAGATGGCGTGCCAGCGTACTCAGAATTTCAGCTGTTACTCTCTCATTTCAAATGCAATAAACGTGAAATAGGCTGGCTCACTTTCGGAAAACAAACGAAAAGCTCTCAACCACTGAAGTAGTCGAAATGTAGCATTACTCCAGCTTCCTGAAGCTACACCTTTACGAATAGACTTCGAATAATTTTAATGCACGAGTTTCGGTGTTAAGTCTTTCTGGCTAAGAAAAAAATATAGTTTCATTGCAAAGCACCGAAGACGTTACAAGTCGGAATAAAAATTGCCATACTTTAACTTGTATTCTTGGGACTTGCTTTACCTAGTATTATTCCTCAAAATATTTTTATAATTAATTGGTCGAGCTGGAAGTCTGAAATGGATGGATTAATAATTAATTATATAGTAAAATATTTTATGTAGCCTGAATTTAAAAATCAGAAATATTTCATTCCAATTATTCTGTAAATTTAAAACCAAATTTCCAATTCAACCAATGAGATAATTTCAGAATAGGTTGCCTCATATTTTAAAAGTTATTTAACTGAACTATAAACCTTAAAAATACGATTCTTTTCCAGTATTTTGTGTGACAATGGACTCTTAGCTAGCGGCTTTCGTCGGATTCGAGCCTTGGTGCCTCTAAAGACGAGCCGTGTAAGCGAGGTTGATGAACGTTAAATCTGTCGGGGCCGAAAATCTTTCCGTGGCGTGGTGTGGAAAATGGGAGAGGGAATACGAGCTCAGGTATCGTCCTCGTCACTTGACCGAAGTTCGTAATTACGAAGTCCGATACCAATAGCTCTAGTGTTGCTTCTAGTGCGACGATAAAAAAAAACCAATCCAAATCCTGCATTTTGTATTTGAGTTTCGTGGTATACGATTTAATAAAGAGATTCATTGATTGTGTGGTTCGTTATATAGAGGTGTGTAATGATGTCTCTTTCCGTGATAAAATGTGATAAAATCAGAGTGTAATTAAGTCGCTTTCCAACAAGATTTCAAATTACTGATCTCCACGCGATTCCTTTTTCCAATAAATGCGTTAATTTTTCAAAGAAATTAATCGAAATATCTCTATTACAATCGAGGAAACAGTGATTTTTAAAAATTAATTGATCACTTATATGCTTCTCGTTGGGTCATTGTTAACAAATGAAGTTAATTCATATGACCATGAATAAGAGTCAATATTTCTCTCTCTCGCTCTCTCAAAGGAGAACTTCAACTACTGAATATTTGAGTATAACGAAGATAGATTAACTTGACAAAATTCCAACTCAGCCATGACCAATTAAATTACTGAAGTGCAGGTCAGTGTTATTCCGGAAATTACTTATTGAAAAATGTCGACAATAGGGCCTCAACTACCCTTCATATAATGGTGACGACATTAAGCCAAACTATGTGATATTTCCAATTACTTAGCCAAGAATTAATTTCCTATAAACCATTTTATTGCAATAAGCAAAACCCTGCTTATAAAGTAACAAAAAAGGCTACATTTAATCAGAAACAAAGTAATTTTTATTAAAAAAATAATGCAAAAATATTACAAACATTTATTAGAAAATTTATTATTTATTTGAGAAAATTCATTAGAATCAATATTTAAATATTTCAGTTTATTCGGTTTATCTAAGAAGGATGTTTCTAAATAACTTGAACAAATTTTATAAGTAAGAAATTCTAAATATTCCTAAATTTTAAAAACAAAAGCTTCAAAATTTCGCAATAAAGTTAGGAGAAAGATTATGCATAAATTATTATGATGATCTTTCTTTTAAAAAGGAAAACTACACACACACACACACATATATATATAGTGGGTCTTACCTTAATCTAATAAAACTTTTACAGAAAAAGTGTTCAATACTAGTGAAAGAAAGCATGAATGGTGACACAAATAAACGTTATAAACAGTAAACACAGTTTGACAAACTTTCATCTTTACTATAATAAGATAATGCACAAACACTGAAGTTACAAAAGTCATAGAATATCTCCCAATATCGTGTAGGACCTCTTTTTGCCTAGTGAAGTGCAGAAATTTGACTTATCATTGACTGAAGAAATATTCAGCCATGCTACCTCTACAGTTGTCCATAATTGCATTCCCGGTGTAGGGTTTTGTGCACAAACTGACCTTTCAATCATGTCCTATGTATGTTTGCTGGGATTCATGGCTAGTGATTTAGGAAATTAGTGAATTGTCTGGAACTGTACAGAATGTTCCTTAAGCCAGTCGAGAGTAATTTTGGCCCGGTGACATGGCACATTGTCATCCTGGAAAATTCCATCATTGTTTATGTACCTGAAATTCATGAATGACAGCTAATGGTCTTCAAGTAGCTGAACATAGCCATTTTCCAGTCAGTTATTAATTCTATTTGACCAGAGAACCCAGTCCATGTCATGTAAAAACTGTCCACACTATTATGGAGACACTATCAGCTTACACAGAGTCTTGTTGATAACTTGTGTTCACACTCTAATCCCAAACCCTACCATCAGCTCTTACCAACTGGAATTGTGATTCATCTGACCAAGTAATTTTTTTCTAGTTATCTAGGGTTCAACCGATATGTTCACTAGGCCGGCAGTGGCACTGTTGCCTATGGCGTGTTTACAAAGGCACTAAAGTCGATCTTCTGCTGTAGTAACCCATCAACAAAGAATTTCGCCGCACTGTCCTATCGGACACGTCGGTCGTACAAAACACGTTGATTGTTGTTATTTGACGCAGAATCGGTTGGTAACGGTGATTACTCTACGCAGCCGTCACTGCTCTCGATCATTAAGTAGATGCGTTCGGCATCTAAGTTGTCACTGGGAAGGTAATGTCTAAAATTATATATTCTCGGCATACACACACGCACACACACATACACTTGACATTATAAATTGAGGTATGATGAATTGCCTAACAATTTCCGAAATGGAATGCCCCATGTGAATGGAATATCCAACTTACATTTCTCGTTCAAAATCTATTAATTCCCGTCTTGCAGCCATAAATACGTAAGAAAACATTTTACATGAATCACTTGAGGGCAAATGAAAGCTCTGACAACATATGGTCCATTTACACGTGTATGTTTCTTACGCGATGCTACCGTGGCATATTGCTATCCCATGACATCCTTAACTTCAATGTATTCTAATGTAACAAAATCATTTCCATAGCAGGTTTTTGTGTGTGTGTTTTTAAAATTATTTAAAAAAGGTTATATTGCCACGATGCGTACAAGCACCGATGGCGCAGAGAAAGTGCTTATCTACAGAACAAGATTTTCCAGGTTGAAAATCCAGTGAACCATTCCAGAATATTCTTTATGTTTCTAGAGCAGTGTTCTGGAATGTTCTCATACAATGTATAAACTCATGTGTTCGCAGCCAAGTTATCTTCTCAAGCAGCTCTTCTTATTCTACTAACAAATCTTGTCATTCACTTATCTATTGTGTGCTCAATTCAACCTGCTACACGTAACAAAATTTCCACAATTAATACCATACTTAACAAATACAAATAATACCATATTTAATACATTAGACACGGTTAGAGTACTTGTTTTTGTCTGTGAAATATCTATAAATCTTGTTCAAAACAGCAATAAGCAATATAAATATAAGATGAACGGAGTTAATCGAAAACCCACAAATCGATTTCTCCCCTCATTACTATCTAGTAAAACAATCTGGACATTATTTACATTTTTAGTGATATTCTGAAGAATTTTTGATATATACGGCAAAAAATAGCATCTAAAAATATTTTTTAATCCTCACAAATACGATCATTTAGGTAGATCAGTAATTATTTAAAATTTGTTGATTTTATTAATGGAAATCAATGAAAACGTTTTGAACAAAAAAGTATGCAAAAATAATTCCTAATTAATCAAAGTTGATTTCTTTAAAGCAGTAGTTAATTAATTATTTTAAATTAAACAAATATATTCCTGTAATGAAAATTTCTTGATTAAAACTTTCAAAAATGTAAATAAAACATATGTAAGCAGTGAGAAAAATTCACATACTTGATGAAAATAGTACAAAATTATCGAATCTACATATCAAAAGTTATTAACCTGATTAGGAATTAAAATTAAATAATTTTAAAAATTGGATTATTTTTTGTAATATAAAATTTACCACTTGAGTAATAATTACTTTGAATGCTTATGACAGCTAAATAAAACATTTTTTGCATTTATTAAAAGAGCAAAATGCTTCGATATATTTAATCGAGTATTAATGCCTGTGTCCAAAAAGTCATATTTATTTTAGTCTTTTATTGAAAATCTCTTTGTTCTTCTTGGCTGGAAATTCTAAGTTTTTAAAAACTTAATTATTCGAAAAATAATGAGAAATCGTCTTTTCATTATATGAATAATTTGTATCATCACAAATGAGGAATCCCTCTATTTTCGGATTGTATCATTGAAATATAAATTTTTATTTATGTAACATATTTCCTCAAATTAATGCTGCTTTCTTCATTTAAAAATAATTCTTAAGATTTAAAGAATACTATGAAATGCGAATATCTTTCACTTTGAAACCGAATGTTCTCCTACGCATTTTAAAAATTAAAAACTAAAAATGTACATAAATATTTAAGAAGTTATCCATTATAAGTTATTAAAAGTTGATATTTTAAATGAAATGCCTACTTTTATTCAAGAAAAGCGTCCTTTTTAATAACATTTTATCAGAACTTTACAATATCAAATTAAACTACAGTCCATTATAATTATTCATTATTTATCAATTTCTCGGTTGAAACTCCAAAATACAATTTTTAAATCCATTTAAAAATTAAATATAAGAAAATATGGCGTTAAAATAATATTAGGAGAGCCTTTCTTTTCCTCTCTTCAAACAAACGATGAGGCATGACATAAGCGGCTTAAATATATGTAATTCAATTAATATCTGCAACAATTTTATATCTTGTTATTTAAAATAATATGAAAAAGAATGAAATTCTGATGTCATTTAATAACAAAATCAGGAATTGCTTCAAAATATAGTGATGGGTTATCTCTGAAAATTATTTTTTAAACGAATAATTACATTAGCTTTTTTTTTACCAAGAGAATATTTTATTACTTTTTTGTAATCCATGATATGAAAAAATTATTAATGTCAACAGCCATCCTTATTCCAGTTATTTCTTTTCTTCCTTGCATATTTTACCCCTTTAATAGATTGGCATAACTTAGTAATTATAATGTACTTAAGTAAGATGTGTTAATCTGAAAATGTAATTTGTGTCCAATGCAAATATGACTATTATTTAAAAAGTGCTATCTTAATAGTTGTTATATTTCAAAAATTTATCTTCCTCCCCCGTTTTCAAAATGATTGAGTTATAACATTTCAAAGTATTTAACGGTATAAATAAACATAAAAAATGAAAAGTTTATTATAATAGATAACTTTCGATGCTATTTTTCCCGAGATTCTTTGCAAAAGGCAAAATAAACCCTATAAATGAGTAGAAGTAGTAATCGAATGCTAGAAATACTATTAAAATAAGGAGTCATATTTCTGAATAACTCATAATTATAAAATGAGTTAAATACATAAATATAAGAAATTAACTTTATTTTGCTTTAATAGCTTGCATATTTCAGACAAATATTCCAGTGATTAACTATTCAAATGTTGCATGTGAAGGAATTTACTTAACACCATTTTGAAAGTAATACGCATTATCAACGATTTTCTTTCAAAAGGAAGGTATAATTCTTTTTCAAAGTAAACATACATAAAGTCCTTCTTTTTGTTTTAATGCTCTCAATGCACACTAAATTGCTTCATTTATGTCTTTTAATACATACTACACAACAAAGTGCAAACAATTATTCGAAACGTAAAGGTGTTGAAACACCTGTGCAGCATCAAGAAATACATACATACGTCACATACAGCTGTGTTATTTGTGATATTTATAGTTAAGCTCTGTACATAATGTTTATTTTCTCCTCCACTACGAACCGAAATTCATTCATAATAATTTAATTACTGTTGGCACAGCCATTGACTCACCCCCCCCCAAATAATAATAAATAAATAGCTGTAAAATAAACTAGTACGTAGTCTAGAGAATGAGAAATAATTTTCCGTTTCGCTTGTGCTAATTTTGAAAATTAATAAACGTATCACGTTAAAAAAAAAATTGGTTATCGAAACAGCTTTCAGCATCGATCGAACTTGATAATGATGAACTGTAGAAAGGTTTATTAAAATGTTAAGAGTTCTGTTTAATATATATAAATACCCTCTTAGGGGAAAAAACATCCAGTTGTGTTTCGTAAAAGTGAGTTTATGTTAAGAATATATTAATTAAGAAAACGCTATCAAATTAAAAGACTAATAATATGTTCTAATGAATAGTTGAAATTTCTGACAAAATAATAAATACCAAATTACGTTCTGTCTCTTTTTCAAAAAAGAAACAAAAATTGCTTGATTAAATTAAATCGAAATCAATGAACGTATTTATTTTTAAGTAGTTTAATTGGTTTGATATTTATTCAGAGAACATGATCATCTTTTTATTTTATTCTACATATGAATTGCGTCTTTCTCGAATTTGCTGTATTCCATTTAGTAAAGGAAAAAAATTCTTTAAAATTGGTGACGGTTGTTTTTAATTCGTATCATCGTCTTAGAATTATACAGGCTTATTCAAAATGAATCATCCGATCTCAAAATTCCATATTTTCATAAGAAAACGTCCCAGAATGATAAGTAATACATGAAAGCAAAAAGAAAATACTGCAGTTTTTTTACAAGTGTTCGATATAACTTATTTTGGTTACACGCACAATGTCAGTTAGATATGTATTTTCCTGCTAAACACGTTGTAAAGTGTCAATGGCAATTGATAGTACAGCAGCGGAAATTCGTTGTTTAAGTTCGAGTAAATTTGCGGGTAATGGTGGCGCAGTCGCAAATCTTTTTACAAACGCCCAAAGGAAGAAATCTCCTGAGGTATTAAAGGATTACACATGGGAATCAAATGTCAGGTGACTTAGGAGGTCAGCTGTGTAACATCAAGTCATCTGGTCCTCTGCGACTGATCCAGCAGTAAGGTAGTTCCTTGAAAACTTCTGAAACATATTTCGTGAAATAGCTTCACGAAGAACACACGCGCGCGTGAACACAATCTATTTTTCAAAATTTCATAATAAAACATACACAATTTTCCTTCGTATTCATGTATTACTCATTATTTTGTGTCGTTTATGTTTGAAAATGTGGAATTTTGAAATCGGATGAATCATTTTGACTAACCTTGTATTACAAATTACCAACAACAGAACTAATAATTTCAGATCTTGTTCAAAATTACAGTGACAATATGGGGACTAGCTCATTCAAGAAGAATGTGACGTCCCAGTTCTTACACATTTCTTTTATTTTTCATTCTTTCTTTATTTATTTGGAATAATATTAATCTGTATTCCATTGACGTCACGACTTCCTGCTAATAGCGGATTCTGATATTTTGTTTTCTCGCGGACAGTCAGTCTGTACAGCGACGGTGAGCCACAATATTGTTCTGTAAGATGATTTTTGATGTAATCTGAATGTGTACTCGTCATCTGAAAAATTTGTTGACAGAAGTTTTTTTTTTTTTTTTTTTTTTTAAAAAAAAGAATTGAATACCTCGAAATACTTGCCACTACGACACAAGAATTGATATTTAATATTTCTTCAAACATTCTATGTTATAAGCCTTGAGAAATTTGGCTTCATAACTTAAAAGAAGGGATTTTTTTTCACTATATTATGCATTAAAAAGTAATCTGTCTATTTCATTAAAGTTTAACATATCCATAAAAATTAATAATTGATCATTTGAATATAATACATTCCAAAAGTTTAAAACTGGATAAGGAATACATCCAAACATTTTAATTTTCCCAATAATCTATTATCTCATAAATTTTACTTACAGCACCATCAAAAAAGGATAATGTTTCAAGTTCTTTTGAAAAATATTTACTACAGTAAATTCTGGAAAAGTGATATGAGAAAAATAGTCTAGTATTACGAATTCTTTACCATTGATTGCCTTACTTATCAAATTATTTGTTTTCATAAATTTTCGAACAAATATTATTCTTAAATTTATTTATTGAGGAATTTTGAATGATTCGATGGGATTCAGCCACACAAGTAAAGAGATCATGCGATACATATAGGTTATTTGTTAACCAGATATTCTAAACATTTGCGTATCATAGAAAATCCTATAGAGTGAGTAATGGTCGTGTTTAATGTCACAAGAGCCAAATGTGGCTATACTGCGCCAAAAGCGGTAAAATTGTGATCTAGACGTGAGAGAAATTGAAAAGATAAATGAGTGAGTGATAGTTTTTTAATGGCACAATAGCCAAATGTGGCGAAGCAGCGTCAAATAGCTGTGGTGAAACATGTAAAAAAATTGAAAAAGGTAAGAGTTTGTTGACAAGAAAGAGAGTCGTAATATAGAGGGATCGTTAGGGTATCCCGGGGGCGCGTCATCATGTTTACCAAAGACGATAAACCCCATTGGAACGAAAAAGATCCCTGGGATGCTTCGGAGTCACATTACCCGTACCCGCCAAAAGAAGGCAAGCCCCTGAGGTTCTCTGGTAAAATCCCCAGCCGAAGGGTGTCCGGCTATACTCCCAGACACTGGGTACCCATTTTAGTCGCCTATTGCAACATGCATGAGCTACAGCGGGACTATTCTTTCACACCCGTTAGAGAATCTTCTAAATATCCCGTAATCATTAATTAAATAATATTAATACAGCGATCGAACATTTGTCTGAGCTGTAATTTCTAATTCAATGGCTTTAAAATCAAAAATATTTCCCGAAATTCCTGAATGATTCCGTGTATTTTCATTTATGCATATAACTGGTCAATTTTTTAATTACTTACTTTCATTTTAATAAGACGATATTGTTTATTAATAAACAATATCCAGTTCCACGCCATGTATAGTGTTTCAAATAAATTCTCTTCGGAAAGTTCTAACATTTCTTTTTCTAAATTTCAATTAAATTTATAGATAATGCACCAAAGATACTGTGTATTTTATTTTCACGAAAGCATTCACGAATTCAACACATCGTCTAAGCGTAAGATCTTAAAACTATTTATTCGTTTCCTCTTCAACAGAAGAGTGTAAAATGACACCTTCCCGAGTCCTCAGCAAAAAAAAAAGACTTTATTTTCCACCTCACAAACCACAAATTCTGTTCACTCAGAACTTTTCACTTGATCAAGAGAGTGTGAGAAGTTATATTGAAGGAAAGATTGGATGAGAGGAGGGGTGGCGAGGAAGCATGTATCCTTTCGAAATAAAAACTCACAACCGATCGGACATTTCAGGTAATAACACACATTGTCGTTCACTTCGACATCGAACTATGACTGCAACCCTCGGGAGAAGTTTGAAGTTCTGTGGTACAAATGTTATTACCACTATCATTCAATAAATGGAGGAAATACCTGAGCAGTCGTGCGTATACCATTCATAAACCTGGAATGAAATTGCTCATTTTTCTCTGGAGGTATTTTTTCCAAGTATTTTTGTCGAACAGATCTCTCAATTCGGTGGCAGTGGAATAGATTGGGGAAGCTAGAATATTCAATTCTTTAAAATGATTGATTGGTCATCGTGAAGAAAGAACAGTTCGATGAGTTTTTTTGTTACTGAGAAGTTTTAATTCTATTTTTTCCAAATGCGTCAAAAGGTACCTTTAAAAATTTTATTATTTCAACAACAAATTTACTATTTTCAAAAGCTGTTTATTATGTCATGGTAATTTATTTTTCCACAATTATCAACATCCAAAGATATTCAAATACTTTTTGACAATTTTAAATAGTAATTTATTGTTTTGTAAAACTCTTAACTCCAGTCACGATCTTTGTGTTTTTTAAAGGAAAATTTGACTTGTTTTCATTTACATATATACTTTAAAATATTTAATGATGCTATTGGGACAAATTTAAAATATGATTTACTAAAATGCAAATAAAATTTTATTCGTATAATTGGCTTTATCATTATTAACTTTTATGTTATTTTATTTTGAATGATAAAGTAAAGTATTATACAAAACGTGATGTTGGTTAAATTTGCGTTTTATCTAAAATACTCATATTTGGATTAAAATGTAAATTTCTTACGAATATATTTGGTGAAAACAAATAAGATTTTCTATTTAGAACTTTTTAACTTAGGAACAGTTAAACAAAAAAAAATAATAAAAAGTTAATTTTAAAATAATTTAAAAGAAAACATATAATGAGAATGTAAAGTAGTAAGAAATTTCGTTTGTTAATTTATTCGAAAAGCGAGATATTCATATTCATACAGATAGTTCATAGTGAAATTCATATTAATACCGAGTGTTTTCAATTAGTATATTTCCATTTGATTGCTACTACGTTTTATATATAAAAAAAAAAATTCCCCAACGCATCCAAATGATTTCGTCTTTTAGTTTTTATAATCCAACTAATTTTTTTTTTTTTTTTTTTTTTTTTTTTGCTGTTCTGACAAAGGAAATTTAAATTATTAATTTAGCTTGTCCTAATATATATATATATATATGTTCTGATAGGTTTAAAGAAAAATTTTTAAGATGCGAAATATATACAGTCAATTAAATTTCCTAAATTTAATTTTGACATTCTTTATAGAAGAATTTTTTTTTAGAATTTGTTACCGGCATTTGCATGTACTTGACTTCAAGAACAAATATTAATAATTCATTTTCCTTGACTCAAAGTTCATACCATCATTATCAGAATAAGAATAATCTGAATTATTAAAAACATGGAATGTAGTAAACAAAAACCAAGGACATCTTCGCTTTCGTCTTGATTACAAAGCTCTTACTTTTACCCTAACACGAATAAACATTAATTCTTAAAATTACTTTTAATCACTAATTAATAAATATTCCTAAATATTGCTTTAAATTATCTTCATTATTTTTACTTCACAAACTAAACAGAAATTTTTAAATTAAAATGTAATTGTGGAAATAAGATGAAAAAGATGATGAAAGTACATGCAAAAGCTTCTTCCAAATTAGTTATTAATCCCATATCTGCTGTTATAAGAATCAATACAATAAATATAAAAGTTGTACAATTTTTTAATCCAAAGAATTTCAACCTACAGTTAGAAATTTCTTCAATTTTTGAAAAATTGAGAATTAGAGAACACCAAAGAAAAAATAAAATTATAATAAACTTTATTTTATTATTTTTCTAAAATAAACCATAGTATGTCTAACCATGTCTTAATAAACTATGTCTTAAGTATGCTATGTTTGTCTTTATTTTTACAAGCTATTATTACTTTTCTGATTGAATAAATTTATTCATAAAATACTTTTGCCCATTAAGACTTACTTAAATTAGAATTCTTTTTAATTTTTTTAACAGTATGGATTTAAATAAGTCTTTTTTCTAATTGTTCTTAACTGAAACAGCTCAAAAACTAGTTTAACATAAACTGGGACAGTCAAAATATATATTTATCAGAAGTAAAGTAAATAACTCTCTAATCAACAGAAATACACACACACACTTCGCTGAACAAATCATTCATCAAAAATACAACAGATGAAAAAAAAAAAAAAACTAAGATTACCTTAATATCTCAAATACCAAACTATGATATTTGATTGAGGAAAGAAATCTCTTGTGTCGCAACATATCGATTTTTGTTGCGAAAACACGACATTAATTTTAATTAATCTGTATTCTAAAGGTTAGTTTCCTTTCTGTAAAAAACAACTACAAATTTTTAAAGTATTTAATCGCATTTTTTACGCCGTATGTATGATAACTTCAAAATCACATACCTTTTCCCTGCTGCAAAACTGGAAAAAAATAGATAAAAAAAAAATCTAATTAAATTATGAAGCAACTAATCGGAAATCAGCTTTTTGAGTGGCGAAAAGGCAATTAAAAATAAAAATCTGGATAAATAATCTAATAAGTGCATAAAAAATTCATCGTACATTTTCCAATCTCAATGATCTGAGAAAGGGTATTCACGCCCCTTTAATTTATCATAATCAAGGTATTTCAAAATATTCCATTTAATAGTTACATAATTATCTTTTATTCCATAATACTTCTCTGAATCTTAGGTATTGAATTTGAGGAAGGTCATTAGTTTGAATCAACAATTATATTTGTATTTTGTAATTGATTTTTAGAAAAATTGACAGCATCAAGGATAACTATTAAAATAATAGAGGAATTAATAAGAAAAAAATTAAGATCTGTTGCCCCGTTTTTGAAATTTCCACATAACTTAAAATAGATTCAAAAGAACTCGAAAGATGTTTTCAATAACTTGTTTGAAAGAAAGTTTTCGAAAATTTATTTGTATTTGTAATTGGCAATGGATCTCATAATTTTAAACCACAGTCAAACGGCGATGACACACCTTAACTTGCATCTTACTCTCTCTAAACTTCTACATCACATTACATGAAGACTTTGAAGTCAAATTCCTTTTAAAGTGCAGTGGTCTCCATTATTAAGTAAATCTACCTTTAATGGAATCAAGACTCGAATCCACTATTTGTGATTTTACTACTTATTGACAATAGATATCGTTTCCAATGATTCAATATTACATAATAATCATAAATTATTGACCGTATATAACAAACTTAGTTTGTAGAATACTTTTGTACTTCACAAATTTTAGAAAAACTTTTATTTAAAAAATATTAAAATAAAAAAAAATAATGAATACAAAAATTAGCTGTTAAAATGGCCAAATTTAAAAGATATTAATTTAAAATTAATTAAAATTCTGTTATCATTGCTTTTAGAAGAAAAATTTGCAAATTACTGTTATTAAACTTGGATTAAAAATATTTGATTCCTGGTCAAAAATATGAATTTACAGTTGTTATTTACATATGCTATTACATTATCAATTATACATTATTGAATAGCATCTTTTTTTTTGAGTATTAGGAAAATTAAAAGTTTTAAAAAGTTTTCAGACTAACACATAATCTTTAAAATTTATCTATTAGTCACCAAAGAGGTTATTGTTTTATTCAGCAACAAATTGTCGTACCTGACCTTTTCAGAATTTTAATGTAAAACTTTTTGGGTGCATCTTTGACGCCTGATTTCATCAGTAATGAACTTAATTTTCAAATTTATGTTATAATACATTTCAGTTAAATTTGTTAATTGGACTGAAATAAAACATGTGTTAAAAATTAAGTATTTCATTTAAATATAGATTGATATATTATCTTAAATTAAATGTATTCGGCAATCAAGGAAAAAAATTATTGAAAATGAATTAAATTATTCGGAATCTTAAGACAGTTGTGAGGAAGCCATTTTTGTATCAAGATTTTCGAATAATTTCTTTTAAATTCAACTTCCCTCTTGAAATGTTTTGGGGTCAGATGATTTTAATATTGATTTGCCATTATTAGCCAACAAATGAGCTTTTGTAATAGATAATGCAATGTGGTAAATTTAATTAAATCGAACTCTATATAATGCGTTGCAAAGAAAATAGTCCAAATGGTGGCGAAATCTATACTTCGAAACGCATTGCATAAAACAAGTTTTACTATTGTTTGAATTTATTGCTAAAATTATGACATGCCTATAAAATCACAAAATATGTAACATTTAGGAACATTCATAAGCTGTTTCTAAATAGAAAAATATTTCTAATGTAAATATGTTCATAAAGCTCTAATACATAAAGAGATATCAAAAAAAAAAGTCAGAGCTCTGATTTTTAAATTTCTGAATACTTATGTGTCTGATACTATGAAAAATTCATAGCTGTATCAAAAATGTAAAAGATATAAAACGGTTAAAATCGAAACATTAAGATTTCAAGAACGCTACTGCATATTTATTTTCTATAATCTGAAAAATCCCTATAGTTAACGAAATTTTCGAAAGCAGTACGTGTGTTATTATCATAATATAATGATTATAGAATTGTTCATATATACTTTATTATTATTTGACTATGATAAAAATAAATATATCTTAACTACACAAAAAGGCAATTGTTTCGATAAACACGTGTGTTTAAAAATAAACAAGGCATGTTTTCTTTCCGTTTCAAATCAGTTGCGTCTTTAACAAATATTCTCTGATAACAAAAGTTTGCATAAACAGTTTCTCCAAGCTTACTCTAGCGCGATATCAATACTCGGAATCTAAACGGAAACGGAAGTGGGGCGGAAAGCAATCTCTTTATGGATAAAGAACTATTTCTAGTGAATAAAATTTTTCAAAGCAACCTAGATACGCACATCCGTGATTATGATTAGTTTAAATATATCGATCTGAATTTAAATGAATTACTAAGAGAAGTGAAATTGCATTTTGTAATTGAAATAAAGATTGTGGGTTTTTAATAGATGTTTTAATATACAGGGTTGTTCCAAATGAATCATTCGATTTCAAAATGCTATATTTCCATAAATTAAAGACACAAAATTACTAGTAATACTTGAATGCAAAGGAAATATATGAAAGTTGTTTTTTTACACTTATAATGTCAATTCGATTTATAAATTCCTGTCAAACATGTTGTAAAATGTGAGTGATTATCAATTACACAGCAACAGAAACTCGTTGTTTAAATTCACAGGAATTTGTGGGTAATGGTATATATAGCTCATACACTTTATCTTTTACAAATTCCCACAGAAAGAAATCGCATAGGTTCATATCTGGTAATTTAGGTGGCTACCACTGCTACCAATCCAACTGCGAGGTAGCTCCGAGATAGCTTCTAAAACAGCTTTCATGAAATAGCTTCACGAAGAATATACGAGGGCCAAGTATTGTTCATAACACAAAACTTCCGCATTTTCCCTTTGAATTCATGTATTACTTATCAATCCGTGACATTTATTTTTGAATAAATGTAATTTTGAAACTGGATCATTCGTTTTGAATAACTCCATATATTATATTTACGTTGTAAAATCTATTCGATGAGATATTAAACAATTTAGAGCGTTTCATAGAAGTTAATGGATAATTAAACTATCGATTAATATATCGTCTTATTTATATCTACATAAAACTCCAAAACAATTTTTATAGCAGTTAAAACTCAGCATATGTTTTGGGGAGTGGTTTTATCAAGGTGTGGATTTATGTAAAGAAGTAACAAACCAAAAATTAAATATTCAGTTTTTTTTATTCAGTTTGAAAAAAGAACTAATGTAGCTTTGTCACTATTTAGCTGATTTCAAAAAGAAGAATTGCGCTTAGAAACTTGTTCAAATACGAGTATTTTCGACGAAAATAGCTTCTATAAATATTTGTATTTGCTGAAAATTTGTAAAAATAATGAAAAAAGGGGAATTCAAAAATATAATCAAAAATAAATATGATAAAAATATTTTTATGTGAATATTCTTGAAGCTCTTTCCAAATATTAACGAAGCACCCTAAAAAAATTGAACACATGCGTTCAATATATAATATGAATGTGTACAAAAGACTAACATATTTTCAAATTTATATGATAGATATTATTTTCTGTATGCATTGAATGTACAATATTTATAGTTAAAAATGAAATCCCAGAAAAATGTGTTTATCTTTTAAGAACATTTATTTTTTCTCTCTCTCTCACGCACACATCTCCCATTTAAATTCTCCTTCATTTATAAAACGCCTCCTTCTATATAGATATCGCTTTTATAGTTTATGCAAATGTTACTCATATTATTTATGCCAGCTTTAAATTTTATTCTGAAGGTGCATTTCGGAAAATTTCGAGAACAGTTTCCGAAATTAAAATTACTTTTAAACTCTAATATAATCTTCTCATACATTTAATCTTTTTTTCAGATGCACAAAGCAGGAGTACTGTAGGAATTTTATGACGTAAGAAAAAATAATTCTTTTATGATGCTAAATGTACTGTAAAACTATACCTTTTCAACGCTAAATTTGATTGTTTTGTTTATTAATGTAGACCTTAGTAGTAACACGAAGGCTACTCTGGAAGCTTAAGGCTCATAGTTTTAAACTTCTGTCAAGAAACGAGGACAATACCTAATCTGGCACCTCCCTCTCCAAATTTTCATACCACAGCAACGGAGGATTTGGGATCTTGACGAGATTCAACGTCCACCAGCCCGGCTACACGGCGAGTCTTAAATGGCATCAAGGTTCGAATTCACTACTCGATGAAAACAACGCCAGCAACAATTCGGCGAACATGACCAATAGATTACCGCGGCCACGTTCAATGTTAAAAGTGTCTAATATAGTACAAGAAAAACTATTTTCCCTATATATTCACTGCTTTTCAAATATTCTAGAATTTATTATCAACACATGGTTAAGATAATGCACATGCATAATTTTGTGATGTTTGATACTATGTTTGTAATGATTTAATGTGTAATATGTAACGTTATTTATAACAAATATACGTACATTAAAATAGTTTTATTTTATAAATAAATTTGTGTTATTTCGCGAATTCAAAATCTGATATTTTGGTTGTGTTACAGTTATTGACCGAGTACTTATTAGAGGAGGTATGTCATAATAACATTTCATTGCTACATGACATACCAACTTCTTTATTGTTGGTCAATTAAAATTTATTATAAAAAAAACTGTATAGTGAAGAAATAAAACATCTAAAAATAACAAGGAAATCGTTATAATTGTAATTGGAATAAGAGTATAAATGATACTAATATCAAAAGAGTTTCGAAATAGTTTTATCTGAAGCAGTAAATTTAGCAACAGAACAGCAACTCGGGAAATCAACTATACCAAAAAATACGAATTAGTGATTTTTCTTCTGCTCTCATGGCTTCATCGGCAACAGTAACTATACTAACAACCGAAGTTTGCAAGCACTTTTACCCTTTACTCTACTTTTAGAACTTCTCTCGATGATTCTATAACACTCGTTTATAATTTATTTGAGACTAAACTTCTCGAGAACATTTCCTACTTCCTCTAGAGAAACTCCAAACTAACATTTTCCATGCGCCATCAAATCACATTAAAGCAATGGAAAGGCGACGTAATGACTGTCAATGTTTTATCGTTCTAAATGACGTTAGAATGATCCATAAACGCGACTTTATGTCACGTGTTGAGTGTTTGTTTGCATGCATTAGTAATGAACGAAGCAAATATTTGCAGAAATTCACAACTTTCTGGCATTTTCAACTTTTCTTCGTTGTTTATTCTCTGTAATTTCCTTTTCGTAGGGAAAGCGAAGTCGTTATTCGGAGCTTTGAAGGATTATGGATTTCCTGAGTGAATACTTGATTTTCAGAAGCAATTGTCATCTTTCCGAACAAAGAATTTTCCCAACGTCGATTTCGGAGGAACAAAATATTGTAATTTTATTCAAAGTGAAATAAATCAATAGTCGATTGTTGAAATGTTATCTTCTGATAAATAAAAATTATGGATCCTAGACTTTTGTAACCAGTTGGTACTTGAAATGTTTTCGTACGAAAGTTGAAATGAAAGAAAGTCGAACAATATAAAATGAAAAACTAATAAAGTGTTTTGAAAATATTTTTACGAAGTTCCATGAAATAAATAATTTATTCATTAGTATCAATGTGTTTTTCCAAACTTATAAGCGGATAGTTGAATTATATTTCATTGCTTGCTTCAAAAGGTGCTAGAAAAATTTGACACTGATTTATTGGTTAATTTTGATGGCTATCGAGTCGATTTGTTACTTTGATATCACTTGGATTCATTATTATTCACCGTAAATTAAGCAATAGTTTAAACAATGGGTAGCTTCCAGCGAATCTTCTCCAAAAAAAGTGAATATTATCTCATCGGCCATGAGTATGATACCATGCATTTCTTGGAATGCGAAGGACATCATACTCATGGAATCGTTGGGGAAAAGAAAAAGGATCCCTGGATAACACTTCGGTGAGTTACCTCATTTCCATTTCGTACACCTGATACCTATTACGTTTGAAGGAGTGTTAAAGATATTGAGATAAATTCCAAGAAAAGAAAATGACGTTAAGTTACTTTTTTTTTATTACATTATAAGTACAGCTATTTTACGGATACAGTTTAGTGACGGGGATATTGGAGACAACCGACTCTTCTGGAATCAATTTATGGAGTGTTGAATTCTTGCTGAAGGAAAACCTAAGCCTGCCTCTCGTCAGTAAATTTCTCTTATCTCGTCGACCATGCCGAAAAATGTTAAGATTCTTAAAAGGTCGGAAAACATATGTAACTCTGGCTGTCGAGTTGTACAAAGCACTCGCCTATTTAAGAATTCAATTACGTCAAAATTGGAACATTTAGGTAAAGAGAATCGCCTGAACATGCTATTAATGGGAACGTCCGCAGATTAGCGTGTAGACATGTAAAAGCCGACATGAGAGAAAAACCAGAGATGCTACAACCCCATTTCTTATTCCTAACACGGGTAATTTTTCAATAACCCCCCCCATAATATATATAATGTCATGGTGATCAAACATTTGTCAAGGCTTCGTTCATATTCTTCATTTTAAATGTTTAACAATAAAACAAACTTGACAAAAGTATAACTCTTAAATAGAATGTAACACACACAGCTACAAAATATTAAATTGTATGGAAGTCTAGGACCATCTCTATAAGGAGGATAATAGTAAATTGGCCCATTGTTAAAAGAGTAGAAGTTGAATAGTTATAAGTTACAGGCTCATTTCTGTTAGAGTTCAATTCTCTACATTTATTGAATGTCTATAGTGTTTAGCTACTGTTAGCGATGAGTTTCTATATTTGGAGGAATTATGTTGCGTATAACAAGGTTTGCCGTCTGTAGAGAAACGGAGAATCTCTCAGAAATACTTCTGGCCTTTGAGCAACGTACCGCGCTTCTATGTGAAGCCCTTTCGGATAGAAGGTGTTGTGGAATCATTTCTGATTAGAGCGCAACGAACTGAACCTCTTATTTGAAAACCTTCCGGAGTGTAAGCCTTGAATAAAATCATTTTTGATCCAAGCGCATCTCACCATGCATATATAATGAGAGTTTTGTTTCCCCTATATTTTAAAGTAAACATAAACATTCTCAAGAAATACTGGTACCTTGGTGTCTTTTATTGAGAAAAAGGGGAAACATCACATTGTTTACAGAAGCCAAATTATTAATAATTACGCAAAGAAAGACAAAACAACTGTTACCCGATGTATGTTCCATTCACATGATGAATTATCCAAAATAATTATTAATTCTCTGTCTAGTAATTAATTATAAAAAACACTGGAAATTATTTTCATTCATTATTAAATAGTTCTCGGTAAATATATCTTACATGAAAATTTCTATTTGTAAAAAATGAAACAGAATTAAAAATCAACTCAAAAAGTTAGGTAACCACTTTTAGGTATTCTGCATATCTTATCTTTCACATTATTATCATAGTGAGAAAATTTTTGAAGTCCAATAACTTATCTCTATTTTCAACTACACATCATTTCTAGGAAATAATTTTCAAATGCTGACTTGGTGGATTCTGTATATTACAGTTTGAAATATTATATACAATAGTTGATAGAGAAAAAAATTCTCAGAAAACACTGATATCATACATAAAGATTTTTTTTTAACTTTTATACCAAAAAATTGTATATTTAATTAAGTAATAAATAAAACATTAGGTGTTTTTTTCGTGAACTTTTTAAACTCTAGGAAAAAGTTAATTACTTACTTAAACTTGTTTTTGTTAATTGATTTCAGAGCAAAGTTTGAGTAATATGATAAATAACAAAAACTAAATTAAAACTTTAGTGACAAAAAGAAAAAAAGATTATAGAATTAAAGATTATGGCAAACAAAAGCTAATTAACATAAAAAATGGTAAAGCACAACTATCTAATCTAAGAAAAAAATTATTTTTTTCATTCGAGAAATTTCTTTGAACTCTTCGTTTCCATGGGTGTTGCGGTAACACCGTAATTATAGTATCAAGTTAAGTGGCAGGCAACGTTTAAGTAGAGTGGTTGATTTGAATTCTTGTTCCTCCAAAATACACAGTATGATATTATCAGATTCTCGGCACATTAACTTCATCTGTGACACAAAGTCCAACTGCATTTTTGTGTGGAAATCAGCAGAGAGAAGCACAACTCTGGAATCATTCTTGTCGTTCATCTAGTATCATAAATTAAGGGTTATTTCCAACGGTCCGAGTAAAAATGCATCGAACATTTTTACGTCGAACGCCGTAACGTTTTTTATTGGCACAAGGCGATATTTGGCCAAGCAAGCTGTGCCAAACACTCGTTAATTTGCGAAAAAGCATACATCTCCGATCTGGATAAAACTTTGTAAATGCAAGACAGGAAGAAAAGGATAACAGAACGAAAAAGGTGAAGGGTCGAAAATAGAGAAGTATTGCTTGGACATCCCGGAGGCGCGTTATTTGTCTTTACCAAAGACATTAACCCTGTAGAAGGAAAAAAAGATCACTTGGAAACCTCGAGGAAAGAATTGAAATCAATCAACTACAACCTAATCTTCCAAAATAGAATACTAGGATATTTCTCTTCCTCCCAATGTAAATAATTGATATAGATCTCATTTTGTCTTATTGATCTAGTATTCCACCGAGTACTTCAGTACACCCTTATCCACAAAATCAATTTAATAAAAAATTTTATTGAAAGGATTTATTTTTCTAAAAGGTCAATATTAATTTCAGTTTCGCTAAAAAAAATTACTTTACTTTCTACCCGACAGTATCGTGACAAAATAAAAAGAAACTTCAATTTATTTTAAGGAACATAGACTAATCAAAAAGGAAAGGAAAGCTTTAGTGGTATGATTATGGCAAAAGGATTGAGAAAAAAGTAAACGTATAAGTACACACACGAAAACTTTGAATTAATTAGAATTTTGTCTGGATCGTAAATCGAAATTTCACATATTATAATATTTTAATTTCATAATGGAATAAGTATACCGCATAAAATTGGAATTTGGCTTATGAATATCATGTGTACATTAAGGAAGACTTGTTATAAAAACACTCAAGATAGTAAATCTTTGAAAAATAAATATAATGAACAAAATTTTTACTTTTAAATATTCTAAAAAATGCCGAAAATATTAAATTTGTTACATTTTGAGTAATTCATATTATCTTTAACTATAATAATAAACTCTAATTTCCATTAATAATGATTTATCTCTGAAACTAATCAAATAATACAAGTAAAAATATATTTTAAAAAGCAACGAAGAATGTATTAGATCCTAAATTTGTCTAAAAAACACTTTGTGTGTGTGTGTTCTGTTTACAAATGTAGATGTTTCTGTCGATTTTTTTAATTTATCGATAGAACAGTTTTGTTTCTTACATAATGAACAGAGAAAATATTATCATTGTCATTTTTAACTCTGGAATATTATATAATCCTCAAGCGTGATCTTTTTTAAAAAAAATATTAATTTACGCAAGAATTTCTTTAAATATTGAATTCAACGTATACCTCATACATTGCATTGCTCAACATGTACGTATATTTATAGCAATTCAATTACTAATAAAATAAAAATATTCAAGAAAATAAATCAATAGCTAATATTTTTTTAAAGTACGTAACTAGATATAAAGACGAAACAAATTAAAAGCTGGGAGAGATTGATTTGTAATTAATTACTTATAGTTTAATATCACTAAATAAATAATCATATTAAACTTTGTTTTTTTTTTTTCAGAGATCGCAGTAGCCGAGTAGTCGGTCGTGAGCTCATAGAAAGTGATGATTAAATTGAGGAATGTTTAGAGCCCTGATTATCCTAAAAAGCACGTGATAGTATGTTACGCATTAAATATGTCGAGGCTTAAAATCTTCAAGTTGGCGTGGATGTCGAAAGTAAGTCAATAATCGACATCGTCATTTGGCTGTGGTTTAAAATTATAAAATGTATTGTCTATGTTAGAAGGCCTTTGAAACGCGCAGAAGTATACAGTCAGAAGCCACGAATAAACAACTTAACAAATTTACTATATGGATATCGTAGAGATATGAAATACAAACATATAGGTATAACTAAGCACTGAACGAAAATTATCTGCATTAAGTGTGGTGTTTCTTTTCACAATTCATTTAGGGAAAACTGTAGAAACTCTAACTTTTTTCCAAATCATTTGAAATATTTTTATTAAATCAGTAAAGCACTCAAATAAAAATTTATGCAAAGTGTTTCTGTCTCAAGATATTTTTTCTGTTTTTTGATTCACATGCATCTATCTACTATTCTTAATACCATAACATGTGGCTATTTTATAAAGCTGTAATTTCCTTAAAATATATTGTATATTAGAATGTAGAATAACCATAAGATAATGATAAAATTTTGCGTCTAATCTTATAATATTTAATTCATTTGAAGGGTGGTTTTTATAAATAACATGTATAAAATGTTGAAAAAATACTTAATCATATTCAAAATTATATGGAAAATCGAATAATATATATATAAAAAATTTAAATAAAGCATGTAAAAAAAAAGATTTATAAGAGAACTTTTAAAAATTAAAAGTTCTTGATTCCTTTATTTATTTTTTTATATAAAAGTACCATTTTTCAATTTATATTTAAAAGAAAATTTGTCATATTTATAATTGAAAAGGAATTAATAAAAATTCCAAAATTATAATTTTAAGCTGAAAACTTCCAATAAAAATATTTTGTTTTGAATATCTATTTTAAAGAGAAAAACGAGAAATATTGTTTAAGAGCCCTTGCGTGATTTAATATTGGACGCTTTATCGATAGATGGATCAAAATAATAAATTTTATTTAAGAAATATCTTTTTAACTGAATTTAAAAATGTCAAGAAAACTTTGTTATACATTCACGTACAAAACTAATGATTTGCTGATAACTCCCTCTATATTAAGATGCTAACAATACCTGAAATTAAATTCCTAATTTTTAAGCCCCATCAAGCTAAATGATTGCTATTTTTCTAAAACTTATGCTTTAATCTCAAGAATTTGTTTTACTTCTTTCTCAGAGTACTTCATTGATTCGAGTGTTTGGTTGGAAATGGAAAAAATTGATTTTCGCTCTTAGTCGAAAATTAAACTTTGTAAAAGAATATTCTTCGTATTTAATCCACTCCAGATCTGCTTTAAATTTTGGAAAATGAAAGTAGTGCAATGTTTTCGGTTATTGGAACATATAATAGTTTTGCTTCATTTCTTCGGTTTATTATTATTCTAAAACGGAATTTCAACAATAAAATCCAAAATAAATATTTACAATTTAAAATTATGTTAACTTTACTAGTAATTGATACTAAATAATTTTAAATAAAGTTTTAAAGAAATAAAGGAAGATTATAAGTTTAAAGTAAAAATTAATGCTACTCTCTTTCTCTCGAAAAGAAGAAAATTCTTGAATTCATTTACTTCTCAAATTTGATTGTACCTTTAATATTTTCGTACAAAATTTGAAATGATGTTGAACGAATAATAGCGGGTAAACAACTTATTTGAGTACACATAATAACGCTTGTTTACCAACTTGATAAGAATATTTTTTAAAATGTGTTGTGGGCTGGATTTCCTGTAATAAGTATTCGCCTTTGAACTTGCCGATACATACTTTTCTCCTCGCTTGAGCCATCGATTTCATAATTTCCATAATGTTTATCGCTTCTTGAAGCACTTTTCTATCCTCCTCCACTTTTTATAGGTGTTGGTACAGTATGGCGTGATGTTGCTCAAATTTTTAATGTTGTTGTCTGAATTCTCTTTTTTTTAATATCTTAACGATCAGGAAAAGTATATTTACGTTGTGCCCATAGTCTAATGGCGTAGTAACTTTTAAACGATATTTTGTGAGTTACTTCCTTCTCGTACAAAGAGAAAGCGTCTCGGTAAATGAGATTCCGTGACAGAGATGAAACTAATTTTCATATTTCAAGGTCCTATTAGTGTGCGAGATTGGAACATTTTATTTCATACTATCTATATGACTAAAGGGGTCTATAAGAACTCTTAAGCAACTTCAATGGGGTTATATTCATTTCCATTTTGATCGTTTCGATGTAATGTAAGGAAAATGAAGACTTATTTTAAGTATAGAATATATATATTGGTAAATTCAATTAAATTTTTCTCAAAACATCTGACGAATTGATATAAAACTCGGAAAAGAATATATATATATCATTTATTATCTTATAGATTTATATATTATATCTATTTATATGTATATAAACAGGAATCTAGGAAATAAAATGCATTGAAATTAAACAGACTCTTAGAAAAAATAATTTTAAACCCGTCGTTTTTGTCGCGTAGTCATTTGAACATTTGAAGTATTTTCTTTGGTCCGACTTTTCAGAATCAAATCTGATTTCTTTGAATGATCCTGTCATAGTTCTTACCGCTGGCTGATTTATTAAAAATAAAAAATACCTAATTGATAAAAGAAATTGAGCTGCTTTATACTCTGGAAATTGATATAGTTTCATCTTGACTATTTTTTTTATAGAAAAGAGAATTTTTCAAAAAAAACCCAATCATTTTACCTAATCTTTTAATTTAAATCACAGTAACTGTATTATTATAATAGTTAACATGTACGATAAATATATGTTTATGAAGAATTTTTGCACATTACATTTCATTTAGGACAAAAGCCGTTTTATATAAATTAGTTTTTTTTAAATAGCTTAATTTCGGGAATATTTTTGATTAAATCTTTTCATTTGAGGAGTTATAACACAGATATGAATACACTGATACAAAATGAAATCCTTTGTACAGGATAGAATATTAAAAATGACAAATAAGGTATTGTATCCAAAAGTCATTAAAAATCAATTTACTTTAATAAGCGGTTTTTTATCGATTTCGAATTTGCGATAATTAATGATATATTATCATTTATATTTCAGAGAAAATTGAAATGTATCGGTATCACGATATTTCTTAATCAAAAGTTTTCTTTTTTCTAAAATTCTAAAATTGATATCATTACGCATTTCTCTTGTATATTTTGCGAAGAAAAAAATTCATTAAACGACATATACAAACTCTAAAGTAAAAATGTTTAACGTTATAATTTAGTTTTATTTTATTTCGGTAAAATAATGATATAAAAAACTAATAAGTTATGTACTTAGTAATAGCATTTCTTAAATATAAACTGCTGTTTGTAGAAAATGCAACACCATGAAGGAATCATCAGAATCAAATGAAATTCGCAGCAAATGTCAATTATAAGATATTATGCAAATTAATAAAGTTTCAGAGCCATCGCGCGTGCGCGGCGCGCGCAGCGCCCTCTGAATTGATGCTGAAAGCGTATAAATAAAGTGCTGTAGCGGGACGTTGAAAAAAGTCTATGATTATTTGTTAGTGGCAAACGTTTAGTGAGACCTGAGTATGCCTCCACGACGGAAGAATAAGAAATTCAAGCAACTTACGGAGTTTGAACGAGGGAGGATAATCGGCCTTCGAGTAGGAGGATTTTCCTATCGCGCAATAGCAGCTCGTAAGCAGCGGAACAGTTCCACAGTGATGCGAGTTTGGAAGCAGTGGACCGACGAGCACCGAACAACTCGAAAAACAGGCACTGGACGACAGAAGGTGACGTCAGAGCGCGATGATCGACACCTGCTCCGCATGGCGGTGAATGATCGCACAGCTTCCTCCAGGCAGCTGGCAGCACGTTGGTCTACTGCTACAGGTGTACAATTGTCGGCTTCGTCAATTCGTCGTCGTCTGCTGCGCCGTGGATTGCGTGCAAGGGTGCCTTTATACAGGATTCCCCTCACGGTGAATCATCGACGGCTGCGTCGGCAGTGGGCTCTTGAGCACAGAGACAGGCGAGCTGATTGGCATCAAGTTGTCTTTTCAGATGAATCACGCTTCAATTTGTGGACCCATGATGGCCGTGTTCGTGTTAGACGTTATGCCGGTCAACGCTGCCTTCCTGAGTGTATTATTGAAACCCGGAGTTATGGTCTGGGGTGCGATTTCGTATCATGGACGATCCAATTTGATACGAATTGAGGGTAATCTCAATAGCAACAGGTACGTCCGTGAAGTGCTACAGCCCGAAGTCGTTCCTTTCCTTCAAGGCATCCCTGGAGCTATCTTTCAGCAGGATAATGCACGCCCACATGTTGCGCGGACTGTTCGAGACTTCTGTTCAGCACAACGCATGCAACTTCTTCCTTGGCCTGCTTATTCACCGGATATGTCGCCTATTGAGCACGTGTGGGATATGGTTGGTCGGCGTCTCGCTCGTGATCCGCGTCCTGCAGTTTCCAAAGACGAACTTTGGTTGCGCATACAAGCGATATGGAATTCTCTTCCTCAAGCAGATATTCAACATCTGTTTGACTCCATGCCACGTCGTATAGCAGCACTTATTGCAGCGCATGGTGGCTGCACCAAATACTGATTTCGGACGCTTAATTTGTTTCTTTTGTTTTGAAAATTTCATCATTTATTTGTATCAGTACAAGTCGTTTCTGCATTAAATTTCATTTGATTCTGATGATTCTTTCATGGTGTTGCATTTTCTACAAACAGCAGTATAGATAGTTTGGTAATCCATAGCACAGAATAATGCGATATTATCAATAATTTACTATGATAACACTATCGATAGTTGTATTTATAGTACGAGAAATATGTTGATTATATAATCAATATCATCGGAGAACTTATTATTATATACTATGTGGATAAATTTTCTTACAGAATAATTTTGCAAACGTCATTTCATCTCATTTTAATAAAAGTTAAAAGTTTTGCTTCTTTTAATATCTGGATTTCAACTGTCAGTAATAGCTCTCATCGGCAGTTCAGTCAATAAACTAGATTTTAACTTCAAATTATTCACAGAATCAGACTCTGATGTATACTACTTAATGGTAGATATAGTACACGAATGTAATAAATACGAGGAGG
The DNA here is from genome assembly GCA_019974015.1 of Nephila pilipes. Classification (NCBI taxonomy): domain Eukaryota; kingdom Metazoa; phylum Arthropoda; class Arachnida; order Araneae; family Nephilidae; genus Nephila; species Nephila pilipes. The sequence continues at coordinate 330,135 of BMAW01007850.1, read as the reverse complement.
TTTCATAAAATTTTAATTATTATTAAGAAATAACGGAGATACATGACTAAAATTTAATACGCATACTAGTTGTCCCGTAGTAGAGAGAATATGCAATTTACTCTACAGAGTTCTACGATGACGGCGTTCGAAAGGTCGAGGAAAGCAAAGAGAAATGTAAAACTCTGATTGGTGACTATGTAACAAGCCAATTGAAAAGTCCCCGACCTACCATAGTAAAACACATTTTTTTGGCAAAATTAGTTTTTTTTATTCAACATAATTCCCTTCAAGGGTGATACACTGATTATAGCGACCCTTCAACTTTTCGATACCATTTTTGTAGTACGATTTGTCCTTTGCTTCAAAATAGGCCTCAGTTTCGGCGATCACCTCTTCATTCGATGAAAATTTCTTCCCAGCGAGCATTCTTTTGAGATCTGAGAACAGTAAATAGTCACTGGGGGCCAGAATTGGTGAATACGCTGGACGAGGAAGCAATTCGAAGCCCAATTCATGGATTTTTGCCACCGTTTTCACTCACTTATGACACGGTGCATTGCCTTGGTGAAGCAGCACTTTCTTTTTCTTCCAATGCGACCGTTTTTCGGCGATTTCGTCCTTCAAACGGTCCAATAACGCTATGTAATAGTCGCTGTTGATGGTCCTTCCTTTTTCAAGGTAGTCAATGAAAATTATTCCATGCGCATCCCAAAATACAGATGCCCTAACCTTGCCAGCCGACTGTTGCGTTTTCCCACGCTTTGGAGCGGGTTCATCGTGCAGTCCACTCGGATGACTGTCGATTGAACTTCGGAGTGAAATGATGGAGGCCATGTTTCATCCATTGTCACATATCGACGCAAAAACTCAGGTTTATTACGCTTGATCCTCTTCAAACACTGCTCCGAATCATCAACTCGTCGTTGTTTTTGGTCAAAAGTGAGCTCGCGCGGCACCCACTTTGCACAGAGCTTTCTCATACCCAAATATTCGTGAATGATATGATGTACACGTTCAGTTGATATCTTTAGAGTGTCTGCTATTTCATTCAATTTCAATTTACGGTCATTCAAAATCATTTTGTGGATTTTTTTAATGTTTTCGTCCGTAACAACCTCTTTTGGGTGTCCACCGTCTTCGGTGCTCATTTCACCACGTCTAAACTTAGCATACCAATCCTTGATGGTTGATTTTCCTGGGGCAGTGTCCGGAAACTCGACATCAAGCCAAGTTTTTGCTTCAACTGTATTTTTTCCCTTCAAAAAGCAATATTTTATCAACACGTGAAATTCCTTTTTATCCATTTTTTTCACAATAACAAAAGTTGCTTCACTCAAAATGCTATAATTCACAAACTAATAATCCGACAGCTGTCAAATTTATACACGCATCTTTTCAGAGTTACGGCTAACTAAAAACATATGGATTTAATTCTAGTAGCGCCATCTATGTGTCAGGCCGGGGACTTTTCAATTGACCTGTTAGAGAAGTCTTGAGAGTAATAGATGACGATTAAATTTCTATGTTGATTTACCATTAGTAATTATTAAAACTTTATGATATTCCGGGATTATAACTGAAGCTTTACGATACTGAGGGTCATTTTAATCTACGATTTCCTCAAAACAAACAAATCAATTGTAATAATGTAAATGAGCAACATTATGTACATAAGAATAAATTAATATGCAAATATTACGGTCATTTTTTTAGTAATAATTGAAATTTTATGACACCTCCTCTTAATATGATATTACAACCATGTATAATCATTGATGCTATTGGTATATTGGGTCATTCAATACATCAATTTATCCAATCGATTAGTTAAGAAAGCGACAATTTTGATTATTCTTCGATATCCTATTGATATTTTAGAAATACTACTTTATAATAACAAAAAATCTAATAACAATATTGTAGATTTATAAATATAATAAAAACAATGCAGTAACATTGCTCTTCAAAATTTGTTCCAAAAATAATGATTCCATAGAGTCAACTCCCCAGATTGATTAATTATTAACATCCCTCTTAAAAATAACACGTAGATTATAGATGACAGATTTCGTAATTTTGAACCACAGTAAATTGACAAAAATGGCACTAGAGGTAGCTCTCAATTTTTTTCTCACTTGCCAATAGATTTAAAGTGCATCAGCCCCACAAAAAGGCAATAAGTACGCTGTGGAATCAAGAAGCACGATGTCAATACCACTTAAGAAAGCTCCGATCGCATTTGGTGGAATTATTGTCACTTTAATAATTACAGAATAGTTGGTTAAATCATTAGAGAACATAAATGATATTGGGGACTGATTTTTCAATTTCTAACAATGGTTAGAAAACGAGCGCTACCCCTGAGTTGGTATATTTATTTTGAACCATTCTTAGCAAGAAATAAATATTGACGCAGGGTTTTCCATGAATCATATTTCATTTAGACCCTTCCATTGTTTCAAGCATAAAGATAAATAAATCTGAAACATTAAAACTGCTTCGAGATATTACTTCAAGATATGTAAAGTATACGAGGAAATATGCGCGAGCTTATGGCTGGCATTGTTTACTTCGAGTCATGGGATCCAAGTCTTGATGCCACTTAAGACCTGCTGTGTAGCGGAGGATTGATAAACGTTAAATTCTATCTAAACTATAAGTCTTACGTTAGGATGCTGACGAAGTTAGAATATTGGGGAGCCAAGTGTCTTCCTCGTCACTTGACTGCGATACAAAATTACGAGGTGTATCATCAAGAACCCTCGTGCAAGAAACTTCCTTTCATCATAACGATATATATATATCGTTACAGTAACATAAAGTAGTCAAAAATACCAGATACAATAGAGTCGTAACTTATAAAGATAGACGTATCCAGGAAAATACAAATAGTTAATAAGAATAAACGATAAAAATGAATGTTACTGGTTTTAACCAGAATTATTTGCTACAGAAATTTTTCAGATACTGGATTTCTTTAAAGTCGTGCTTTTAAGTTAAATTTTCATTGTTTAAATTAATATCACAAATATGGGCGTGGATTTATTCAAAATTCTTTTCTTGAATGAAGAATATTGCCTTTATTCCTTTATTATAGAGATGACAAAACTTTGATCTTTTAACAATAAAATCTTCTTATGAAAACCAAAAAAGAAATAAAAAATGCCTTATGAGAATTTTAAAAACTCGAGAAGTTTTCGAACGAAATTAATTGCGCCTCCTGGAAGAAATAAAAAATAGCTTCAGTTTATGGTTTGTGTCCATTATTTCCAGTACATTAAGTGCCTTCTTCCGACATAAAGGTCCTCTTTCAAAATCCATTTATCTTCGATAGATAACAATAATTTTTCACTTTGCTTCTAGATGGGCCAACCAATGGTAAATTAATCTTTCGATATGGGAGCTAATGAAAAAGTAAAATATTTTAGAAAGAATTTAGGATCTAAACAATAAATACACAAACTGAAGAATTTTGTGCATGGTATTTTATTTTACAGCAAAAATTAAATGAAAAAGTGTTAAATATTTCTTAAAAGATCCAAAACTTGTTCAGATTTTTTAGAGCCAAGTGTCAGTTTCTTCACTTGGAAGTTCGTAATTGTTGCTCAGGATTTTCTATCAGTAAGTTGCTAACTGGTAGAAAATAAACAATAAAAAAGCATATTAGATAGGAAGTATTGCATAAACTTTTAATCGTTTCATAGTTAACATGCCTTATTTAAAGATTTAATTGTTTGTTAATTTAAGAAAAAATAATGTAAATAATTTAACAGTACAAAGTATTCTCATTTTAACATGTTTTACGAAGGAAGAAAACGGTTCTCCCAATGTAAATTCTTTTATTCTGAGAGTGCCTTATTTTTTCACACAAACTTAAGTCGTGTTTTTGGATAATTTCGTGACTTGCTGTACTTCTGTCATAACATACATCTTCATAGAGGCTCAACGTAGTTTTTTTTAAGGAAGAAAAATTTCAAATCCTTTTTTCGGGACCACGCAGCTGAGATTTTACATAAAATGCTTTTCGAACCAAGTAGCTCTGCTTCTTCCATTGTTTCTCTTAAGATTTCTCTCGTACCTATTTCTTAACATTCTTTTCATCAAATTCTCAGACATTCGACTTCTTTTGTATATTTTACAGATTACTTAAATATTCTGAATTTCTCTTTTCTTATTTCAAAATTTACTAAAATTTTTCTTTTGCAAACATTTTTTTAATTTTAAATATGCAGAAATTTAAGTTTTACCCAAACTATATGTTTTTCATTAAAAATGAATTGAAAATTGGAATAAATAAAGTTTACGATTTTTTTAGGAACAAATAAAGGTATGGAAACTTGACACTTACGTGTATGATACTTTTATATTAAGTGCATTAACAGTAAATTTGAGATTACCGATTGTCTTGAGAGTGCCATCAAGGTATAATCTAAATCATACAAACTGAAGTAACATATATAACGAATTTAAACTAATTTTTACTATCTTGAATACTAGAAATATTAGCTTCAGAGTTTTGGCCAATTTCAGTAATAAATTATATACCAACCGTCCATTTCTACATGCATTAACCTTCGCTCTGTTATTACAGATACAAAAGCGATTTATCAGAAGCATTCCTTCCGCAAATGCAGCAATTTCTAATATATTACAAGACACTGTATTATTAAACGTTTCCAATCATGATGAACTTAAATGAGTTTGCATACTGAGAGGAACCCCGTGCTTAAAATGAGGCTGTCCGCTAATGATTTAATTTATCGCCAGAGCAGTTACTTTATTGAAATATCCTCATTATAAATTCCCATTCACCTTTGAACGGTTTCACGTCACAAATAAGTGTCAAGTGTCCCAGAAGGCTATTGGGAAAATTGATGTGTGTAATAAACTGTATTCAATTCTTTAAGCACCCTCACTGTCTCGAGAGGTAATTATTCATTTCTGAATATTCCCAGAACTTTTCAGTATCGAATTTCAAATCCCTATATTGAACATTTTGAAGTTTCAAAGACAAATCGGACATATCGATTATGGAAACTTGAAGACTTTACATAATGACCTTTCAATTCAATCATTCTTAAATTCTTTTCTGAGAAACTTTATTGATTCACCATGAACAACTATTGGGCCTGATAAGTTCTATAATTTTCAGATTTAGATTTCATTGTAAAAACATTATTTTAAATTATATCTCAAGTTTTACCTTCGTTTTTGAAAGAAATTTTTATTTGTATTTTTTCGTTCTCATACTTACATACTTTACTATACAGATATACACTTCACGGAACGATTAAAATAACCGTGTTGACTACTGGCGATTAACTACAAGGCAGAAAAACAATGCCAGTAAATTCAACAAACATATTTCTTCAAGTGTCATTTTACTTCTTAATTGCATTATTTCTAATATATACAGTTTAATCAATAGTACAAGTAACAAACATTTCAAATTCCACGATTTTTTTTTATTGAAAAGGATATGTATTCCGAATTTATTTTCAATAATCATTATAGAGTTGTAGCATTTCACGAATTTAAATATATATATATATATATATATATATATATATTTACACATAAAGGAAAAAACACATAAAGGATCTCTTACGACTCAATTAAGAATAATATAGTCAGATATTTTACCATTGTTGTAAGTGCTCGTAAATCAATAGATATCTTGAAAAATATTGATAATATGTTTCAATCTTTTAAAGGTATTAATAGATATCTTTTAAATTAATATCAAGTTATAGTCACAAAGTCAATATTTTTATATTATTATTAGCAACTGAACGCTGACATTCATTTAAGGCTCCCGTCTGTAGGCGATTTTTGATATCAGGAACGTTATGTTAATCCTATGGCATTTCTACTACCGTCCTCAAATGGATACTATTTTATCTATTTGAATGCAAAAAAGTAAACAATACTAAAGATTTCTGCATATTACATTTTCTCTACAAGTAACGGAAATATTTTAGAATATTTTTAAAGACCGAAAGCCCAAAAACGAAACATTAAAATAAGAGTAAAAAAAAAAATTTCAAATAGGAGGGAAAATGTGTAGTTCCGCAGAAACCTTCAGTATTTTCTGTTTTTCGTATGCGCGTTTTTTGTATCCAAATAAATAAAATAGTAAATATTTAGGGAAGATAGTAGAAATTCCATAGGATTAACATTACGTTCACGAAATCAAAATGACCGGTAAAAGGGAGCCTTAAGTATTCTTTGTAAAAATATTAAGTAGAAATTTAGTTTCCTCACAGAGAGCAATATTGCGGCAAGTTCGTGCATTAGATAATGCATAAAACCAATAAATTTTAAAAGACTGCACTTCATCATAGATTATAAAGATTAACTTGATACAATATTTATAAAGTTTGATTTATTTTAAAAATTGCCATTTTATCTGTTTTAGCTTGATTTGAAACATTGCATAACACAGATTCCATCATGGCCTTACTAATAATTTAAGATATCTACTTATGTAATTGGGATAATTTCTATAACTGATTAAATGTTTCTATGAGGTTTTAGAGTTTTCATGAATACAGATCAATTTGCAACATAAAAAATATACTTTTGATTTCTTCTTATCGTATTCTTCATTTTAAAATTAATATTACGAAAAGTTTCAACGTTACTTCAAACAAAATTAAGATATTTTACATTTTTAATGAAAAACTACTTTTAAGTGAATTTAAAAATTAGTAATACATTCAGAAACTCTACAGTAATGGCAAAGTTGATTATTCGTATTTCTCTAAGAAATTTTTACACGGACAGCAAAATTTTTGGAAACAAAATTAGTTATTAGATATAAATGAAAACTGTCTTAGGATATTTCTTTCAGAATCTGCTCTAAATACATTTTCAAACAATTCAATACGTTCTATTTCTCTAATTAATGTAGTATTCATTCTAAGATTTTTTAGAGAGCAACATACAAAGGGCTTTCTTATGTATAGGTAAGGAAGAAAGTATGCAACCTGTGATTATTTTTGTTTCATATATTAAGCATAATATAGACTTACGTGAAAATGGTAAATAAATACTTGGAGTACGTAAAATTAATTTTATGGAAATTTATGTAGAACTATTACTCCAAGAAATTCTTATAAATATAAAAAAAAATGTTCTTGTAGTCATAATAACCAATTACTCATTTATTAACTTTTCCCCCGAGATTTGACCTTGCATAATATTTTATTGCTTAAAATAAAAGATTTCTTAATTAAAAGTTCCTGTTTTGCCGAATAGATTGTTAGATTAATTATCTCTTTCTAGCAGTGAATCATTATTAAAAGAAAACTTTAATTAAAAAGTATGTTATCCTTCGTTGTTTTAATTCAAAATTTGCCTACTTACTTTCGAAACATGAACAAATGACACTGATTATGCCTCTCTCAATATATTTCTAAATATTTAAATAATAATAATAATAATATATACATATATACATGTATATAAACATACGTGTGTGTGAGAGAGAGATTGTAGTGCAGTGTACGAAGTATAAAAGGAACATGTAAAGTACATGTGTGTAATTCAATAGATGAACTTCATATCATAATTTTTGCCAGAAATAAAAACATTTAAAATTAATAAATTTCCTTAAATAAATACATATGTGCAAAAATTATGATTCAAAGTTCATAATAATAAGCAAATTAAAAAATTTCATTAAATAAATACATACGTACAAAAAAATATGATTCAATTAACAAAATTCATAAGAATAAGCAAATTAAAAATATTAAAATATCTCTGAAAATTCTGAAACTATTAGGAATATAAAGATTCAAAGAAAGGATATAAATTAATTTAAAATACTGTTTCAGGCTTTGTACTAAAATGCGTGGTTAAACTACATTTTTGGAGTCCAATACACTCCCTCAGCAAATTTTTTTATAATAAAAATTGGTCAAAACTGTAATTAGAGTTATGACAAAAAGCACAAGAATTTTGTGGACTCATGAACACGGGAAAGAGAGAGAATATAAAAGTGAAAATTTCCAATAAATAACAGTTTTAAATAAATTAAGTAAAATAATTTTCAAATAATTTCTGATCCTGTAATAAGGAACATTACAGTTATGAATATTAAAATGCATCAAAAGTACGAAAAAAACCAGTAAGATCAAATCAATATAGAGTTAAATAAATTTTCTGCCCATTCAAACATTAAAATTGTGAAAATTATATTACAATACCTCTAAAAGCAAAAATTGTAAGAATTCTAAGAGGTTTTGCTTAAAAAATATTCAACTGAAATTAAATTTCTAAAAACTCATATTCTCTACTTATTTATAATTAAATTATAAAAACAACATTTCGTGTTGCGATCTATTGCCTATAATTAGAATTTAAATAGTACTAGTCTGTAACACTAAAATAATTTTTCTCTGCTACGAGTAAGATTAAAAACCTTAAATGTAGACTTTTTTAAGCAAACTCAAGTTTATTCTTTCATTTATTCTCCACATTTAAAATAAGAAATTAAAAAATCAATAAGACAATATACAATTATTGTAAAATTTCTTATAATTTGCTAGAATTCCATAGATATAATTAATATTACATTTCTAAAAATAGATATGTGAATATTGCTCTTTCAGAATGGTACCCTATTAACATGAAAAATTGAAGCTATCTCTTTTGTCAAAAATATTGTTGAAAATTGAACCACTTATAGTTTCCAATTTAATGTCGAAGTAATTTGGTTCATTATTATTTTTTTTGTATTATTTCGGTGTATAAGTTCGGTGTATTTAGTATATACATAAAATCCCTTTTACTTGCAATTTTATGCATTTTCTCTTTAAATGAATGAGAAATCGGTATTCATAGCTTATGGTAAAAAATTTGATGAAAAATATATTTATACCAAATTATTAGAACAGTGTATTAGAATTTTTTTTCGAACTCATTTCACAATCTAAAATAATAAATTCTTTATGGTTCATTTCCTGATATTTAACTGGATTTTATGTGTTGTATTAGTAAAAATAGGAAACAAAATGTTTTCGTTCTTTGTAAGTAAACATTATTCTCAAAATTGGTTTTATTTCAACCAAAATTAGTCAGAATTTGATTCAGGGATTCAATATTTTAGACCGTTTATTATAATTTAGTAATTTAATATTCAAATTTTTCTGTCAGTGAATAAAAAAATACCTTGATGGTGGAAACTATTGCATTCAAAATTAGCTTCCATCACGCATGTTACTGAATCAAAAACGCGTTTTGGAAAGGCCAACAATAGAAAAATAAGAAGAAGAAAAAAACGTCTATAGGCTCTATGTATGCAAAAATCATTCATCAAAACAAGGAAATTTTCCACATTGCTTATGCACGATATAAAAAGTTGTCAAGGACAAATCGTGATGAAAGAAAACATTTAATCATTATAATTTTAGACGAATGACTAAAAGTATTTTTTTATCAGTGTGAATAGAAATACCGATATAATATACGAACTGATTTTTTTCACAATCCAATTTCGAAGAGATTTTATTCGAAATACTCAGTTCGTAGCCGGTTATTAGAAATCAAACTAATCTGTTGAATATGCCTACTTAAATCTTAGAGTATACGATAAAATTACAAAATTAATCCGAGTCTAAAATTGGTGTATCCGGATAATTCAGAAAACAATTTATAAATAAAGTTTATTCGATGAAAAGGATAGGAATCGCCTGTTTTAAGACGACAGATATATTAAAAGATAATAACATAAAACGCACATTTTATTTACTTGAAGTTCATCTGATGTATTGATCAATTTTTTACGAATGTAAAACAAAGCTTGGTTAAATATCGAGATTTACATGAAATAAAAACTATCATGAAACATCAATACATGAAATAAAAGCTATCATGAAACATCAATACATGAAATAAAAGCTATGTCGTGTATTCATTTGAATTAAATATTTAAATGAGCTATATCTATATTTACATTTTAATTCTATTTATATAAAAATGAAGCGAAAGACTTCAATTTAATGTAAATTTGTAATATTCTTCGAACTGAACTCAGTTGTAGTCAATGCGTAAAAACTGAAGAGACTGTTTTCCATTGTCATGTTAGTGAGAAAGAATATAGTAGTTCAAATAGTAGTTCAAATGTAACAGAACACAAATGTATAAAAAATAGAAACATTTATATGTGTATTGACACTATATAAGTAAAGATAGCAGCAAAGCCTGGAAACAAGGTACGAATACATTATTTCTCGTGAATACTGTTTTTAATTCTATGAAAAGGAAATCAACATTTATCATTCAATATGATTTGCGTGAAAATACATCACTCGTTTCATTTAATTATGGTTTAAGTAACACTCAAAATATAAATTTGCTGACTGTAAGGTGAATATTTAAAGTGTAAATGTGTGTGAGAGCTGAAAAGGAGCTCTCTTTCATTTATTAGAACTTAAGTGATTATGAATAGCACATAGTTTTATTTTCCTGCTATATTAGCGACTATCATTTTGAAAATATTTGGAAATACTAAACGTTATAGAATGACATAACTATGTATTTCTATTATGAAATTGTCTTCAGTCTTTCTCAATTTTGTAAGAAAGTAAAATTCTAAGCAAAATAAAGCAGTTATCTTCAGTTTTGAAAGTTCAGCAGTTATCTTCAGTTTTCAGTTTTTTCAGCATTAATATTAAACCAATTTTATTTATTTTTTGTATGCAAATTTTTAAAAAAAGAAACTTAAGAATTTCAAGAACTCCACAAGATTCACTAATATGATTTTCTAGAAGCTTCTATTAGCTTCGAATTTTAACTAGCTTTAAATGTAACATAAATTTTCCATAATAGAATGAAAAAAAAAATTCTAAACGATTCTTTAAAAATCTGTCTTCCTTCAGACAAGTTAATTAGCTTTTGAAGCTTCCCATGAATGTTCTCTCCGACAAACTACAATAATTAATGCATCAATTTACAGGGACACTGCTGATGAAAACAGATGATATCCGTTCAGATTGCTATTGTTTTGGAATGTAAAATTTTTATTCCTGTGCATGTGTTCATTTTCATCTGACGAATTTCGCGCCTGATGAACACTTTCGAGTATGTTATTTTCTATTTCAAGAATTTTATTCTTGAAATAGAAAATAATATACTCGAACAAAACTATTTCAAGAATTTTATACAGATCAATCATTTGTGTGTGTGTGTGTTCCATTAAGAAATGTAAAGAAGATGTATAATAAATGTAAGTATTGTTTTCAAAAATAATAGGAATAAATACCTCACACATTTCTTAGAATGTAAAAGTATGTGTACTTCTTATTAAAAAAAACTATAGTTATAAGATAATTAATGTTTCTAGATAGATCCTAAAATATCCGAATTTAAGAATATTTGCTGTCTATATTAAAATGTAGAAATTAGCATTACTTATTACATAATATTGTAATTATAATCAAAACTCGCTTTCATAAGACCAACCCCCAAGAACATTTTAAGAACTGCAACTTCAACGAACTTCTAAGAGCCATAACATCTACAAATCGTTGAACTGGTATTTTTAACCAACCCAATTTGATCTAATAATTATTAATGTCACATAAGAATTACTACGAGGATTATTGGTGACGGACTTTGAAATGTTGAACCCCGATCAAGTGACAAGAACGACACCTAAGCTGGAACTCCCCTCTCCAAACGCCACGCCAATGGGTGACTTGTGACTTCGAACAGATTTAATGTTCCCGCTATATGACGGGTCTTTAGGTGCATCAGGGCTTGGACCTACCACTCTACGAAAACAACGCTGGTCGCGAGGCATTTAACTAACCTCGGCCAATTAACTAACCCATAGTAAGCAGCATAAAATCAAGAAATTTATCCATCACGATGATAATTTCTTATGCTGGGTTTTTCATAATCTTATCTCGGATCTAAAAGTTTGTGTGATATTCTAATAGCTAAATAAGTGCAACTTTTACTTTAAGAGAGAATTTGACAACTACTTTGGAACATTTACGAAGTTCATTTAACAATATAAATTCGAAAAAAATAATAAAGAAGCATATGCAAAGTCACGGAAAGAGATAAGATGCACTGATTATGAGCAAAAATTTTTAAAAGTTCATCAAACATTTCATTAAAGAAATATAAAAAAAATGAATCTCATAGCCTTTAAAAAAATTTAATGGAAAAAGTAAGCCAACTTCCCACACACATTTAAAATTTCTATTTTACCCGATCAATATAATCTTTTTGATGTAACATAAAGTCCTATTTACATCTATTTCACTTGAAATATTTTCTGATATCCAATCAATTTTCATAATTAATTAGTTCAAAAATAAAAATTTTGTTTACTAATCAAATTAGTAAATTAAAATATATCTTAATGAAAATTTATCATTGAGTCTTACAGCTTATTATTTTCTAATTATTAAAACTTTATTCTTGTTTACTTATTACAGATAGAAAATTATTTTACCCTTCAGACCGTATTTGAAGTTTGGCCAAGTAAATTACAGACCATATCTGCAAGATAAAAATGATTGACATAAACAAATTTATTTCTCAACAGGTTTTTGCCAATCATAATACAATATTTCATCATCAAAGTGAATTGAACTCCCTCATAGCCTTGTGGTCTTAATCGCGGACTACCGGCCGGCGTTGTTTTCGTCGAGTAGTAGACTCGAACCCTGATGCCACTAAAGACCCACTGTGTATCGGAGCTGATGTACGTTAAATCTGATCGAGGTCCCAAGTCCTCCTATTGATGTGGTGTTGAAGTTTGAAGAGAGAGGAGCCACCCCAAGTATTGTTTTCATCACTTAACTGAGGTTCAAAATTTCAAGGTTTCTTGCCAAAAACCTTCGTATTGCTTTTCAATGCATATACGAAGATATATATATATATATATATATATATATATATATATATATATATATATATATATATATATATATATATATATATATATATATATATATATTTGTGTATGAAATTTTAAGCATACAAGAAAACTTGACACGCATACATTTTCAACGGGAAGTATTAAAATTTTTGGGAGTATTTTATTGAAGATTTTCCTAAGTAAATATTTTCAAGATAATAAAAAAATGCATACAATTAGACAAAAAAATTGAAACACTATATCCAGTAAATTCTGACAAAGAAAATATTTTAGAGTTTTCTATTGGTTTTTAATAATATAATAATTATAGAACTTCATTTCAATGAAAGGATATAAGAGAACACGCAAATAATTTTCAAATATCAATTAATAATTTTTATCTTTAAATTTCCGTAGTTAAATGCTTACGAGAGGAAATATTTATCGTTCATTATTTAAAATAAAAATAAATGCTTATCCCGATCCTCTTAACTACAACATAAACTTTAATTAAAAATTTCAGAATTTTCCCAGAACATTATCACTAATTGTTGATACACTGATGTTTCCTATTACGCAAAGTATGATTAAACTTTGAGGATTTTCTTAATTAGTATTGGAGATGAAGAAGAATATCTTAAAGCAAAGAGTCTTATTAAATGATTGTGAAAAGAATATTTTAAAATTCAAACATGAAACCTCTCTAAACCTTTGTGGACGCTCTTTCAGTTAATTCATTTCGACCCTTAAAATTTTAATTAATATCAAGATCGTTAGTTTATAAGCTGAACATGTATTGTTCGTTAAGAAAAATGTTTTATGTGCGACAAAATACGTTTTAAACTTAAAATGAGTACTTATTTAGATATCTTCAATAATTAACTTTTAATGCATCGATTTTTTTTAAAAACAGTCATAGAGAAAAATATCTCATTATTTGCATAAGTATTTCTTGCATTGTTAGCGATAATTAATGAGCTTTATTTCATGATAAAAAAAACTGATCCTTTTTTTTCGTTGCTAAGTTTGTTTAAATTTCAATCATTTTATATAATGAAGAGATAAAAAACGACTTTTTATAATGAAAAGTAATATCAATGATTTGAACTCTTAATGTAATATATTTTAACTTTTTTTAAGGAAAATAGTTTTAATTCAAAGGTAGTTAATTAAAATTAACTGAATTACTTGTATATTATCGTAACTAAATTATGTGTAGTATTAAAATATAAATGATAATGAACCTAAATACCTTTAGTTTAATAACACAACTGTAGTAAAGAGATTTAATTTATAAGTATAACTATAACACAAATCCCTTTTATTTTATTACCTTTTCAAGTTAGTTTCCTTATTAAAAATATAAGACTAATTTTCAATTTCATACTATTTTCTTGGTAAATTTGAGAAAAATTCGAATTTAATAAATTTTATACAGTAGTAATAGATAATAATAAGCCCTTATCAGTTACAGTGTGTTAAAAACAGCACAAAAACTATTATAGTGAATTGAGTATATATATATATATATATATATATATATATATATATATATATATATATATATATATTATAGCTTCAAAATTTCATCACTTACTTCTCGCAATTTTTTTTCATAATTTCCCTTGCATATCAATTCTTTTCCCGTACGTTATTCTTTATTCCATAAAAATTAATTAACAAACAAAAATGAACAACTTAATTGCATTGAACATTTCCCTATGACGAAGAAAAAAAATGTCAACACTAAATCAAATTACAAAGTTATGCTTTTTGTTCATGAGGCTGAGTAGTTCAAAGATACTAAGTCAAATTATAACAGAAAAATTTGTTATGGTCACGTCTGTGAAATCAAAATTATAGATATATTTTTATGAAGGAAAACAACGGTATGATACGTTACATGTATGATATGTACAATAGATTTTTGTTAACAGCTGGAGAAAAAAAACAATTATCATGTAATTTTTGAAGAACTATTAAAATTAGATTTTTTACATGTAATTCTATTCATTAATGGAACATTTATTCTTTTATTCATGTAGGTTGTAATGTTCTGGTTATGATACCGAACTTCAACTGATAGTTTTGATTAATAGATCTTGATTTTGTTTCAATAAGTCACATTGTGTTTTTATTTTTGTCGCATGTAGGTCATGCGATTGACTACTCGCCGAGACTCGTAATTTTAATCCAGGGTCAAAAGACGAGATAATGGTCAAATGACGGTTCATGATCAAATGATTGACGCCTCCACCGTCTTCTAGGTTTCCAGATGTAAATCTAAAATCAATCCTTGTAAAAACTTTGATGCCAAGTTGTATTTAAATTATGAAGTTATAGTAGACAGCAACCTAACTATAATCTCACAATAGGCTTTGATGACGTCGAGCCTCGAAACCACGAGCTTAGGACAACTAGGCACCTATTCGACCATGAGAATGCCGAAATTCAAATTTGTCGTCCTTGGAATCAGTTTTGAAAAGAAATCAAAATTTTGAGTAACTCAAGTATATAAAAATATCATTGATTATATTACTAAAAAACTCTCTAAACGGGCTGAAAAGAAACTTTGAAATTTCAATTGAAAAAACAAATACTAGTTTCTAAAAGAAATTGCTAAGGGATATGGAATTAAATGAAGAAAGTGTTCTCTTCTCACTAATGTGAATAATGCATGAGAAATAAGTAATTAATGTCACAAATTACATTATTACAATGAGTGAATTTATTTAAAAAAGAATCTATAGGAAATAATCTTCCTTGATAAATAAATCTAACGGAATGACAATCTCATTTCATATATATGATTTTAGGGCCCTATCCTTTCGTTCCAATTGAATAAATCCAGAATATAAATATTTGAAAAAAAGAGATCATATATGAACAGGACAAAAAAAATTATTCAACATTTCCGAGAATAAAAGGGAAGTACTTATTTTTGTATGATGAATTTATACTAATAAAACTCACTGTTAACAATGAAAGTTTTCTATTGCAATTGATGCTTAGTTAGTATTAAAATATATTCCAGATTGAAGTTTAAAAAATTAAATCAAAGCATAACAACATCATCCAAGTTTTTGAATAATTCAAACATGGTGCACAAAAATTACAGCAGAAAGATAAAATAATAGTTAAGATACGTGAAGTGGATCTTGTTTTATACTCTTATTTATTTATTGAACGCTTTAGGGTGTCTGTTTCTGCTCGACTCAAAGGCCCTCTAATTGTCAGCCATAGTCAGATGATGAGATCGATTTCTGGACTGACACCCAACCATTATATTCATGCAACGTCAAACTGAAAACTTTGAGATCCGGAAGATTTAACGTGGATCGGCCTCTCTATGGGACCCGAACATCCTGCTTAACTAAAATATCGCTGACCACCAGATCCCAACCAAGACCATTCGACTACCACAGATAGCATTTCACCCTTTTCTACAACATTGTTTTACTCATAACAAAATTTGATGAACTTGCAGTCTTAATTATGTGGTGGGGAAAATGCATTTGATGTAGCCGACGACGCTTTGGAATACTCACCAGACGGCGTTGTGAATAAGGAGCGTGATGTAAACGAAGAACGGACAGTCGTGGCGGAAGAATCGGAGAGTAATTTTCTTCTATTACCTTATAGGTAATTTTGTAATTTTAATATTCTATTTTGTTAATTAAATTTACATAATTTTTAAATATTTTCAACTACTTTATATTCTTTTTGAAATTGCATAAGTGCGTGTGTGCGTGTGTGGGTGTGTGCGTGTGTTAGAGAGATAGAGAGTATTGCCAATCTTAATTCATAATGATTTAGAGGGAATGCTATGAATTAAAAAAATGCTAAAAGGGAATTATGTAGAAAATTAAAACATAATTAGAAGAAAGGTGGACTCCAATATCCAGTTTTCAGATATGTGATTTTTTAAACATGTAAATCAGTAAAAAATATTTCATCGTTAATCCCCCAAAAAAACGATTCTTTAAATTAATATTGCTGTATTTAAAAAAATCAATTTCAATTCTGTTAACAGGAGCCTTGATGGCTTAGCAGCTAAAATAGCAAACTTCCTGACTGGAATAGATAGAGTTTTGGATCCATCAAAGACCTTCGTGGGATATAATGAAACCTGTTGAACGGTAGATTTAACAGGACCACAAAGTTCTTAATGACGAGGGGTGGAATTTCAAAAAAGGGAGGTATCAGCTTAGGTGTCGCCACTCTCGGGTCAAAATTACAAATAGTACTCATGTCGCTTACGATCTGTATTAATTTAAAATAATTAAACACAAGATATTTTCAATTACCTTCAATACAAAAATAAATTATTTCTTAAGACTAGAGTAGCATTTCGATACGATTGATTGTTTAATAAAGCAAGTGATAATCTGAGAAGCATTAATGACGCAAATTGGTATAATAACATACTAATAAGTAGCAGAAGTTCTCATTAAAATAACTCGTTTCATCTGATTCATATGAGACACCTGGTATTAAATTTCTGTTCATAAGGTTTTGGATGTTGTTAGTTTTACACGAGCAATGGTCATTATATATTTAAAAAAGTTACAAATCAGTGTCTATTTACAATTCGTATATCCCTCATTTTTACCGAGAATGCCAGAATTTCGTCGTTTCTGCGAACATTTTTGAATTTATTTACATATAAAAGAATACAATGCATTGTCACGTTTTTAAAAATTATGTTATTTGATGCATTGATGTAATTGTTATTATGAGGATTATTCTACACAGAAGGAAAAAAACCAGAACTATAAAACATAATGATTGAATGGCGTTTATGAAAATGAGATAAATGTTATCTTCGGTATTAAATTGTACATTAATCTGAAAGAATATATGTTATATCTTTTTAAATAAAATAATACATTTCGTATTTATTGTTGGTAAACAGCATACTCAAATCTGACTTCGTTATGATTCGAGACACAGAAGTGTTAATCTGCAAATTATTGGCTTCTGTTCGAATCAAACTCAAAGAAAAATTTTGGATTGTTAATAGGGCCACTATAACCAGAATATAGATGTAGACTCGAACTTACAAAGACCATTCGTGTAGCAGGGTTGATGGACACTAAATCTCACTATAACATGGTTGGATGTGAAGATTGTAGGCCTGCCTTCTCTGGTATCGTCCTGGTCAGTTGAATATAATTCAAAATTACAAGGTATGTCCCCAATGGTCCCTGCATTACACCAAGTACGAATCTCATTCAAACTGATTCTTAAATGAGCAGTAACCCACTCTTATCAAAAGATGATTTCAGTTGTGAACCAGCATTTACTTCGCATTATACAGGCTTATTTAAAATGAATCATCCGATTTCAAAATTCCATACTTTCAATAAATAAATGACACAGAATAATAAGTAATACATGAATGCAAAGGGAATATATAGAAGTTTTTTTACAAGTGTTCGATACAACTTCATTTAGTTACACACATCTTGTCAAGTCGATATGTAAATTCCTGCCATGCACGTTGTAAAGTGTCAGAAGTCCGTTGTTTAAGTTCACATAAATTTGTGGATTGGGTAATGGTGGTGCATAAACTTTTCCTTGTACAAACTCCCAAAGGAAGAAATCTCATGGGCCGTCAGATGACTTAGGTGTCCAGCTGTGTAACAGCAAATAATCTGGACCACTGAAACCAATCCATGAAAGCTTCCAAAACAATATTCAGGAAATAGCTTTACGAAGAGCCCATGAGGGCATCAATTTTTCATGATATAAAACTTACACAGTTTTCCTTGGTATTTATGTATTGCTTATCATTCTGGATCATTTATTTTTGAACATATGGAATTTTGAAATCGGATGAATCATTTTAAATAACCCTGTATTTACTGACTTTTTAATTCAATGAACTTTATTTTCTATATACATCTATCTTTGAAAAGTCTTTTGCTGGAATTCCAGTATCAGGATCTATAAAACAGCTAATTTAAATAAAATGCAGTAATCTCTATAACTTAACTTAATTCAATGCATCATGAATTTAATCGTTCGGTATCATTCTTACAGACTTTTAACAATGCAGCAAAGATTTAAATCAAGATTGTACTATCTAAATATGTTTATACTGATTGCCTACCTAACCTAAACTACGACAATCTTCAGGTAAACAATTTTCGTTTTAATATCACCCAACCTATTATTCAACCCGTCTTTCATCACTCTTGTTACCAATGGCTTAGCCACTATCTGTCATGCCCTTATTACCTTGAATGAAGTGGGAATGGGAGAGAACAACGCAATTATTTTTTCTCTTGTGCCGTAACAGTTGAAAGGGTTGGGAAACCTTTAAGAGAATTCGTTTAAAGGTGCGGTTCCGACAAACAACTTTTTCCGTTCCGTTCACCATTGATCTCATCAAAAAATCGAGCACTCGTCTCACAAGAAAGGAAAAAATAGACTTGCGAAACAAAATCTGTCTGGTCTTTCGCAACAGATCGCTGGTCGATGATCTTAGATCCTTGATTCGGAAATAATCCTTCGTAATTAGACTTACGAAAACGGTTTTTGCAACCTTTTCGCGAACATGTGATTATTTCATACGGTTAAATTTGGACGGCTGTGAATTTTTCGATCACGCAATTATTACTATTACGACTGTTCAATGCTCCATTTAACAGTTTTAAATCCCAAGAACTGTGTGATGCAAGTCGAGCATTGTTTTTAAAAAGTGACCTACCATATTATCGATCGGTGGATGTGAAAGTCTTGAAATCTTATTTTAAGTATTCAAAACATCTTTTAAGAGTCTTAAAAGATGTTTGTTCCTTTTTTTGGTTCAAAATAATGCAAAAAACTCTTACATGTTTAAAGTATTTAATTCGTGTAAATATTTCGTTTAACTTACATTAATTTCTTTCTAATTAATACCAATTCCAATCAATAATTTAATATGTCTATGGATACAAAGTGATTCGATTTTAGCTTTTCAAAATAAGATAAATTTTATCGTCACATTGGAGACAATGTATAAAATTGTCATGATTATGAGGTCCACGGACCTCATAATCATGAGCCACGTTCACATGAAGATGACGACACTTGTGTTGATTCCTCCTTCTCTCAACTTCCACGTCACATTTTAGAAAGGACTGCAGTTCAGTTTAAGATCTCGTTACATCTTAAATATATTAAATATTGCATAACCTTTTAGAGTGCTCTTTTATTCGAAGAAAAATATTATATTCCATTCTGTAATTTTACTTGATATTAATATTAATTTAGCCTGTTTCAAAGATTGAAGAGATATTGTCAAAGGCTAAAAATTATTTCTAAATCGAAATTAATTTAAAAGTACCTCTCACGTAAAGGTAATTTTAAATTTTCAAAAACTTACATTATTTTATACGTATAATATAACATTAATATCAAAATAATGAAATTAAATAGTTTTACCTCTTACAATTTGTAATATTCTACAGAATATTTTGGCTTTAAGATTTAACTATAGCAACAAATGTTTTACAAAAACAATGTTGAGGTTAGACTTTTTTTAAAAAAAATTCAGAAATCCTCTAACCTGTAATATTACTACATTAATCACTACTCGAATATTTTTACGAAACTTCATTACAAATGGGTCGTGAGTTAGATTCTTATTTAAGACCCTGATTTCATCAGATTTGGTTTGGTTTCATTAACGTCGCACTAGAAGCAATACGAAGGCTATTGGCGACGGACCTCGAAATTTTGAACCTCGTTCAAGTGACGAGGACGACACCTGAACAGGCACCCACTTCTCCTAACTTTCACGTCACGCAAGAAGGGATTTCAACAGAAATCGTCATGAAGATTGGTTGTTTTGAATTTACGTCATTCTACAGTTAAATAAGAGCGATTGGGGAGGAATCTCTTTCATATGAGCCACTGTCAAGTAACGAGGACAACTTCCTGGGTAGTGTTTTACTCTCCAAACTTTCCCACCACGCTACACGAGGACTCTCAGGCACAATTTCATTTAATGAGTAGCAACCCTCATTATTCCATATGACGCTATTTTAAAGAAATCAATTTAAATATTAGAATCAATTAGAATACCCCCTTCAGTCACGAAGTTCTAACCTTAACTACTGATGACCGGCATACTTCCAAATATGCATCAAAACATTAGCATGTTTGGGTACAAAAATTTGGTTAGTAAGTCTGAAAAGATCACCTACAATATAAAACTACAGATCTAAAGAATATCTTCATCACCGAGGTCTCGCGTTAGAATAGCATGATAAAAATAATTGCGATCCAATCTAATCGTATGAAACTCTCTTCAATAACACTCTAATTTTCTTATCGTAGCTCCGCGGATACATATACATGTATCTAAACAAATTTTAATCATATATCTCTCTCATCTAAGTGAAATACTACGAGCTTGGCGATACTCGTCTTTCGAAGTAATTACTCCACAAACTGCCGCTTATCTCTTGTAACAATCGCTGCAGAAAGACTCTGTGTAACACGTTTCAGTAGATCGAAACAGTTATCCACTGCAGTTCCATTGCTTGAAATATTCAGTCATTATTTGAGCATCGATGCAAGTGGACTGTCGACAAGGCCGTGTTTGCATGGAACCGTATGACCTCCAATGCAATCGCCGTATTAAAGGGAGAAGCGCTTTATATGCATAAAGCTCCGGCATTATACCACTCATCGTATATGCATGAGCAGTACCAGGTGTGGTTAAGTTGTTCTGGCGAGACGTTGGCATTCGCTTAGACAAAGGCTTGTAATGTGCGTGTCTTATCTGCGCTCATTAAAATGCGAGCTTTCCATTCGTCATAAAGACGTGCGTTATGTGACACAAATGATAGTTTTAGAACAAGCGTAATCAAGTAATGTGAAACTTTAAAGATCATCGGCCAGGGTGACCCTCATTAATACTCTGGCGATCAACAAGGATTTAACACGGTAATGCAGATCCTTTTTTTTTCCCCTCCGAGCGATATTGTGCTGAATTCGCAAGATAGGAAAGAGTCAGACACGGAATTGATTTAATATTTAAATCATTAAGGAAGCTTGTAAATTAATTATGAGCTGTTTTCGGATATAAATGTCGGTATGAGAGGAATCTAGATGAGTTTTAGAAGAATTAATGTTTAGATAAAAGACTGATGATACGTGATTACTTATTAACGTCACACTGAAAAGCAACATGAGGGCTATTAGCAACGGATCTCGCGATTTTGAACCTCGGTGAAGTGACGAGAACAACACTTGAGCTGGCACATCTCTCTCTCTCCAAACTTTCACACCACGCTAACGGGAGAAATTGAGACCTCAGGCAAATGTAATGTGCATCAGTCCCATTACACAGCGGACCTTAAGTGGCATCAGGGCTTGAACCCGCGATTCGATGATAACAATTCAGACAGTGAATCCTTGACCATGATAACAAGGCTATAGCGGCTACAAGGCTGATAACAAAGATAGATTTGAAAAATTAATTCGAATATATATGCATTTCTTTTCAAGTTTTACATTTAATTATAACAGGTCTATATATAAAAAGGAGTAATACTTAGATTTCTCTTAGATTCCATGCAGTTGGTAGCGGAATACTTCCGATTGAGTGAGAAGTATCTAGTATACATTGACAAGTATCTATTGACGAAGCTAATTAAACGGAATTTGTTTAAGTGGGAAGCATTTTCATCTCAGAAAAAGTATTTAAACTAAAGAATATTCTAACACAACTATAAAATAATTTTAATTCATACGAAAATCTTAAGAGCTATTTCAAGAGTTATTCTAATATTTATCGTAAATATTATAAAGGTTCTTATATGTTGCCCTTGTGATATTTAAATAGCAATAAGGGAAAGATAAGAGTTTTAAAAAAAGGAAAATTTTAATTGAAAAAGAGGAATTTATTCATTAAAGAAAAATACAAGAAATAATACTTTAAATGAAAGTATGAAGTTATAAAAATGATTAAAAATAAATGTACCAGAGTCTGAAAAGATTAAGATAAAATATTTTTGAAAAACTAAGAAATTATAATAATAATAAGGTTTTGCTTTTTTAAAATTTTGTTTCAAAATTTTAATAATTACTTTTTTAAAAATGCTTCACTGTTTAAGAAAACTTTTCTGACTTATCCGAAATTAAGAAATAGCATAACCCAGCTCTCCTTTCAACCAAAAAGTAGGTAGCGTTTTGAAATTTTGAAAAACAATTTACGCTCTTGATATAAAAGTCGGAAATCTTCGACTCTAAATAGAAAAGATTAATTGAATAAATCTGCTTTATCTCTCAGTCTTTGTGACACACACACATATATATATATACCATTTTCAATCGAAATATCGATTTCTTATGTTTGGTTTTTTTCTTCAAGCGCTGTCTTTTATCTTTAATAATCTGTTTGAATTTCGTTTCTACTCTATTTAAAAGCCAAGTTATAACTACAGTAATATCACTGGATCATGAAATTTTGCAACCGGAAGGTATACTTCGGCAAACCATAAATGAGCCGAAATGCTTATTTATGTTTTATTTTCCGATATTTAATGTTAAAATTATATTTTATGTACAAATAAATACACTTAAATTAAAATAAAACCTTTAAAAATGAGGTTAATTGTATTTGGCAACATATTTTCCATTATATATTTTTCATTCGGTTTCGTTTCGTCAAAGAATGCTAAAAGTGGTATTAGTTTGCTCCAAAACTACGAAATCTTAGAGTTTATGATGCTACTATTAAATTTAATGATGGATTTTAATGTTCTTTAAATATTTTTAATACTGGTAATGAAGGGGAGAAGACTCCCCGTTTGCGAGGTACAATTCTTTAGACAACTGCTGAATTTTTGAATCAATACGATACACAGACGCAAAATCAAAGAGCCGTAGAAAAATTCAAAGAGTTCTCAGAAATAAACAAAAGTCGTATTATACAAGGTAAAGAAGGTTAACTATATAAATTTGCAGTTTATTAATAAAAATGTGTTTTTCATATAAAATGTTTCGTTAAATGTTGTTTTTAATTTTTTTTCAAAATGAACTAAAATTTATGCTTATTATTCATAAAATCACAAAAATCAATATTTCACGACAAAGTTAAAATAATTTTAAACAATCATCTTCGAAAGTGTACTGTTATTTTAAATCCAATGAATTATTATTCATCATATTTTTTTTAGTCAGATCAGGTGTAATCAAATAGATGAAACAAAAACTCACGTTTTGCGCAGTTAAGAGGGGCTCCAATTTCCTTCATTCCAATTATCCCTAAATCTAACAAAAGGGTTTTTGTTCTTCAAAATGTATAGGATGTTCCTTTGATATTAGCACCACATTAGATAGATAGATATTAGTTATTTTGTCTCTTCAGAGCAATAAAATCATCGAATAAAGTAAGACATTCAAAGATTTTTTAGGTATTTTGAAACTCTATTCGGAAGTGTTAAGAAAACTATATCAATCTCTAGCAGGGCCTTGAGACCTATATAGTCCGAGTCCTTTTTTCCAACCTTTTGAGGGTCGCGGTAGCCTAGTGGTCAAGGTCGTGGACTAGCGGCCGGCGGTTTTCGTTCAGTCGCGGGTTCGATCCTTGGCCGCCAAAGACCCACCGTATAGCCGGGGCTGATGCACGTTAAATCTGTTCGGGGCCCAAAGTCCTCCCGTTGGCATGGTGTGGATGTTAGGAGAGGGGAGTGTCAGCTCAAGTGTCGTCCTCCGTGGACCAAAATTACGAGATCCGTCGCCAATAGCCCTCGTGTTGCTTCTAGTGTGACGTTAATAAAAACTAAACAAACAAATAAAAATTTCCAACTTTTTATAGCCAAGTTTGTATTAACGTCGCACTAGAAGCAACACGAGGGCTATTGGCGTAATTTTGAATCACGGTCAAGTGACGAGGACGATACCTGATCTGGCACCCCTCTCCTAACATCCACACCACACCAACGCCTTTTATAGCCAAATTACTGCAAAATATTCAGAAAAAGTATCAATGAATCCCCAATCTCAATAAGCTGCTAACTTCAGCCTTAAGAAAATTCCGATCCTAGTTTTAAGTAGTGTTTTTATAGTTATCCATTTAGATCATAAAAGATACCCAATAGGTCCGAATGCTTATTTCAGACCGATGCTTAACAAAGTCAATACGCGTCAAAAGTTAAGTCACAATTCAATGACGAGGTCGACACTTCAGTAAAAACTCCGCATTTCATATCAACTCTATGACAATGTTAGAATTTTGAACTCCAGCCGCACGATGATTTTTGGATGTGAGAGATCCACTACTCATCGGTTATAACGCTGTTGTTTTACCAACCACGACGCTGTTGCCAACACACAGTTATTGTATAATCATTAATGTTTAATTTATAAATTTATCAGTTTTATACTAATAAATCAATAAAATATATTTTTGATTATGAGATCCATAAACTGAACCGTCTTGGCGTATAATGTGTCTCGGTTAAATTTTTTTAAAAAATAACCACTATTGGTAAAGCAAATGTCTGAAGGGCATATATATTGGAAACGGATAGTACTACGAAACTACATGAGATCTTTCCTAAGACAGGCAAAAATGGAATATATTTTTCTTCACACAGATACATCATGTTAGACGCAACATACCCGGATTTGGCTCTTGCGTCATTAACCCCAACATTTACTCATTCTCAATCTTCATTAAAATTGTATTTTGTAAAAAATGGTAAAGCTTAGCAACATTTTCAGCGCAATCTAAGGATACAGCAATATTGAGCAAGCGATTCAAAGACAAAATTATTAAAGATTACATGTAAAAATTATTTAAATTGTGTTTACTAATCGCTTCATTTATATTCGCAGACATTATATTTATAAAAAAAATCGATACTATATTTTCGTTAATACTATATTTTAAAGATGAGACAGATGCTAATCCTAATCATGACTAGCTAGTAAGGGATTACAAAAAAAGGAATGGCTTCTCTAATGGTCAAAAGGCCTTAGATTGAGAACACATTTGCGGTGATGATCTTTTCTAAGAATAGGGGCTATTATAATGGCTGAGTTTAATGTGTATTATTAAACTCAACTAATCCTATAAATCCTCAAGTCCTGAGAAGTAAAAATTTATTTTTTATGTATCATCTTACTAAAAGTTGTGGTATGAAATCTAAGAAAATGTGGTGCCTGCTCATACATCCCCCTCGTTACATGATCCTCGTTACGAGTTATGACATTCATTTATATAGTGTGACATTTATTTAAAGCAGTCGAAAGAGGTAGACATGATGCTTCAATGTAATGTCAATTCAATACAAGCCATATTCGGGAAACAGATATAAGTGGAGTTTTCTTGATCTTTCATGTTAATGAAGTGTAAATCTATTTTTAAAAAATTTTTCAAATAAATATTAATTATTTTTTATAAAATGATCGAAAAGGGTTGATAACGGTCCAAAATAGTAAATCGAGCGGGGAGTTAGTTATCAAACTAATTTATGTTGAAGCTAATTAAGAAATGGAAATTTTTGCCATTTATTGCTATAAATGGCAAAAAATGTCTTTATATATATATATATATATAAGACATTTTTTGCCATTTATAGCGTTTATGGCAATTTTGGAGGAAAATTACTACGAAAATTGAGCTTCAAAAATAACATTTTCTTTTTCCTGTTAAATGCATTACTCAAATTATTGATAGCTTACTAACTTCGCTCTTGGATTCAACACTAGGGCTATTTGTGATGGACTTTGTAATTTTAAACCTCAGTCAAGTATCGAGGACAACAGCAGAGCTGGCAACCGTAACCCCCATCCCAAATATCGGCACCAGGCAAGGGCCTCGACAGATAAACATGCATCAGCCTCTCTACATGTCAGGTCTTTAATGGCACCCGGACTCGATCTCACAGCCCGACCGAAAGAACGCCACCTGCGAGTGCGCAACCATGGCCACCATTTGTCTATTATACAAAGAAATAAATCAGCTTCTGAATAAAAATTGTTTCTTTATGGTAATATGCTTCCGGCGATTGCAGATTGACAAACCATTAATAAAGAAAATTTAAGAAAGATTTCAATTCCTCTAAAATGTTTCAGAAAAGTATCCTTAATATAACAACGAAGTCTAGTATAAAGCACTAAGCTAACAATAGAATAAGTTAGATACAGCAGCACTGCTTTGTATAATCATTTCTTCTACCTAAGCGGAATAAAAATACATATTTTGTAAGAAACCTGTTACAATCACTGAAGCAGTAAAATTGTAGCTGGAGTGACAAATGTTCCAGCGCAGAATCGGAACTGAATGGCGCCTGAAATCTTTTTATCTTGTTATGCTGAATATAAAATGATTTACATATCCTATGACTCACATTTCGTGTTTGTGAGATGAAGTCGTTGATCCCTTCATTTAGAAATGTTTCTCTCGCCTTAAAAAATGGAGATTTATGTTTATTTTTTTCAATGTTAAGTCGAAAAAAATGTAGAAACTTTTCAAATAAAGATTTTAGCGACTTTTAAAGAAATTATTTTTTGTAATATATTTATTTTCCCTGCATTTGTATAAATATTTATACTGAAAAGATATATAATCAACTTTTATGTAATGAAATATAATAGCTAATCTATATGCACATATATATGTAATAATATGCAAATAAAGATATTAATGATATTTAACAATATTTATAAATAATTTGAGAGTAGAATGCAAACAACTGGTGAAAAGAATTTCTATTAATGATAGACAGAAATTATCAAATATTCACGAAGTGTTTTGATAACTATAGTAGATAGACAAAGAGAGGTTTTTTTTTTTTTTTTGCAAATCAACTTACAATAATTTGTACAAAAAATTTATATATATTTTTATTTAATATTTACCTTTTTCGAGCAAATATGAACCCTTTTAAATGAATAACAACCAAAATGAATCTTTACTTAAAATTCTTACAACGAATGGGATTTTTTTTTCCTTGTTCATTTTTCATAAAGTATGTATACCGTATGCGCAATTTATTATGAAATTGTATATTTATAATAAATGTCATAAGAAATATCAAAAAAACTTTTTAAATCAATAGATAAAGTTTATACTATAAGTTATCAAGGATAATTTTTCATTATAAAAAAGTGATTTGCTTCTAAAGCTAATATTCTACTTACAAATGACATGCATATAATAACAAGTAAAAAAAAAAATTATCTGCGCAGGTTTTAGAAAAACACTGACAGTATATTTACTTCAAATAATTATATCTTCCTAAATATGATTTTTAAAATATGCATTTTTAAAAAGACAATAATTGTTCGATAACAAAAGTGTATTTTACTTTTCTTTCCGTGTAATGTAGTATGACCAAATCGCTTTCATCTCATCTCAATCAAAAAGTATGTTATTCCAAGTATGAATTTTGAAATTATCGCGAATTATTATCATTTTACAGTTAAAAAAAAAATCAGAAATGCATCATAATTTAATGTTCTAACGAGTGAAAACTTTCATTAGAAATTAATCTGAATTTTTATGTGTAAAATAAACTGAAGAAGTTTGTAAAATGAATCGTTTGAATTAAGAGTTTTATGAGGTGTTGCACTTGAATAACTTAAATTATTTGAAGTTCCAGAAAGAAAAATGTCTTCCTATTAGATAATATTGTACAAGGAAGGGATTATTACCTTCACACGAGTACCATCCTTTGAATAAAAAAGGGAATAGCTTGCAATCCAAACATCCGCTTTTATCCCATTCTTATTTGTGAATCAAGCACGGCATACAGAGTCAGTCCACCGTGCTTCAGTTCGATACTCATTTCATTGACTTAAATGTGTGGATTTGACGCATGTGTCATTACGAGCATTGAACAGTTTTTCCACAAGGGAAAGATGCTGGCTTTAGACTAACGCACGCTTTGGATTCACCCTCTGGCTTCTCACAAGATAGGGTTGCCGGGCTCTGAGCCACTTCACATCGCCAATTTTAGTCGCCATGGATGGGAAAAATTTGCTATTAAACAGGAGTCAATTCCCTCACAAGAGGGATTTGATGACAGTCGCCAATTATCCACAATGCAGCTCAGATCTAATTTTTTAAAATGCGCCTCACGGCATATTTTAATGCAGTGTAATAAATTTCGATAAAATAATTAAATTAATAAAAATTACGGTTTGTATGTAAACAAATTGCGTATGAACGCCTTTAACATCTCATTTTTTTTATTCATAGGTGTCGTAAATGATATATAAGAATATAAGAGTGCTCTTTTAAAGAAAAGGCTAAAGTACTCTGATTTCATTAAAAATATGGCAACTTGCAGTAAAAATTTTCAAGCGCTGGACCTTGCTTCATACATAAAAAGAGACGACTTTTTATAGGGAAAAAAAGCACTTAAGCTTTTGGCCATAAAATAGTTTGTTGTTAACAACATTACTTAATTTTAATATTTCCCACAAATTCAGTTTAATTTCATTATCTCTGTTTTTTCAATAAAATAATGAGCAATAGTATATTTTAAAAATATCTTATTACATTGTTGTTGAGATTCTTAAAGTAATATTTAAAACAATAAAAGTGTATAACCTTATCTGAATAATATTTCGTACTGCACGAAACTATTGAAATCCTTCAATGACATAACTTTATCTACATGCAAACAGATGACAACAGTGGAGATCATTGACAATCACAATCATTGGAAACGACGTAAACAGTTATTAACGTTACTTGGAATTTAGAAGGGTGACGAATGGGTTGTTCTACATACACGGAAAATGTATGTGGATCTGTAACCTAATGTGAACTTAGAAGGGTCAAATATAACTGTTTTAAGTAACTAGTGGCTACAATTTGAAAAATGATGATTCGTTAACTTCCCAATAATCAATCATACAAGTAATGCTAAACTATACCTATGTTTCTATAAGGCTTTATTATAATGGAATCCCTATTATTGCTTCATTTTTAAAAAACTCAGTAAATTCTATACACATATTAATGCTTTTCATTGCAATGTGTGACTTTCTCTTGGAAACTGAGCTGTTGTACGTATGTTGAACCCGAGAAAAAGAATCAAATAGTTCCAGCGTATATTTTTATATTTTTCAATTTTTATACTTATTTTTAATAACAATTCGGCGGTCTTCTCTATCAAGAACAACTCTGTGTGTATTTTTCTAAGGCAAGCATAAATAAATTTATCATACCTACGTTGTGTTTAACTGATATAAATATAAACTAAACTAATGTAATGCATAATTGAAACTTTTATACTATTTGTGAAACTGAAAAGAAATAGAAAGAATATTTCGTTTACCCACATATGTATCTTTTTTTTATATCACATTCTCACTTATACAGATTTTAGATTAAAATTTTGGTTGGATTTTAGAAAAACAATACTGACTTAAAAGTGCAAATAAGTGATAATATTTTTTGTCAAGTCTATTCAGGAAACTACTTTAATAAGTGATAATTTCTATCAAGTAAAATTATTTATATCAAAGATTCTAAAATTTACTAAAAATTTCTTGGTGAAATGATACAATTACAAGTTTGAAGAAATATTTAGAATACATGCATGCATTTATAAATGAAGAAGCTGCTTTTTAAAATAATTGTAAATGAACGCTTTTTTTCTATTTATTCAAAGTTAATTATGACATTCTATAGAATATCCAAACATTACTTCATTTTTTTAAGCCAAATATGCTTTATTCTTAACTATTGATAATATTGTCATATTACTGATGTATCTTTTTCAGGAAGCCAGTTTCAGATATTTTTATTCATAAGTCTCATAAGAAATATCCTTTTAAATTTCTCAATTAACTTATATTAGAGCAGTTTGCTATCAACGCTAATAAATTGACCTTTTTTTTTTTTAAATTTTATGCAAATATACATAAAGTTAAGTTTCAGAGTTTCAAATGTCAAATCTAAATCTATTAAGCAATTAATAAAATCAAGTGTAAAAAGGTGACAAATCAAGTGTAAAAAGGCAGTAATACTTTAATTTCTTTGAGTCATTAGTCTGCTTGATTGAGCATGATTAATTTAATGTTCCTCTGTTTTTAGTTCATAAAGAAAAGTTAAAAGAAATAAATATGAACTTGGCATATTTATGTCATGCCTCGATCTAAAAATCAGATAAATCTGACATAAGTAATTATTCTTTTTAAAAACTCTGTCTGATAAATAATTTTCTAGCAATTTCTCAACCGTTTAGTTCCTATTCTTGATTTTTTCTACTTAAATTATTTATGCAAATGCTCCATTTTTACTATTTTACAGTCAATCTTTTCTCAATATGAATTCAAGATAATTATTTTCTGGTATATTCATTCAAGGAAATTCATTGATTCATTCATTTAAAATTATTTTTTGATACTACCCAACATGAAATTTGGGTTTACAAAATATTTCCAATGATTTTTTTTCATAAATCAGAACTGTGCAGTTTTTCTTGACAATTAGTAAAATGTAAATTTCTTTAATTAAATGATTTTGAAATGTTACAGAGAGAAAACTACGATTAAAGTAATAAATGCTGATTATAAATAAACAACAGAAGATTCTACTTTTAATATAAATGTAAACCAGTTGAATTGTCTTACTATTTAATTAATTACTGTATTACATTTAGCTGTAAAAATGTTATTTTCATAAATTTTTAGAAATAAAATTGAAGGAATTTTTTTTCTTTACTTAAATTTTATATTATATAATCACTGTAATTTTATCAATGTATTAAAGAACCAGATATCTGTATATTTCACGCACAAAAAATTATTTATGTAAAAATTTCGAGAAAGGACTTTCATAATTATAGAAGTGCTTTTTGTAGTAGAGGGGGGAAGTTATTTTTGAAATGAATGTAACAAATTGTACATTACCACTGAACCCAGACAAAAAACTAAATTTAAATGAAGCATTTTCATCTAAACCACGAAAGAGAAGGGGGAAAAAGATTATCTGAAAAATTATTAAGTGTTAATGTTTATTTTATAATGTATCTGCTCTGTTATAATCAAAAATAAAATCTTTAGAATTTACAAATAAGCAAACTTTATTCTTCTGCAATACATCAAAATGTATGTACATTTACAGCAGATGAAAATTGTTCTTCCCTTACTAATTGCTCAGTCTCTAATCTCAGATTCAAATTCTCTAATTTTTAAGATATAAATTTTGTTTTTACTGAAAGTTTTCTGGTTACTTATTTTTGCCTAACACAAAGTTCCACTAACCTCACTCTTTAAAGCTTTTGAGCCACGGCTCGATGAGTTTATGTGTTTTCAAAGAATTATTTCTATGTTTTATTGACATTTTATTTATCATTTAATGTAAGAATTTTACTTGGCAATGTACTTTATTTCAAGATCCAATAGCTTTGGGCTGTTCTTTCTTGATTTTTTTTAACTTTCATTAATTTTTCACCCGAGTTAGGGGCCATAATACCCTAATGGTCATGGTCGTGAATTCACGGCCGGTGTTCTTTCTATTGAGTCGTGTATTCAAGCTCTGATGCTTCTAATGATCTACCTTGTAACGAGGCTGATGCACGTTAAATCTGTCGAGGTTCTAAGTCCTCCCGTCGTCATGGTGTGGAAGTTTGGAGAGAGCCAACTCAGTTATTGTCCTTGTCACTTGACTAAGGTTAAAAATTACGAGGTCTGTCATCGACCTCGTGTAGCTTCTACGTAATTAATGAACAATAATGAATTAAAATTTTAATAAACAATCCATCCATCCATCCCTTTGAGCTATCTGAGAAGTCTTTATCTTTACGATCTTGATCAAATGGAAACTTTCATTAAAGACTTTCCTAAAGTATGAACCATAGCACAAAAGATGAGAAGAATAGGGCACCAAAGATGACAAATCACTTTAAAATGAGAATCCCCCCCCAAAAAAAATTTGATAAACGTTACTAAATAAAGAATTTTTTTGCTGGGCTCATTTAACTACTATTCAGTTGCAAATGGTCTAGAAAAAAGCCCTGAAGGAACTATTTCATGAATTGCATCAATACTTAAATTCGCTTTGTCATCAGGAGAAGCCCATTATCGAAAATTTAATATTTCTCAGCTCCAAGAGGCAAGACTACCGATGTATCACGCAAATCCCTTTCCGATGTCATCTTATGAAATAACTGCAAAGGTGGATAACTTTACAAATTGTAACTTAAAAAGATACAATATTGATTCGTTTTTCAAATCATGATGTAATAGGTACCATTACTATGTTATCTGCCTTAATGTTTAACATCGCATTTAGGGAAATGAACTGAGAAGTCTGAGATACCTATAGTCGACAGACTTTGTCATTGACAAGAACGACTCCTGAGTTGACATTTTGCTTTTTTGTTTGCTTATTGAACGTTGTTCTGGTCGCTAATTTCTACCTGACCCAATAGTCCGCTAACACAACTAAATTACCTCATAATTTCCATCAATGGTCCAATGAAAAGTTCGACATCTGAATAGATACCACACTCTCCAAGTTTTGCTACTGTTATTCAAAGCAGCTAAGTTTTTCCTGTGTGTGCTTCCGTTCACAGAATTAAATTGATTTCGTCTATGAGTTACCAACTCAAAAAAAAATTATCTTTCTTTCTGTACACTATTCTAATTTTTACGCAGTTTCTAATTGTATCCTAGTAGTGGCCTATAACATAGCAGCTACTCAGAACCTAACATACAGCTAGTTTAATTTTCCATTTTGTCAAGCATCATCGCAATTACTCTGATACGGGTTAAGCGGTCGTTTCGAGACCCAGGTGACCTTAAGCAATAACGTCAATGTCTAATATTTGAACGAAAACATTATCATTTTTTTCAATTGTTGTTTTTCATTTTCCCAAGTCGGTGTACTTCTTCGGAGCAGTAATTATCAAACTTTTTTGAGAGTACCTCGCTGTTATGATTTAAATTATAATCTATAGATCTCTTTCGATTAAAACTTTACATCAAATAACAGCATATCTAAATTTTAAAAATTTGAAATTAAAAAAAATTGCAGTAGCGAGTATTTTTAATATATTAAAGGCTTATATCTAAAAATATTGTTATACATTTCGAAATCATCAATTAATATCGTGTGATTTAAAACAGGTTGATTATAAAGAGTACCTACCAGTTTTTCTTCTTTTCTTACTTTCTTATGAGCCTCATACCAGATTTATTAGTAATTTTATTTACTTTAACTTAGGTAATTTATTGAATTTATAATTATTGCAATACTACGAAAAAAAATTTAATAAAGTAATTCGAATTCTTCTTTGATGTGTTAAAACTTTTTACCCTTTTAAAATAAACATCATATTGTTAACTTTATAATAGCAAAGACAGATTCTGTGACAATCTGAGTTTCAACGGTACAGTTATAAAGCAATTTACGACGTTTGTTATTTCTTTTATAATAGAAAACTAATTTTAGATTCATTTATTAGCTCCCTTTCAATGAATATTTGAATAATTTATTACCTTTGCCAAATTGATTAGGTCTATGGTAATATTAAAGTCAAAGGGTTTTTTTTTCCAAAGTTTCTATTCCCTCCAAAAATCTAGAGGGTAATAAATGAGCTTAGTCTTAAATACCATGCATGGACTGTTGTGGAAGATAAGAGAATAAGATATACTATCACAGGTTTAGGTTTTCCTCATCAGGTCTTAAAAATTACCGATACTGGGTCAGATATCGATAGTGTTTGTTTAACTAACAACCCCTTAATCCAAATCAAATCGAGCCGAACAGACATGA
Organism: Nephila pilipes; assembly: GCA_019974015.1. NCBI lineage: Eukaryota > Metazoa > Arthropoda > Arachnida > Araneae > Nephilidae > Nephila > Nephila pilipes. The sequence continues at coordinate 295,528 of BMAW01007850.1, read as the reverse complement.
AAGCGTTTCGATAATTTTCTTTTTGGAAGCCATTTTGCAGCTGAGGCATTCTTGTTATTTCTTTTCAAAAACCCTTTTGTATGCTGACAAAGTACCCGTAGTTCACCATGTGCGGAGCGGGAGGTTGGTCTCTCGAAATATGTATGCTGACAAAGTAATCGAATAATTCGGGGGAATACACTGAAGCGCCAAAAGTCACGGATTAGCAATATGCAAATATTCAGATGGTAGTAGTATCTCGTAAAAAAAATGTATAAATTGCCAAGACATTGTTCACAATTTCATTTGTGATACATGTGAAAAGCTTTCCGAAGTGAATTTGACTTCACAACGAGAATTAATGAATTTTCAATGTAGAATACTAGTTGAAACTGGACGCATGAGGCATAACAATTGGGAAATTGTTAGGGACTTCAACATTCCTCTATTCACTGTGTCGTGTTGCCAAAATATGGAAATTCAGGTATTAAACTTCCCAGCGGGAAAAGCAGCGGCCGAATAACTGAGACTTAATAACTGAGACAAGCAAAGTGTGCATTTCAATGTTACCAGACGAGCAACACTACTTCAAATAACACCAACAATCCATGTGGAGATAACGACAGACACGTACGTGAGAACAGTACAGTGAAAGTGGCGTTGGTGGGATGTGGCAACTGAAGACGACTCGAGTGCCTGCACTAATAACACTTCATCAGCTGCAGCTCCTCTGTTGGCCTTGTGAACTTTCACTGTTGAAAAGTAAATGACTGTAAAATACTTCTCTTGGTCACATAGACGAGTCACGATTGTAGTTGGTAAGAGCTGATGATAGGGCTCGGGAGTGGAGTATGTACTCAAGTTGTCAACAAAGCTCTGTGTAAGCTGATAGTGCCTCCATAATGGTGTGACCTGTTTTTACATGGTATGGACTGGGTCCTCTGGTCAAATGGAATTAATCACTGATAGGGAAATGGTTATGTTTTCAGGTACCTAGACACCATTTGTAGCCATTCATGATCTTCATGTATATAAACAACGATGGAATTTTCCAATATGATTATGAGTTATGTTACCGGGCGAAAATCATTCAAGATTGGCTTGAGGATAATTCATGAGTCCCATCGAACATTTATAGGACATGATTGGATGGTCAAATCCTGCATCGGGAACACTTTCCTTTCGCAATTATGGACAGCTGTGGAGGCAGCATGCCTTAACAAAGGACTGCGGACGACTTGTCCACTTAATACCAAGTCGAGCTCCAACATTTTCAGTGATTAAGGAGTCCCACAGGATATTAGGTAGTATCCTCTGACGCTTCAGAGTACTTTACCACAAATTAAAAACAATTATAAGCAACTTTTAAATTACTTTTAAATGTTAACTGTGTATTATTAGTTATGAAATATCTTGGGGGACCGGGCCTTACATTGAACAACGTCCCATTCAATTGAAATTTTGAACACGCGTATAGTTCAAGTAAATGCTTTTAGTCTTAAATTCCTAGACTCTCTAGAAGGAGTTAAATAAATATATCATACAAATTTTAATCAAGATTTTATTAAATAATTTTTACATGTAAAATAAACTATAGTTTATAAAAGCTTGAGATTTTAATACTTCTTTTCATCTCATATATAAGTAAATAGTTATGGTACTTAATTTATAGCTAGTTGCCTAAGTATCTTAGTTAAGCACCACCTCTAATAAATTATACATTATTATTTTATATATAATTCAAACTATTATTTTTATACCCTTTTAGTTCATCTTCAAACAAAAGTTTGTTTGTGAAAAAATTCTTACTTATATTTATTATTTTTCTAGAACTTCTGAAAAAAAATGCATTTTTCAAACTTTGTCTTTCATTCGACTAATGCCTAAGAAAATACAACATATTTGTATAAGCAGCTAGCAATCTGACAATACAACGGCAAAAATAGTTGATAGAGGTGATTTTGAAATTATATTATAAAATGGTTAGAACATGTCTGAAATCATGAGAAGAAAAATTTTGTGTACTTATATCAGCATAATTTTTAATTTAAATATCAAATTAAACTTTAAGTCGTAGTATTCTAACATTGTTTACTCACCTCCAAATTTAAGACCATGCTATGATTTAGAAAAACTATTTCAAATATTTTCTCAAAAAATAAAATAATAATTTTTCTATACTTATCCTAAATGGTTTTCACTTCCAATCTAAAAATGCTTGGTTTCTAGAGTTTCTGAATTTATTTCGATAAATTCTTTCCGTCTTACACACTTTTCTTTCTCAAAAAATTCCTTTAAATTTTGAAACGAGGGGGGGGGGGGGTACAATTCATCTGATGTAAGTTTGGCTTTTTCTGTTGTTGAAAAGAACTTCGATAAATCATTTTATCATTTTAACCACTCAAAATATATCTGGTTTATTTTTTTTATTTCTGTCTGAAGAGTTGCAATAAATCATTTTATAAATAGATTTTCTCTTATACTTGTTAATATGGTTCTTGCGTTACTTTTATATGATTTAATTGGATAATAATTTGGAATATATGTGTTGCACAGTTTATGCCTGGCTTTTAAATATCTTGAAACAAAATTTATAAAAAAAATTCAACAGTATTCAACAACAAATCTAAACTGTACTTCAGCTGCTCTGTCTGTCTATATTTCAATACAAAACTACAACTTAGCAAATATTTATAAGAAAATTTGCACACAGTTAGTTTCCAATACAAGGTAGACAACTGAAGGGGTTATTTAAAGATTATCAAGTTTGTTTGTTTTTTACTTTAAAAAATAAAACTTTCCATCTTTCACTCTGAATTAATCAAATCGTTCTATTCCCTAGATGGTGCTTAAATATGAAAAAAAATCATAATACGTTGGGTGATGCTTTTAAACAGTTTATAATCCTTAACCGCGAGTACTGGCAAGTTCTATGCGTTTACCGGAAAATGATGCAATTACCTCCTTCCATCGAGGATGAGGATGAAAAGAATGACCTATTTCTTAGAACCAGTTCATCTAAAAGAGCAAGAACTCCTGAGTCAGTCGTCCACCAGAAAGCTTTTATTTGCTGTTCCGAATTATTCAAAGACGTTTTCCTTTCCATGCTTTCTCAGATGTATGACATTCTATAACACGACGTGTAGCGGAACTTGTCACGATACTGCCAGCATTTCCATTAGCAAGAATCAAACATATTATCAGCATTCTTTTCCGAGGTTGGCTTTGTCCTGGAAGCCTGGAAATGGTTCCAAACCTTCCCCCTTCCCCAGTTGCTGAATCACCTTATCAATGAATAGGGTGAACCTCCATGCCCTCCCTCATAGTTTCTTGAATAAAGTTATTAACCGCCGAACACAATGATAGACCTCACCGCAGTGAGAATGCAATAAGAACTAGATCGAACGGCTCCAGAGGAACTAGAATGGAAGAGAAGAACTTCGAACGTACTATTTCCTCAGGAAGTAAAAGACTCAGAAGATTTTGTCATGAACCTATAAGATCTGTTTTGGTAGGTCTTCTAGTAGACTTGCCAAAGTAGGTGGAGGAACGGTAAAGATAAGAGTAAATGATTCCGAACTGTTAATGGTCTTTGGGTCTTTTGTCCGTTTCGTAATCGATTTCCATACCCAAAAAATTAATTGGGTGTGTCCTATTTAATTATATTTTTCTAATCTAATTTATTGTTTTATTTTAAAATTCATGAACCAATTCTAAAATTTTCGCATTTTTATTAGGTATGAATTAGACAGCGTAAAAAGCATTTATATGAGATGCATAATTATAACAGAAATATTTTACTTATGAGTTTATAATTCTCCCAAAGAGTATTTTTTCATTGTCAACATGTATTTTTGGACTTATATTGAGACTAACTCGAAATGTTTGGTTACAACAAGTTTATGCATATAGATGCAAAATTGCGCGCGCGTGTGTGTAAATTAGATCAAATCTAAGACGGGTTTACAAAGAAATTTTTATGAATATTTTCTCTTTATTTTTATTCTTATTATTGCGTATTAGGAACGCAAATAAGAGTAGAATATGAACTTAAATGTTCAATATATTTCATATGTACCATTGTTTATTAGTTCCTTTTACTAAAAACATAGAAAATAATTAAACAAGTTTATGTATTTAGTATTCAATTTTTGAAGATACTGCAAAATATAACAAAACATATTTATATACTATTATTTTGTGTGTTTTAGCAAGAGAATAATGTCTTACGCCCTTCATATTAAAGCATTAAAAGCAGATTTTCTAATGAATTTTTTTTCTATAAAAATATTAAATGCTTTTGCCCATAATTCACAATACACGAACATTATATGATATATAATGATTTCAAAATCTTTCTTAATAGCATTTACTTCAATTTATTTATTTATTTTGAATAGGCAAATATATAAGGAATACTCGTACTGAGATATTGCCAAAGACACTTTACTTTCAATATCACCTGATAAATTAGAAAATAGTTTTCTATTTATTATTAATTTTATAAGAAACACGATTTTTTTTCTAAAAATTCAACCGATTTGATTTTTCCTGAAATGTGCAAAGTAATCATTTGTAGTACTTATAACAAGTCAATTGAAAAGTCCCCGGCCTGACACATAGATGGCGCTACTAGAATTAAATCCATATGTTTTTTAATTACCCCTAACCCTCAAAAGATGCATGTATAAATTTGACAGTTGTCGGATCATTAGTTTGTGAATTATAGCATTTTGAGTCAAGCAACTTTTGTTATTGTGAACAAAAAAGGATAAAAAGGAATTTCGCGTGTTGATAAAATATTGCTTTTTGAAGGGAAAAAATACAGTTGAAGCAAAAACTTGGCTTGATGCCGAGTTTCCGGACACTGCCCAGGAAAATCAACCATCAAGGATTGGTATGCTAAGTTTAGACGTGGTGAAATGAGCACCGAAGACGGTGGACGCACAAAAGAGGTTGTTACGGACGAAAACATTAAAAAAATCCACAAAATGATTTTGAATGACCGTAAATTGAAATTGAATGAAATAGCAGACACTCTAAAGATATCAACTGAACGTGTACATCATATCATTCACGAATATTTGGGTATGAGAAAGCTCTGTGCAAAGTGGGTGCCACGCGAGCTCACTTTTGACCCAAAACAACGACGAGTTGATGATTCGGAGTAGTATTTGAAGAGGATCAAGCGTAATAAACCCGAGTTTTTGTATCGATATGTGACAGTGGATGAAACATGACACCATCATTTCACTCCAAAATCCAATCGACAGTCATCCGAGTGGACAGCACATGATGAACCCGCTCCAAAGCGAGGGAAAACGCAACAGTCGGCTGGCAAGGTTATGGCGTCTGTATTTTGGGATGCGTATGGAATAATTTTCATTGACTACCTTGAAAAAGGAAGGACCATCAACAGCGACTATTACATAGTGTTATTGGACCGTTTGAAGGACGAAATCGCCGAAAAACGACCGCATTTGAAGAAAAAGAAAGTGCTGCTTCACCAAGACAATGCACCGTGTCACAAGTCAGTGAACGCGATGGCAAAAATCCATGAATTGGGCTTCGAAGTGCTTCCTCATCCACCGTATACTCCAGATCTGGCCCCCAGCGACTATTTCTTTTTCTCAGATCTCAAAGGAATGCTCGCTGGGAAGAAATTTTCGTCGAATGAAGAGGTGATCGCCGAAACTGAGGCCTATTTTGAAGCAAAGGACAAATCGTACTACAAAAATGGTATCGAAAAGTTGGAGGGTCGCTGTAATCAGTGTATCATCCTTGAAGAGAATTATGTTGAATAAAAAAAACTAATTTTGCCAAAAAAATGTGTTTTACTATGGTAGGCCGGGGACTTTTCAATTGACCTGTTATAGAGTCACATTCATTAGAACATCTTTGAGGTTTCGATCGAGAAATCTAAAGAACAATTAGTTCAAAGAATAGTTCTCGAAAAATAAATGAGAAAAGCTAAGAACAGTTCTTTGAAAATGAATAAGAATAGATGAGATCAGTTCTTTAAAAATGAACAAGAACAGGTGAGAACAGTTCATCTAAAATAACAGAAATTCCCTAACAATTTATTTAGTTCCTGCTATTAATGTGGCTGCGGCAGTCTAGTGGTTAAAGCAGCGGACTCGTGGCCGGCGGTGTTCGTCGAGTCGTAAGTTCGAGCCTTGATACCACTAAAAACCCGCCGGGTAGCTGGTGCTGATGTACATTAATTCTGTCGGGGCCCAAAATCCTCCCGTTGGCTTGGTATGAATGTTAGGAAAGGGGGTGACTGTTCAGGTGTCATTCTCATCACTTGACGGAAGTTCAAAATTTCGAGTTCCGTCGCCAGCAGCCCTCGTATTGCTTCTTGTGCGAGGGTAATAAAACCAAACAACAACCAAAAAATGCAGATATTAACAGAAGATCCATTTTATAATATGTAGATTGGTTCAAGTAACGAGGACACCTGACCTGGCTCTTCACTCTATTACACAATTAACATAATTACACCAGTTTATGTTAATTGTGTAATAAAGAGTGATTTATGTGTAATAAAAGTTAACAGTTGATTTCTGGTGTGATTAGTTCTTTGACAATATATATCAGCCGGTTATTGAGCGGCATTCAGCAAACACTTTAAATGTTCGTAAGGCTTATATTGACAATACGCATCATTACGAATTACATATTTGTAGTTTTGCATCTTTTTCATAAGAATGTATTTATATTAATTGTAATTTTATAAAGTAAAAATCTAATTAATATATAACTGATATATCGATTAACATATTTCTATATCTTTTTAATTATTGAAATTAATGCTATTTAACAATTCGAACTATATGTGGTAATAAATATTAATGTGTTTTTATGAATTTCTTGATATTAAAAAAACATTTTTGTAACAAAATGGCAAAAAAATTTCCTATTAAATTAAGAATTTTTTTTTCCTTAATGAATGTATTTTATACAGTAAACTCAAATCTATAACTCAAAAAAGTTAACATTTAATAATTCAACAATTAAACACTCTCATTTCCATTGAAGGGAAAAATGATTCTCAAATTTAATCACTATTATTATTTTCCTTAAAAAACAGTTCAAACATATTTTTTGAATGTATTTCAGAAATATACACCGCAAAATGTATAGAATTTTGGACTGAATTTTATGTAAAAATTGATGCAATTTTAATTGAATCTTAAAAATATCTGTAATTTCCTCCTTCCCCACCCCACCCCCAAAAAAAATGTCTTAAAGATGTAAACCGTCGTATTGTGCCTGTTATAATATAAGTGTTTAGTAATTTCCAAAAATTTTACCTGTAAATTTAGTTACTTTAAGTCCTCATGCATAATTTAGGATCACTGACTTACACAACTTTCAAATCAAATTATTCCAAAATTATGTTTTTTTTGAAAAATAGTGACTGGAAATATATAACTACAAGTAAAGAGTTTTTACCATAATTTTTATAATAACATTGAATATGTTTCTACAGTTTTAGAATTCTTTTAGGAGTAACGGGCGAGAACAGAGAAAGCTGAAATACTGTTTATAGAGTTTTCTGACATGGAAAATTACCTTATTCATTTCCTTAACTTCAAAGAACATTATATATAATTTCTACATAACAAGCCAATATTATACTAAATTCTAATACGTACAAATGTAATCATGCTATGGGTGTTTTAGAGTACGTAGCTTTGAAAGTCATTACAATTATTTCACCCTATCAATAAGTTTAAAATTTTCTTTAATATTTTTTGATTAGATACGTAATTATATTAGATTATTGGCTACAAAAATTGAATACATATATTATCAACAATAAAAATAAAGCAATGTTTTAATTACTTAAGTGCCTGAATTGTTTTTATTATGTTGGTTTGAAGTAAATTAAGTGCTATTAAATATATTTTATAGCCTATACTTTGAGATTAACAATGTCATGGTTTAACGAACTGGCGTCGTTTTAATACTAAGAGTCATACAGATGCAATAATAATCTCCCAGATGTATGTAACTTGTTTATTCAAAGTTTTAGAGCAACACAATTATAAAAATAAATTAATAAAGGAAAGCTTTTACTTAATAACACCTTTAACGAAATATTATAGTGGCGAATTTAACTTATCTTAATAAATCCAAACAGTAGGCTTGATATAATTGGATCCGAATCCAGTAGACTTCTAGTAACTGGATACACTCTTTGAATAATTTTGGTATGCACTCTTTGAATAACTCCTCACAGGTACTCGCACCAATATAGTAAATTAAGTGTCTGTCAATCTCGCTAATTCCTTTACCTCCGCTTATATCAAAACTCTAAAGCTCTGTATCTCATTCGCTACATTTTTCTTAAAGTACTCTAATTTACACGAGTCATGGTTCTTTCACATGGTGAGGTTCTCATATCAAGCAGCATTGTAAATTAGTCTCAGAGGTTAGAGAAAGGGAAATGCATATGAAAACCTCTGATAATATGACACTCGTAAAAAAATTTCTAATTCCGAGACTTCCAGCTCTTTCAGGCAGCAAAAGTGATCAATCCTGTAAGCAGTTAATCTTAAGTAACTCCCTTTAACATTGCTACAATGTACGCAAGCGTTCCTTCTTTCGCTCCTCTGCAGTTGTTAGATTGCAAGAAACCTCAATATAATTTTCAGAATTCCACAATTTTTTTAGTATTTTGAACTTTAAATTCCCGAAATCTGTAGTTAATAAGGATTTTAAGCATGCCAATTGTTTGTTTAATCAAATTTTGTGAATATTTTAGTATTCATCACAATTTAAATTTGTGTCAATTTTCTGAAATAATACTTTTGCGAAATACTGATCGTATAAAAATGTTTACGTAAATATTCTTTATTGGTAAACAATAATGAAAACTTACATGTTACAGTTAAGAAAACTCTAATTTGCTTAAATATTTACTTTCTGTGTACTTTTATTGATCATTACCTATTAATTTGTTTGGAGAATGATGAAATGCGAGAATATAACTGTGTGTGTGACAAAAATTGTATTCTTTAAGCTTTAGGTTGAATTTTTAAATACTTAAAAGAATTTATTCCTTTTCTGAGTTAGATTTAACTTAACTTTTAATTTCTGCATTCTTATAATTACAAGTGATACTACATTATTCATTTTAATATTGTTAATTCTGCAGATCAAAGTAAATTAAATAAACATTTTTTTACACATGAACTACAGATAGACATTAGTGCAGATAGTAGAAAATAATAAAAATTTACTATTGAAACATATGACTGCTGTTATTTAATTTTTAATAATTTCTTTTAAATAACATGCATGTTCCAGTAGTTTGTTTAAAATTGTTGTTGATTTAAAAAAAACATATTAATTTATTGGTTTTTACTAGTTTATAATCCTAATTGCATTTGAAATATTTAATTAATTCTTAGAGCACATAAATGGAATTTTTCGCACAATACTTTTATTCCTTTTATTCATCCTAATATGAAATGTTAAAACATAAATCAGTTCAATTTAACCACAGTACATAATTAAGTGCCTTATAGAGATACCTTTCGCTGCCTTTAAATAGCAATGCTATTAATATAGTTATTAGTTTGTTCTTAATGAAATATTCAACTATTACGTATCGAAGCTGATACATTTTTTTATTAAATACTAAAGGAAGAAATTTTCAAAAACAGAAAATCGTTTTTTTTTTTTAGAATGTAAACATCTGATCCTCCTAAGACAAGAGCTTAACCAATTTTTAACTACAACAATGAGGATATTAGTAGCATATAGAAAGTACACATTAAAAAAAGTTCACATTTTGGTTGAAAAATGTTGGTGAACGTGTTTTTATATGAGCCACAAGTGTGAATTTGTCTACACCTGCAAAATTGCAAATCGCGTATTTTCTCCTTACTGTATATGCTTAATTTTGTTTGAGAGAACAGAAAGAAGAAAAAAAAGAGTGACTTATAAATTTACTTTACACTTATGTACAGAGGTGTACAAGAGGGATGCAAATGAACATGCCCCCCCCCCCAAGATATTTTCCCGAAATCGAAATATTTGAAGATAAGTCTTTTATTACATTTTTTTAGATGGTCTATATTTTAAACATAAGTTGTTGTTGTTTTCTCATTTTTAAATTTTTCTCTTCACGTAGAGAAAAATGGATTTCAACTACGCCAATTTCTGAGAAAAGAAAAGAAAATTCTTTGCTGTCTTCGAAAGTGTGCCTCTGGTTTAGTGTTTGTAGGTGAAGAGAGAGAGGAGGGGTGCATCCCTACAGAAAATGTACCCCTAAAAACGCAAACAATTTTCCTATGGTGTCTAAATTAATTTTAAATGATTTATATTTTTGTAATATTTATAACTCGTTAAAATTGTATCAGTATTTGAACAGTTTCAAATGTGAAAAATAAGACTGATGTAGCATAGTAATTACATTTTACCAAATTGTTATGATAATTCTAAACTATGCTTCTTTCATAATGGCAATGACGATATGCTCCCCCAAAACTAATTTTTGGGGGCGCCACTACTTATATATATATATATATTTGGTATGCTTCGTTCAGTTACGTATTACTCTCGAGAGTTTGGTGCCATGTTTTTCAAGAGCGCTGAAAGCCTTCAAAAAACTGAAGTACAGCTGCAACAAAAGTTGACTGTGGTTTATCAGAAGAAAACAACGGTAGTGGTAACCGATATATCCTTTCACAGGTGAAAAAATTACCGGTACCAGACATTGGTAACGTTGTTTAGTAGCTACGTATGACAACCGGACGACAGGTAGCAAGTTTTACTGTGACCATTTTCCATAATGAGAAGCCTTTCATCCTTCCCTGAACTCTGCAGACCAACAACAACCCATCGGAGGCACAATTTACAATTGATTATCAAAATATACAAGACTGGACATCTCATCAACGGTATCACGTTCTGTTTATTGTTAGGTCATTTCGAATCGAGCAACAATTCTCAGAGACACACTTGATATGGGAGGAGGTGAGACGGACAGCTGTGTATCAAAGTAAAGGACCCTTGAGAGGGATCCTAATTGCCTGTGTATCAAGCATTATGTTGAAGGACAAACGGAGTTCCATATTATTTTTTAACAGCAGCTCATTTGATTCCAACGGTATCAACTGCGATGAAATTATCCACCCTCAGGGCGTCTGTTCGAGATGCCATTGGTTCAGATTTTATTTCTTGAACGACAATGTTGGTTTCATGCAGAATCTATGGTTTTAGCAGTTTCTGAAAGTGAGGATATCAGCAGAATGAGTTTGCCAGCGAGAGCTCCACGGATTTAAATTCCATCCGAACATGTTTTGGGATACTAGAGACTCTTGTTAGCAAACTCGTATCCTCTGGAAGGCACACTAAACAGCTGAAACTGATATAACTGCAGAGTGGCAACTCTTACTTCAAGAACTTCTTAATGTTGTAAGTATGAAGAAGACAATATCATGGAACCATTAAAATTAAGGAAAGTCAGAATCCCATACTAGGGGACTTTGGTTTGTAGTTCCTTTTCATGTCAGATAATGTTTTTGAAACACCATTCTGTCAATAAAGGGATTTTTGCTTCGTTCAGTTTAGTTTTATTAAGTCAGGACTTTCTGCTTTCAATAATGTAAGTGAACAATTTATTTTTTTAGTTCACTGTGCTTTCATCAACTCTTAAGGGCCACATCCTTGCCCCTATAATGTGAATTTATGTCGCAGTATATTTTTTCAGATTTTGTTATAATCTGAAAAGTTGCTTAAGTTTTAGTATATATATATATATATATATATATATATATATATATATATATATATATATATATATATATATATATATGTCTATATATATACATACATACCTCATGGAGCAAAAATTGAACACCAAGAAGGAGTCAGTCAAAATGAACGAAATTTTACACAAAAGAAATTTCGATAATTGACTGCAATATTACAATAGTAATATTATTGATATAAATAATTAAATCAAAGAAAAAAGGATACTTTATTTCGGTGAAAACTAAAAAGAATCGGAGGATTATAATGCCCGTTGAACTCCTTGTAGCGCGAATGCACGATGCGAGTTCGGCATTGAGGCATACAAGTTCTGTATGATTCTGAGGACTTTTCGTTCCATATTGTGCTTGCCTTCTAGTTCGTTCAAACTCGTTGGGATGCCCAACTCACTAGAGTCAAATGGATCCCAGATATGCTTGATTGGGACAAATCTGGGGATCGGGCAGGCAAGTAAGGGTATAAATAGTGCGGACAGCCCATGACACCTGCCGCAATGGGAGTCGAGCAAATTCTGGTTGAAAACAACCCTGGGAGCCGTTGTACATGGTGGCGCTACACGGCGCAGAGAATGTCGTGGACATACCGGGGCTATCATGGTGCCCGCACGGATCATACTAGGGGGTGCCTTATTGCAGGCAATGGCACTAATGATCCGACGGCTGTCAGTACGCATCTTTTGAGGTTAAGGGCTAACTTCACTTATGGATTTAATTCTAGTAGCGCCATCTATGTGTCAGGCCGGGGACTTTTCAGTGATCTGTTATAGGCGCCTAAGGCATCTTCTAGCAAAATCTTGTGAGCAGGGATGAGCAGAGATGATTTGTAGAAATTTCTTAGATTCGATGATTGGTTTAAAGATGTGGGAGAAAAAGAATTTGCCAGGAAATCTGGTGCCATCTATCGTAGAACTGTTGCGGTAGAATCAGCGAAGAACAAGAAGGAGAATTTTCGAGCAGAGATAGAAGTGGTTTATAGGCTGCTAATAGGATTGGTTGATGGGTGAGATGCTGAGATGCTACGATTAAAGCTGTGTTCCCTCGTGGGTGAAAAAATGACTATAATGTGGGAGGAGTTTTTTATCAGAAAAGAGTTCGAATTTAAGCATAGTTTTAAAAGTGATAATGGTATTGGTTAAAGTAAAAAAAATTTATTTTGGGATTTCAAAATCAAAGAATTTTTCTGGATCTTTTTAACATTAGAGGTGGATGGATATTTTCTTGGATATTCACCTTATTGATGTTTTTTCAGTTAAAGTTAGTTGCAAGTTTTTTGAATGTGTTTTAAAGTTGTAATTTAGGTGCTATAGATATCTTTGTTTTTCGTGAACAGGCATGTAGGATCATCGAATAGTTGACCTTTGAGTTTTCTAGAGATATTGAAGTTGGTTTTTTTACTGAAGCTATGCCATATTGGGCTGGCGTAGCTTCGAGAAGAGGTCGCATGATTACGGGTATAGATTAGCATTTTGTTTTGAATTCGTTTTTGGATTTTCTGTTGATGGGGGGGGTAGACTTTGTGAGATAAACGATTTTTCTCTGGTATTGGTGTGCTCTTTCCAGGTAGAGATATTTGTCAAAGTGAGGCCTAGATACTTGGATGTATCCCAAGAAATTTGTTTGGAAGAATGTGGGAGGAGGGTTTGTTTTCTGCTTTTAGTAAAATGACTGCTTGGGATTTTCAACATTAATTTTATTTTCCATTTGTTGTAGAAGTTTTTTGAGAAAGCGCAAAGGTGTTTATTGAGAGCGAGAAAGTAACGGTTTAGGGATTTAAAAAAATTTGCCAACTATTGCATTATCATGCATATTTAATGTTGTGAGGGGTAATTTGGAATATCGTTAACGTAAGAAATTAAATAAAAAAATGGATTGAATTAAACTGCCTTGAGCTAATTAGGTTTAGTGATTCCCGATGGAGCAAAAGTTGCCGAGTTGATATATTATTAAGAATTCACAGTTTGAACATTAATGGCATTAAATTTGTTCTAAATATTGCTGATTATATTAATGAGGAAAGAGATCACAATATAGGAAAGAGAGAAGGAATGAATCTTAAAACAGAAACTAAGTTAGGGTGGAGAAGAAAATTAAACTGGCTTCAAGCAATCTGACATATTAGAAAATGAATTATAAGTTGAAAATGTTTGAAAAGAAACTCATGAGAATTGAAAATGCTATAGATTACTTACAATGTAGAGCTCTGAAAGTCTATTTAAAAGTAGCAGGGAGCTTAAGTAATTACTGTGCCTGCCAGGTAGAGATCTCATAATCTTTCTACCAGTCAAATAAAAAAAACATTTAAAACAAGAAAAAAATGCACTCAAGAATTGGAAATATTATTAAATATATTAGAGGAGAAAAACGTATCAAATTAATGATTTATATGCAAAAGAAAGAGGAAAATAATGATTCAGGGGTTTCAGAAAAGATTTCCAAAGGTGTTTTTATCAGAAGTAAAGTAAAAAAATCTGTCATTTGTAAAAAAATGAAAATCATGCTTCATATTTATATCTGCAATTTAGGATGTTTTCAGCTCTGGACCGCGTAGAGGTAAATTAAGATAATCTGTGTTTAGAGCTCCAGAATGTTGTGTTAAGCGACGTGATGGTAGAAATTGTTTGGTGGCATGATTAAATGTAAAAATAAAATTATTCCTTTTCGAAGCGTCATTAAACCTAAGGCAGAAATAAACAATTCTAGATAAAAAAAAAAAAGCGACATCTGTCTTTGAAAGTCAAGATTAAGAATATATTTTCGATTCAATCCCTCTATGGGTTTATCAAAATATATGTAGCCAGCAGTTTTGCAAAGAGCAAAAGGCAATAATTGAGTATTGTTCATGTATTGATGAAAAAATTAAAGGTGACTAGTAAGAGGTAGGTGTCGTTAGAATATCGAAAGTCAAACATACTTAATACATAATGATTGCACATCGTCAGCACAGAATGAAGAAATATTATCATCTTCAGTTTTAATTTTACTCTATTATTAACTCTATTTGCATCTTAGTTCCATTAATTCTACTTAATAGTATTTTATTAATTGTTTACTATCTTTTTTTTTATATAAAATAAAGTATATTATTTTTATTTTTTTTTCTATATGCGCGTGTTCTTGATTATCTTTTATATTGATTGCTTTTAATTAAATCTATGGTGTTTTTTTTTTTACATTTTAATATTTTGTGTATTTTAAATTACGATAAATTTCAACTTGAATGATTCAGGGTTTTAGACTTTTACTGTTTCAATGAATTCTGTAATTTTGAAAATTTTAGTTCTTATAAATTTATTTTTATGTAGGTTTTTAATAGTTACCCACACACGCACGCACGCACACTGCAATTACACACTCATTAGCCATAAAATTGCGTCACCAAGGAAGAGTTTTCAGGAAAAAGAAATGAAGTTTTACCTATGTAAGTGCAACGTTGATGTAAGTGATTACAAAATCAAAGCAAAATGATCATTATCATTAGATAAATATTACAAATGAATAGAAAGTTTCAATTACCCTGTTTGGCCCTTTTTTAGCATGGAATAGATGGTGTGATGAGTTGAGCTGGCTATACAAGTCCGTATTGTGTCACAGACATCTCGTTCCACAGATGCTGTAAACGCACCTTTAATTCGATCAAGCTGGGCTGTCCAACTTATCATCAAATGATACCAGATAGACTTGATTGGTTACAAATCTGAGGATCGAGCAGGTCTGGGAAGGGTAGAAATGTGCGAGGCAATCCGAGAAACCCTTGCTGTGTGTGGAAATATTTCTTGTTGAAAAATGGATCCTGGCTTTAGCCACAAGTAGGTAACACATGTGCTGAAGAATTCACAGATAGACTTGTTGGTTTGTCATGGTGCCGTAATAATTAGGGGTTGACTGTGAGTCATATGCGATGGCACCACAGGCCATCACACCAAGTTTTGGAGCGGTGTGCCGCTGTACAACGAAGGCAGGATTGAGACTTCTGTTCAGGACTCCATACAGTAACATGATTGTCAACACTGCCCTTGTATTGAATCTGGATTTGTCACTAAAGATGGCCAGATTCCATTCGAGTTACGATCCAATCCTTTCGAGCGTAATATCTCCAAAGTGCGGTGGAGTGGTCTCCAATGGTAGTACACATGGCCATCACATGCCTTGTCCTCAGATAGGAGCCTTGTGATGGCTACGGACTATTCTGAAGGCCTGGTGAAGGTGTTGCCTGCGTATGGATGGAGGACTATGAGACAGTTGGCGCAAGTGCGTGCATGTAAAATATGATGTGAGGTCTTCTCGAATATTATTGTTGTCGAAGGTGTCCTGAGACTGAGTCGCCATTAACAGATCTCTTCGCTGTCACTGGTCTATCACCCCTCACGGTAAAAAGTCAAAACAGCCTGTAGGTGGCGAGCTGCTCTCCCAAGCTGACCCCAGTTCCATTATCCCTATGATTCTTCCTCTCGAACTCTGACGCTTCTCATATTAATCTCTGATGGCGGCATGATTAGTTCTCTGGTTGAAGTCCTCTGCAACCGGATTGGACACTCAATAATCTCTGCTTACCTGTTTTTATAACCAAGGAGAACGAGTTCAGCCTTCTGGTGTGTATTATGTAAGGCGTAAATCAGCTTTCCTAATCATTACATATCTGCTGAATGACCTTTATGTCAGGTTCGTAGCATCCACTCTTACTTTTTGGGCCTATTTTTGTAATGATGATGAACACACACACACACACACACACACACACACACACACACACGCACACACACACACACACACACACACACGCACGCACATAC
>BMAW01007850.1:154744-275001 GCA_019974015.1 Nephila pilipes | reverse complement strand
GACATACGAGTGAACGTGATGTACCACGCGCAAATGCAAATAACACATGCGCATGAGTCTTCAACGACGCGCATAACGGTCATTTTGCTTTATCTATGATTAATTTGGTGGGCCTTGGTGTTTACACCACACACTGTGCAGTTTTCAACTGTTCTCACCAGGGGACCATTGAATAATTATTTAGTTACAATAATTATTCTATAGTATATTTAGAAAAATAGACATTATTATGAAAAAAAATTGTCATTGTGTATTAAATACATGATGAAAAATTGTAAAATGTCAAATACAATGTATTTGACCGCGGCACACCTGTATCTGGCTCATGACACACCAGTGTGCCGCGACACACCGGTTGCGGAGCACTGCTATATAGCACGATATAGGTCAAAATTTTGCAATTGCGATGGTTACAGCGGTGCAATGTGTAATTTAACTTAGTGTTTCTGTGCAATTTTAGGTTTTTTGCACCATTTTCCTCAAGGCTGATGCTTACGTTGATGCGACCTTTCTTACGCAAATTACCGCATATGATGTGTGTGTGTGTGTGTGTGTGTGTGTGTGTGTTTATATTTTTATTTAATTTTGTCGTTAAGTATATGTAGCTTTTTAAGAAGACAGAAAAATGTAAAAGAATATATTTCTAAACAATTAGTTTAGAGATTAGAAACTACAATTCGAGCAATGCTAATCAAAAAAGAAAAGTGCATTTTGTAAATATGTTTGCTATTATAACTTAAGCTTAACTATTTAAAACAATAAATTATTACTATAAAAATAATTTATCTCTAAAATTTTGCTAGAGTCTTAATTTTAATAACAAAAATATTTCTGCATGATGATCCATAAGTAATACTTTCAATTCTCTTTTAATTAATCGCTAGCTTATTTTTAATAACTTAATTATGTAACTTTGTGACTTTGGGCTATTCATTATCTTTTCTTCACTAACCTTGGGGACATTAATTGAAACTGATTGCATAAAATAACAATTTCTTCCCAACCAAAATGAAATGGATTATGTTAATTAGATGCAGGTTGAAATAAAATAAAATGATTCAGATACAGTGATTTATAAGTAAAGGGAACTTTAGAAGAGAGAGAGAGGTTAACTCTAAGTATAGATCTAGTAAGAAGCAGCTAATATCAAGAGTGGTATATAGCTACCGACTTTTGATGTTACAGAGGAACTATCGGAGGAAGCGATTTCAACTGAGAGGTCTTGGTAAGATTAATTAGTCTCAGCGATATTTAAATTGGTTGTCTAGGATTGGATTCCAGAGATATATATACTATATTATAATAATTGATAAATAAATAATTAAGTTGGATTTGTCTTGCATGTTATTAGACTATTTATTGACTTTTAAAGCTTGTTATATTTAATTGAATTATGGCACAAGAGTCAGATGTAAGTGGAATTCCGTTACAGCTTTCTAGATTATATTACAAGGACCGGAAAGTAATGTCGTTTTTCTACATTCAACTCAAACAGATAAGTTTTTCCCAATTTTTTATTTTAAATCGATGATATAATCATATTCGTTATTAACAACATTTTGCCTTCTAGTTTGCAAATTTTCAATGCCGGATCAATAAAAATTAATTGGTTTTTAATTGTGTATTTGGAGATGGTAATTTGGACATCATCCAAATTTTCAAAGTTTGAGCAGCAAAGGAAATGTTATGGAATAAAAGGAAATCTGATGGCGCAAATCGGGCGAGTATGGTGGGTGAGGCAATATTCCCATCCCAATTCATTAATTCTTTCCAGATTTACACTCCCAAAAAAGGAGTTTTTGTGTGTTTGGTGGATTATTGGCAGAATCGTTCATTTTGAAGTGCTGAAACCTAGACAAATTGGGAATGCAGACTTTTACTGTGAACAACTGGATTGAGTAAATCAATCTTTAATTGAAAAGTGTCCTACTATTATCAACAGAAAAGGTATGTGTTGCAACACGATAATGAAACATCGTACAGCGAAAGACGCATTCTGGAAAGAATTAATGAATTAGGATGGGAGGTACTGCCTCACCCACCATACTCGCCCGATATTGCACCACCAGATTTCCATTTATTCCGATCGCTAGAACATTTTACAAGTGGCCAAAACTTTGAAAATTTGGATACTGTCCAAAATACCATCTCCAAATATATTAATAAAAACCAATTGATTTTTATAGATCCGGCATTGAAAATTTATAAAATAGATGGCAAAAGGTTGTTGATAGCGAGGGTGATTATATTATAGATTAAAAACTATAGGAAATTGGGGAAAATTTATCTGTGTGAATTGAATGTAGAAAAACGACACTACTTTCCGGTCCCCCAAATATTTATCTGGATAACTTCTTTTATTTAAAAAAAAAAATTTAATTCCCCTCGTTTAATATTTTCGAATGATTTAATGAATTTTTTTTATCGTGTGTGTATTGTTATTTACTAATTTATTGAAAAAATTCAATTAAAAGCACATTGTTTACAACAATATGTTTATTTTATAAACACTAAATGAAAAACAAAAATTTCTAGTATAATAAATCTTTGGTCAATCAGCAAGTATGAAATCAATTGATTCTTTAATTATTTAATTCACAAATTTAAGTGTATATGGTGTTTTAGTTTATTTTTTCTTTTGAAGAAAATCGTCATTGTTTTTACAAGACCGAACACTGAGCACAATACTTTAAAGTTAGAAAATTTCGCTTTTCTTACTTATTTTTTTGCATTACGTTCTAATTTGATTTCATTTCACAGCTTTTGTCTGTCAAATGTAGATTTTCATGCATAAAAATCAGCATTCCTGAGAATTTACATTCACAAGATATGAAGGTTATCTGTTACGCAATATTTTACATTTTTCATATTTTCATCTTTTTTTTTTTTTTTTTTTTTTCAATTACTTTATTTATCGATTTATTACATTTTATTGCTTGGCTTAAGAAATTCTTCGCTATTTTTATGATGCCTGTATTCTTTAAGTTATTCAATATAATAAAATAGAAAAAAAATCTCGGTCAGAGAGAGAGAGAGTAGCAGTCATTTAGTAACTCGATATGTGAGTTAAACTTAATGCTCCTTAAGGCTCATACTTTGATTATTATAGTTTCATTATTTATTATTGAGTATAAAGGTGTATTTCTTAAATAAATATATTTATTATATATGGAAATTAAGAATGCAAAAACTTTTTTAAAGCTTCTTCGTGATATTTTAATTCATTTTATAAAATCGGTTTTTTTCTATGAAAACAGAAGCAATTCTTAACCCACATTGATTCTATTCCTTAAAAATTATAGCTTAAAAATGTCTGGAATGTTATTCATATTCCTCCATCTTATTCACAAAGACACCATTATGCTTGGTACTCTTGATGTAAAACAAACACGCTCCTTCAATTGACGCACCCACCGTGTTAGAGGGGCGGATGCGCTTTAAATCTGTCGGAGCCAACGTTCTCACGTTGTCGTCGGGAAAAATTAGGATAGTGGAGTCCTCGTCATTTTACTGTGGTTCAAATTAATTTATAAGATCTGTCACCAAAATCCATCGTATTTCTTCTAAATGTGACGTTAATAACCAATCAGTAAGCCATATCCGGCACTTTTCCAGGTGGCTATTCGTAAAATCGAAAATATGCACTGACAATGGTAAATATAGAATATGGTTCTCGCATTTTGTTTTAATGTCTTCAAACTCAATAAGTAAAAACAAAATCTCCTCTCTGTGCTCAGTGTTAATTCTCCCCCTTGGCGTATTGGGGGGGGGGGGGAATCGTACGTTATTTTTGATATTCCAATGAATTGGTATTATTTAACACATGTTTTTAAGAGGACATGAGACTAGAAATATAGGAGGATTATAGCATATAGTTATTCCTATTGGGAAACTTTTTTGAGAAATATTTGTAATTATTGATTTACAAAAATGTTTTGCCATTTTTTCATGTATGTTTAAACCCCGTGATTTAAAATTTAAAGTAATGTTTTCAAAAAATTTATACTAATTTCTAAAATAAAAAAATTAATTTGATAAATTAGTTTTTAATTGAGTGATTAATAGAAAAGGGGGGGGGGAACTGCAATGAACATATTATTTATTTGTTTAAAAATCCTCTAGATTTTAGTCATTTACGAAATTTTTAAACAAATTATAAAAATAATTAAAACCATACGTTGAAATTTTTTAGTGAAAAAATAATCATTTTGAAAAATATTATGTGGATTTCAAGCATGTTTTGAATCACAAATTTACACCTTTCAATAATAAATTCTCGTTTTAATTGCATGCATTTTTTTTTATTCTAGATATTTCTTGTGATTGAAAATATGATTGAAAGCCGCAATATATTTTTAAAATTTTATTATTTTGAATTCCCACACAGAGAGATTTGCATATGCCGTTTTAATTATTTTGATAATTTATTTTAAAAAAAATTTAATTGATTTACGATTTGTAGATTCCTTCAAAAAAGTTAAGTATTTTCTGTTTCTAATGATAAGTAAATACTTATAGTATATTTAGTATATTTCATTTGAAATATTTAGGAGGTTACACCAGACATTGAGCAACAAATGATGTAATCCCCTTGAGACGAGTATTTGGAATCCAATAAATATCGAAATATTTCATAATCTGAAGATACGTTCTAATTACTTGTTTTTTCTTTCTTTTGTGGCTGCTTTTTTCAAAAGTGCAGTGAAAGTGATAGTGTATTGTATTAATAAATAATGAATTTTTTTCCAAAGACTCGATCAATGAGGTGCACAAATTTTACAAGTCAACTGAATATTCCTTATACTATCATTTGCCGTTACTGCCTATTCGCCATTCATCAAAATGAATTTAAGTAAGTCTGAATTAAAGTAAGCGCGTAAGAGAGTGATGATCATGTTGCAGAGGACTCGAGTACAGTATTGTTTATATAATTCGACGTTTCGTCTATCCAGCCTGCCATTAATCTAGCGTTTTTGTACAGGCAGACGAATCAATGCCTCTTTGGTTTCTTTTTGTGATTTGTTTATATTCTATAAATTATTTTTATTACCAACTTTGTTTTATTTTTCTGGTGGCTTTTTACTCTAATTTTTAGTTGATGTTACGTATAATAAATCTTGATTTATTCGTTATTATAGCACAACCTCTAAAAAGAAGATTTTAAAAGCAAATTTTTAAAAGAAGCGAGGAGGAATGACAGAAAATAACTTTTTTTTTTCCCTTTCCGGGAAAACTTTTTTATATTGTTTCCTTTTTTTACATGAGTTCCCTCTTTTGTAGTTTTTCCTGAACTTGATGATTGTTTGTTGTTTTGTTACTCGTATCAATTTTGTTGTTTTATTTCATTATTTATTATAGTTTGAGGTTCCAATCCTTTTTTCCTTGAATAATGCTTTTCAAAAAGAAATAAAAGGGAGGCACATTGCCTGAAATTGTGTTGAGTTCTATTCAGAGAATTTATTCGGTAACTAAAGTCACAGTAGTAATTGTACAAGCCTGCATTCGCTCCCTAACGTGCAGTATTTTATCAGTGTAATTTTGTATGTGTGTGTACCAGTATAATTTTGTTTTATTTACAAAAATGTCTGTGCAGAGTAAATGCAAACATATAATTTTATTTTATGGGAATAAAATAAAAAATTTGAAGCGTCTTGGAAAAGGTGATATTGTGGTTAGTTTTGCAAAAGAACATGGAGTTAGTCAAAATGCGATACACGACATAAAGAAAAACAGTTACCATATAAAACCTTTATTTAAGAAAAATGAAGCAGTAAAAATGTCCAGAAAGCATTGAAATTATCAAGTTTTTCTTTAGTTCATGATAGCCTTTATTTTTGTTTTTTACAAGAACATAGGGGGCATACGTTTATTTCTGGAGAATTATTCAAGGAAAAGTCTAGATTTTAAAAAAAAATGAATAAAGATGACTTTCAGACCTGTGAGGACTGGCTGGGTAAGTTTGATAGAAATTTTGGTATCCGGATATTGGACGGATAAAAAGCTGACCAGCGATGTTAACATTGTCAAGTCAATCGAATAAAAGCTCTAAAAAGTATTTCATCGACTCCCGATCAAGTGTACAATGCAGATGAGAGGCGGTTTGTTTTGGAGGTTTTTATCCCAAAACACTTATGTTCATTATTCTGAAGTGCTCCTGGAAGAAAACTAGCTAAGTACAGTATTACTTTTATACCTTGTTAAAATGCAAGTGGAATAATTAGATATAACATTAGAATTAACATAAGATTAACGTGTTAGTTAGGGGCAGGACAAAAATCCCAATGGCATTTAAGAATATTAAACTACCCATTGATTACAAAACTTAAAGCAAAGGGTGGATTACTGAGCCCGTGTTCGTTGAATGGTTTCATAAATTTCTTCTTCCATTCAAAACATTTTAGCAAACAGAAACTACCACAGAAAGCTTTGGTTATTTTTAACAACTGTCCCAGTCCCCCTGATGAAGAGGATCTAAATTCAAAGCACAGTTTTATCCGTGCTATGTTCCGACATCCCAAAGTAACTTTTCTCTTTCATCCATAGCTCAGAATGTCATCCAAGTAATTAACATACTGTACCAAAAAAACCATCTGTAAGCGGTTTCGTTTAAGGATGATAATATAATTCAATCTCTAAAAGAAACTAACCTAAAAGATGTAGAATACTTCTTTACTGCTACCCTGGTAAACCTCACAGAAAAAGTTATGGTTTCTTTGTGGGGAAACTCATAACCTTGTATAAAATTAATGTAGCAATATAAAAGGAATAGCACAGCAAGACAGCCATTTTTGGTATCGAAGAAATTGCCTTAAATCAACTGCGAGTCGTAGATAATGTAAAGTTCTTGGATACAATTGATAAAGTTAAGACGACAAATGACGTAAGCGTGTACTTAACTGGTGACGAAGAAGAGAACTATCAGTTTCTAACGGACGATGACATAATAGTGGATTCAACCGGAGGACGAAAAAAGAAGAGGGCGAAAAAAGGGATGAGGGAGAAGTGACGATATCTGTTCAAACAACAACTCTCTAACATCCATTGATTCCATTGCTACGAGCATTACCTGAGCTGAAGAAAATATTGTCACCGTGAGTAACATTCTAATGTTGATGCGATGTGTTGCTTAAAGTGAAGAAATAGGGGGGGAAAACGGAAACATGTTTTATCCCTTTGGGAAGAGCGACTCCATTTAAAATCCAACAATTGGATACAATGCTACTTTTAATTACTGGAATCTGGGAACCACTACTAATAACAGGTTTTAAAATTTTACCTCCCCACTCTACTTGAAAAGTACGAAATGTATCTACTGACGAATTATTTATACAGCTCTTCTTCTCTAGAAATAAAAGATTTTGTGGAAATATTGGCCCTGAGTATGGAATTTTCTGTTCTTCCATTTGTTTTTCTTTTGGGTTTTCAAACTCTCGATCATATATCAAAAAATTACGTGGTCTTCGATAATGCAAACATCGCATAATGGTACGACTCTGCTGGCTTAACTTTTTTGGTTTACGATAAACAAAACATAGTCCATTACTCATTTTTTCTTTGCGGCTTCAAGGGGACAGGTGTGTAATGGATGACTCAGACCACAGGAAATACATTTATCGTCTAGCTGCATTGTATTTACTTTTTTTGTTTCTTTATATCAAAAATTTGATGGATTTTCATTTTTACGTACCATTTGTTTGGCATTGTAGGATTTCGAATCTGAACTAAACATGTTAAACTCGCGGTTTCTGTCGCGGCTTTCTATTTCCGTTTTTAGAAAGTTCATGTACATTCTAGTTATCATTATTAGCTCTTTTCCTCGTAAAATCTAAAGCTATATCATCAAGGATGATCCGCATTAACAATGGATATAATAAGTTTAAGGAATGTATTATATGTTTATTATGTGAATCAGATTTAATTTTTTGAGAATTTAATGACCTCATTTATTCGTTACAAGTATCGAACAGTTTTATTAAATTATGCAAATCGTTGGAATATTTTATTTGTTTTAAATATAGAGATTTTTTCATGTACATATCTACTGACAAATCTTTTTTTTGCAAAAAGGCCCTTTTAATAACCTAATAACTTCGTCGCAGTTTTCAGACGGTAAAAAAAATGCTTCTGTAGTTAACAAAGCAAAGCCGCAAAGTAAACTTTTTAAATAATTAAATTTATTGATCTTATACAAACCTTCATTTTTAACAATAGTAGTTTCAGTTGAATTAAAAATTGAATATAATTCCTTGAGAGATTATCGTAAAATTAATCCATATTGATTTTGACTAATTTCACTCCACTTCTTAAATAACTATTTAATCTAATACTAGAGCTACTTTGCATGTTAGAAGAACTGTTTGAGGAGTATGAATCATTTTTTGTTTCTTTTTCTTTTACAAATTTATAACATCTAAATTATCATTTAGTAATACACTCATGGACAAAAAAATTAGCGCACCAAGAAATAATTGCGGGATTGTAACGAAACTTGGCATGAAGGTACATGTCGGGGAGATATGCAAACGATTAGAAATGCAACGTGATTGCGCATTACGTATTGCCGGTAGAGGGCGTTTAATGTCGTTCTCCGTGGAGTATAAAACAGTTAACCGAAGCTTGTTTGAGTGTGCTGAATCGATTACAAAGGAAGAGCTGAGATAGACATGCCATTACGCCGTTTTCGAAGACAATATGTCGCAGTTTGAGAGGGGAGAAATCATCGGCATGATGGAAGCTGGGTGGTCAGCTAGACGAGTAGCTCGTCAATTAGGCCGTTTTGATTGTGTTGTGAAGAGGTGTTGGGACCAGTGGATCCGAGAGATGTCATTTATACGAATACCAGGCTCAGGATGCCCTCGACAGACCAGTCGTCGAGAAGACCGCCACATCGTAAGAAATGCACGCGTACAGCCAACTGCTTCATCGGCCGCCATCCAGGCAAGGGTAGCACCTTCACTAGGGCCCCCTGTGTCTTCTCGAAACATATGAAGGCGCCTGGCTGAAGGACATTTGGGATCACGGCGCCCATTACGTGTGCTGCCCTTGACGCCTCCGTTTGGAGTGGTGCCGCGCACGAGGAAACTGGACTGCAGCGGAATGGAACCAGGTTGTCTTTAGCGATGAATCCAGATTCAATCTCAGCAGTGATGACAATCGTGCTCGTGTGGGGAGACCCCGTGGTGAACGCCTCAATCCTGCCTTTGCTTTACAACGACACACCGCTCACACAGCTGGAGTGATGGTATGGGGTGCCATTGCCTGCAATACACGGTCACCCCTAGTATTGATCTGCGGCACCATGATAGCCCAGCGGTATGTCCATGACATCCTGCAACCACGTGTGTTGCCACTCATGCAACGGCTCCCAGGAGCCATTTTTCATCAAGACTGCTCGGCCTCACACGGTAAGGGTGTCACAAGACTGTCTCCGCACTGTTACTACCCTTCCTTGGCCTGCCCGATCCCCAGATTTGTCACCAATCGAGCATATCTGGGATAATTTGGTACGGCGAGTTGGGCATCCCACGAGTTTGAACGAACTAAAGGCAAGGTTACAGCAAAAATGGAACGAAATGTCTCAAGACATCATACAGAACTTGTATGCCTCAATGCCCGAACGTATCGCATCGTGCATTCGCGCTACAGGGAGTTCAACAGGGTATTAAATCCTCCATTCTTTTGCCTTTTTCTCTGAAATAAAGTATCCTTTTTCTTTGATTTTCTAATTATTTATATCAAAGTAATCATTACTTTGTATTGTAATGACTACTTTGTAATTTTCGTAAAATTTCGTTTATTTTGTATTGTAAAATTTCGTTTCATTTTGACGACTCTTTCTTGGTGCGCTAATTTTTTTGTCCATGAGTGTATTATCTTCTAAAAAACATTTGATTTTGGATTCTATATCAGTTTCTGGAATAGTTAATTCAATATTTTTTGTCTAATTCAATTCGTTCGCTCAGGCAACTGCTCAAAGAGTTTTTCATTTCATCATCAAAATTTACGTTATTTTCAAGCGAATTGGTTATTTTAATCACTGTTGCTTTTGTAACTTTTCTCGTTTCTTTTATTTATTTTAAAATGGCCATTTTCTTTAATTTATACTGTAAATCAATCACAAAATCTCCATTCTTCCTGTACTTTTAGTGTCGTTCCATCAGTAGTTACCCATTTGACATCACTGTGTCCATTCTCTGGGAGTGTGTTTATTATTATTCAATAATCCTCTAACACCTATAATGAATTTTTCTACTTTTAATACGACAGTTAATAACATTTACAGGGAGCTATTTTACAAGTAATAAGTAATACAAATTAGAGTAATAGCAATGCTTCGCTTTGTCTGCTTTTCTGCCGTGTTTACATCGAATCAAAGCTCTGTTCTAGATGGCACTCTAGCTTGTGGGTTAGGTGGTCAGTGGGAAAGGATCCAACACTCGGCAGCCTGACAGATCGTTTGGATCCATAAAACATGTATAATCGCGCATTTCTGTCCAAAGCCACAAATAGCATTTTAAATATCATTTTCCTTTCTTTTCTCCTTTTTTCCCCCTTTTATTCTCTAAATAATTTACGTAATCCTAAATTGTTAAGATTTTTAGGATAAGCTTATTTTTTTATGGTTATTCAGTACTTGTATATGAGTGACACCATTTGTTCACACTCAATGCCAAATTATCCAGCAGTTATTGAGGTAAGAGTTACCATTCTGCCAAGAGCATCTATTTCAGCTGTTTAGTACCCTCCAGAGGATACGAGTTTGCTACCAGGAGTCTCTACAAAGCATCCAACACATGCTCGAAGGATTTAAATCAGGGAAGCACGCTGGACAATCCATTCTGCAGATATCTTCACTTTCTAGAAGCTCCTGAATATCAGATGTTCTATGTGGACGTGCATTGTCGTCCACAAAAATAAAGTCTGAACCAATGGCATCTCGGAACAAACACCCGTGTGGGTGGTTAATTTCATCTTAGCAACGAGCTCCGGTAAATGAGCCGCTGCTGAAAATATGGAGCTCCATTTGTCCCTTCAACATAACGCATGGATACACAGGCAATATTGAACCACCCCAGTGGACCCATTCTCTAATATTTGAACAAAGGAACCATGTCTCCCCCTCCTCCCATATCAAGTGTCTCTTAGAATTGTTGATCAGACTGAAATGATTTTCATCAGTAAACAGAACGTGATACCGTTGATGGGATATCCAGTCTTTGTGTATTTGATACCAATGTAAAGTGTGCATCCGATTTGCTGTTTTTAATGGTTTGCAGAGTTCAGGAAGGCAGATGAAAAGGCTTCTGTTATGCAGACGTCCGGTCATGGTAAACTATACCTGTTGTCCGGTTGCCATATGCAGCTACTAAACAATGTTACCTAATTTCTGGTACCGGTAATTTTTTTCGCCTGTAAAATGATATATCGGTTACCACTTACCATTGTTTTCTTCGATCAACCACAGCCAACCTTTGTTGCAGCTGTACTTGCCTTTTGGAAGGCTTTCCAAGCTCTTGAAAATACATTTTTGGCAATTCCAAACTCTTGAGCAGTCCTCGTCAAACTACACCCTCCTTCAAGCTTACTGATCATTCTACCACGTGTAAAGAAAGGCTTCCTAGTGGTTTCTAATAGCCATTATGAGCATACGATTTCCCTTTCAATTGTAGAAAATATCTGGAAATTCGTCGTTTCTTACTTTTATCTTACCCTGATACTGAGCGTGTGTGTGTGTGTGTGTGTGTGTGTGTGTACTGAAAAATTATTAAAAATAGTAAAATATTTCAAAGAAATAAAGAAATGTATAAAATTTTAAAAAACAATAAATGAAAAAATTATATGCATCAAGTCATAAAGCAATTTCGGGGTGAGCACCGAATATACGGAGTTAAACTAGTTTGATGGTACCAAACTTTTCCCTTTGCGACTTGGTAGGATGAATTGGAAAAAGCAAAGTACAAAAGACCACAATGATACAAAAATTCCAGAATAAAATTCATCATTGTAAAAATTGAAAAACTTGTAATAAATCAATAATGTAAAAATTTCTTACAAAAAAATTCAAAGAAATGAAGATTCAAATAATTCGAGATAAAACCAACGTTTTTATATGGTGGCAAAGTTTGTTAAAGAAAATTATTGAAATATTAGTTAAAACTGGATATCTAAAACTTTAATATCTAAATATTGCATTGTTAGGCGAGTAAGAACGATTCCCAAATTTTCAAAGCTCTAGCTTGATGGGAAGTTGATTAAATTAACGATCGAAAATTTGATGACACACACACATACACCAAGTGAAATTCAGAAAATCGTTGTAAAAAGGTGAAATAGATAAGCAAAAACTATCTTCAAGAAAACGAAGTACTTCAAGATATGTGTGTGTATCCTTAATTTGAATATGAAAATTCCTTTTTCAATTTTCAAAAAAAAGATCATTAGAATTCTTAATAATTTTATTGCTTTATAAGTTATAAGCTATTTTTGTACCTATTATGCTGAATAACTAACGAACGATCGTATTTTTGATAATATGATATTAAAATATAATACATTTTTACAGGAAGTTAAAATAATCTTATTTAAATTAACGATTTTATGTTTAGGATATTTAAAATTATGTACATTAGCAAAGAAGATTCTCTAAGATTAAATTAGAATTTCATATTTTTTTAAATTGTAATCTTTTTGAATGTATTTTAAGATCTGTATGTATCTTTGTCAATTGATTTTAATGTTAACCATTTTATTATAAAGTAATTACCCGAGTTTAATTCGGATCCATAATACATATTTAACAAAGTATTGTCTATCCAAAGCCAGACTCACGATTTTAAATTATTTTATTTCCATTTTTAACTTCCTTTGTCATCTATAATGGTTTTTATGATTTTTACAATTTTAAGTAGTTTTTTAGTTGCTTATATATAGTCTCATTTGTACTTTATTTTTATATATAACTCTTTCAATTACGTGTATTCGTATATCACAAGAAGTATAAAAAAAGATACTGTGTATAGCAACTTCTGATTAATGTATTTAACTCTTTAGTTCTCAGATCATAATATTTATATTCATACTTTTAAACCCTTTTTTAAAAAATTTTAGTTTGTTACAAAGCCTTTTTATTTCGCTTGGAAAAATGCGAGTATGTTCCTAAATATTTGACGAGTGATTGTCATGTGATATTGGGATATCAATCAGCATAATATTTAGAACAAGAAAATTTTTCAATTGATAATCTCGTTATCCGGATTTAATAGGGCTCTTAAATTAATTTAAAATATTTGTGTAAATGTTCTTCCCATTGTAATTTGTAGTTCTGAATAAATCATGTTAAGAAATTAATGAAAACAAAAGACGCGGAAAACGTAAATTGAGCCCTTGAATCTTGGTTTTAAAGTTTCCAAAAATGCATTCTCATAAATTACATAAAAAAATAAAAACAATACATTGCCTAGTGATAAATCCGTTAGAAGAATTTTACCGAAGAAAAAAACAGTTTCACCGCAGAATTTGAAGTATTTTAGATGTTAAACAAATGTGAATCTACATTGTATATTTTTATGTAATGAGTATTTGTAAGAACCTAGATACAAGACCATCCACATAAACTGAGAATTTTATGCACTTTTAATAACCGAGCTGAAGATATTTTTCAGATTTTACATCTGTAATCTCTTTATGGATTCGATAAGCTGTATTTCTACTGTCTTTTAAAGCAGCAAACTCATAATTATAGAATTAGTATTTGCGTCCCCCTGGCAGAAACTATTACCAGCTATTAGACAAAAATTTTATCAAAAGTTTTCGAATAAATCGTAGTTAAAACTGTCAATGTATTTGATGTGATTTTTTTTCTAAATTTATGTGGTTTTAGAATAGAAGTAATAATTGCATTTTCTTAAGATTGTATGGTCTTTATATTTTCAAATTGATGTTAAAAATATTTTAGAAAAATGCGATGTACTTTTTCTCTCATTATTGTTGATTTTTCTTATAAAATGAAATATTATTTGAGCTTAGAGTCGCAATTTTTGACAATTTAACAGCATTATATAGGATAGAAATGTGAAAGTATTCATTAAAAAAGTTATTAACATTCCACTGAGAATTCTATTATTGTAGTTGCTCAACGTAATTATAACGAGATGCGAAGTAATCCAAAAAAATATTAGTCACCATTTGCTATTGGCGATAAATTCTGTTATTGTATTGGAGGACATTTAATTTATGCTTTAGATTATTATTTGACAATTCCTTAAGGCTAATACGAAAAGTTCTTGGATTTGTTATGCGTTATTCTGCTTCAAGAAGCGTTCTTTTTTTCTATTTAATTGAAATATTTTACTTTGTGTTTGGCACAATATGTCCCAGGAGGAATCAGAGCCTGAAATTTTATGCAATCAACCAATCTTTGTTTTTCTTTTATGTGATGTCGAAGTTCACTTTCTTATAATGTTTGTATGATAAAAAAAAGTTGTTATTTGAATCTTAATTAAGAATTTGAATTATATGTCAAGAAATATATTACATTACACGTAAAGTAATATTTTTGTTTATGAAAAATCTTCCCGTTGCCTTTTTCTGCGCAACATATGGCGAAAAAAGGCAACCAAGAAAAATAAACAGAATCAATACACCTCTCTAAACATAACCAATCGCCTGGCAATGTTGTGCTGCCATGTAATATCGATTTCGTCGACATCTAAATTGGCACCAACTCTTCTAATAGTCGCCGCACCAACAGGTTGTGCTTTTTAGATGTTTGTTTGGAAACTTGTTTGTGTCACTGTTTATTTTCCCCCTGTAATAAATTTACAATTTCCATCTTCTTTGGTTAGTCATAACAAAACTGAATAGAATAAATTCCATCCATCTACATGAAAGGAATACTATGTACTAGTACATAATTCAAATGTATTGTTATTTGGCTGTTATTTTATTTATTCATCATAATTGAGGTACATTTGTTTCATTATTTATTTCAAAAATATGTGATTTTTGTTTCATTTCTACCAAAAAAGAATGGATTTATGATCTTCCTTTTAACAATACACCTTAAACCAAAAGTTTCAAGCGGGGAAGAAAAGAAATCATACTTAATTTTATGTTATTAAGAAACTAGAGAACAAGTATATACTACTGATAAATTCGCTGCAGCATATACGAAGTTGTCTGAAAAGTTTCCGACCTATCAAAGATACAAGATATTTTTTCTTTAAATTTATTCTTAATTTTCTTCACAGTCTCCTTGTAAGTCTACGTAGTCCACTAGTTTCTACATAGCTCACATCTCCCAGCGATGCTCTCATCTCTTTAACCCGTTCAAATAGTATACTCGGCGTCTTTATCTGCAAAATAACTGTTAACGAAGGGGATGGCCTCCTCATTTGACGAAAATATCTGCCCTTCGAGCGCAATTTTTAGATTAGGGAGCAAAAAGAATTCGCTTGGAGCTAGATCTGGTGAGTAAAATTCGTGGTCAAGCGTGTTTTTTTATTTTTAAAGAGAGGGGTGAACCTTAATAGCAAATTTTTAATATTTTGCTTCAAATTAGTCTTGCTTTAATTAACATTTCTTTACTTAGTGGTTTCTAATCTGTTCTTTTCTTTGAAGAAAATTGGCAATCGCGCTAAAATTACTTTCTATGAGATATGAAGAGGGAAAAATTATCTAAAACATTTTCCCGATAATCTCTAACACTGGATAAGTAGCAGGTAAGTCTCTGAAATCATTGCTGATATCCCTTTTTAAGCTGTTCTTTAAGCACTTGTAGATTTTTACTTTCCCCTGGTGAAAAAAAACGTCTCGTCATTTTCTTCTTGTAACTACTCAAATAAGACCTAGAATTTAACACTGGGTTTACCAAGGGTTCATTTTGACCCCTCTGAGAAAACTTTTCGCTAATTTTCTTCAGGAAAATTATTGCCGTATTTTATAAGAATATTTAAATCAAATGTTACTTACATTTATAAAACATAACTCTTATCTTTTTTCTTTTTTTAGTTTCGGAGGAATGTATATAGTATACCTACTTTTACAGAAGGGATCATTTTGACCATTCGAATAAATATTGTTGAGAATATATACATTGATCTATAAATATGCAGCGGCTTGATAGGGACGCACATAGATATAGGTATAAATATAGAAATAAGTATGTGTTAGTGAAGAAAGTATATGAGTTAGTATATAAGAACAAGAAGACCTCTTCTAAGTTCCAAGCACAATTCCGTCAAAATTGACAAAAATTCTTTGTTCCAGCTGGTAGAAGAACTTACTTCTGTATACAAAGGTTGATCCGAATCAAAAAATTTGAATTAGCTGTTGGTGGATGCAGTTGAGAGTTCCGGATCAAGAAAAAAAGGCCAAATAGTCCTTTGAAATAAAAATAAAACGCATGTTACCTATAGCAGTTGCAAAAAATACATTTATGGAGAATGTATGGAGAAAAAAAATTATAATTTGTAAAAAAAAATTTACGTTAAAAATCAGAAATAAAAAGAATAATAAAAACTAATTATTACAACTGATGTAGTTTTATTTAGGTTAGTTTTTCCTAATTTAATTTTATAATAGATAGGTTAATTTATATTTTTTCTAACTAAATAACAAAAGGGGTTATTTTGACCCTTTTGGTAGAAATAGGTATATGCCAACTCATGATAAACCTAGCGATAGCACGTTGCTCCAAATTTTGTTTCCTGTGTTTTAGACGAATTAAAGTGATTGACGCAATCTGCCTTCAGATTGTTAGCTATGAAGTATTGTTGATGGATGTCGCAGTAAATTGCAAACACCCTGGATATAATTTTTTAAATAGTTTACGGCAGGTGCACATCTGCTGCTTCTGATATTATATTTGATAAAGAGATCATTTTCCCATGAAACAATCTCTTAAAACATTAAATATTGGTTCACCTTTAGCGTCTATTGCCAAAGCTCTTGCGAAGAGCAGTTCTTCGTGGATTCATAGCATAACTAACATATACTAGTAATAGTTCTTCCTTACCAGATAAAATTGACTCGTCCAAATGTATGGAGAAATGGGTCATTTGCAGATAATTATACGAGAAACTTTCACTATCATCACTCGTTTCAACAATGCGTCTTTGAACTGTGATGTTGCTGAAAGGAATATTTTTGATTATATCATATGCAGATTTGTATAGAACAGTTTTTAAAATATATCCAATATCTGATAAAATTAGTTGTTATTCAGTTATATGCAGCTTCCTTGATTTTACCACAAGTAATGACACATTATAAGAAGCCTGCAAATCATCATCCTCTCTTTTTGTTTTCGAAGGGAATAAACTGTCTACTCTGTAGGTCTTTTCTAAAGTTTTACTTCCAGAGTTTGAAAGTATTTCGTGTCTTGTTTTATCAGGGTGATAACTTCTCAGATGATACTCCAGTTTGTATGGCTTCAAAATCTTTGCTTAAAACTTTGTAGCATAAAAGCCACATTCGACAATGATGGAATGAAGTCGAAATTCGAATAATCAGTGATACATTGCCTACATTTTTTTAAAATTCGGCCATGTTTAGAAGTAGTTATCTGAGGACAAAAATTGAGCTATTTGAATGTAAGAGATAGCAATTCAAAATTAATTTCCAATATAAGATCTTATTTTAATCTTGATTTAGGTATACAGTGTGTTTTTTAAGTTTGGGTAATTTTATCTGGTTGTAGTATTTAGTAAATATAGTTAGCTTGCAAAATTTCCCTTATACAAAAGTGTGAGCAAAAACTAAAAATCTTACTTTGTGTCCTTCACAAAATGTCTTAATCCATTCAAAAGTAAATCGTACCTACTTGCTCGATATGAAATTCAGTTATAATGTTATATTGCAAAATATTGTATTGGCTTTTAAAGAGAAATGCTTTTTTCGCCTCATAAACATAAACAATTCACATAACTACCTTTGTTGTTATTTTTACACGTAATCACTTTAAATTTTAGATATTACGGGGTATTCTAAGTAAGATAGGCTTCTCTGCGCAGTCGGAGAATCTACAAAAAAAATTACTTTTCTCGAAATTCAAAGAAAATTACTTTAGTTCATTTTAACTTGTAAGAGTACCTAGCTACGAAATTATATTTTTCAAAAAATATACTAAACACTTTTCTCCTCAAAATTCAAAAAACAAATTCAGTCTTTATCTCTAACACTTGTAGTAAGAAATAGATAGCTTAATAATAGCTTTGGAACGTGTCTGGACAAGTATCGCTATAGTGCATATGCGCACAATGTGTTTCTACTGATATCAAATATCCAAGTTTTTACAAGTATTGTGAATGTAAAACGAATAGGTTCCTACATTCTCCAGTTTATGAGATATATTTAATTAATATATAATTAGATAATTTTTCATATTTCTATTATATAAGTAAGTATTTTGTAAATACGTAGGTAAAATCTGTGTTATGACTCTTATATGGAATGCCTAAATTTTAGTGATAACCTTCTTAGTTAACTGAGATCCAGTTTCGTACATCCCTTTTTATATCTCATGCATACCCAACTTTTTCTTTCGCCGAGATGAGCCCCTTTCAGGTCGGAGTGAAAACATCTACAGGTCCATATAGACTATTTTGGGAACCTATGACTTATACAAACATAAGACTAAAGAGAGAAAAAGGGTAGAGGGATTTGAGAACTATATAAAATTTGTTGCATATGTTAATGAGCACAAAAATAAATGAAATTATGATTTATAAAAATATTTGTTATGACCTAGAATAAATCAAATTAGATCTTACTAACCCCTACAAACTTTTTTTTTTTTACTTTTTTGTACGGAAAAAAAGATTAATTATAAAATATAGGAATTTTAATTTATATGAACTGTGTGCTCAAACTTCAGTAGTATATTCATGACACCGTTTACTTCTATGAAAATTAATTTTTTTATATATTTAATATACAAGTAAATTGTGCGTAACAAACTATTTGTATCATGAACGAATTTACAGAAATACGCTACAAAACAACTCTTTTAATTCATTCCCCCCAAAAAAAAAAAACATATTACTTTACTTCTTCTCCAAGCCTTGGTATAACGTAATATGTGTACTTCTTTACATTTAATTAATGAAATTAAGTGTTGCTGCACTAAACAAAACTGTGAAAGCCGCAAATATTATAAAACTATAATCTCTCATTGAATTTTATATCCGGCAATCTGTTAGAATGTAAGAATTTCGTCCGTATTTTGTATTTTTCATATAAATTAGAGATATTTCGATAGCAAAATATAAATTTCTGTGTGTATTTCTTAACTTCAAATTTCAAATAATTGAACACATACATATTTCATCGTATAATAAAAGCAATTCTGCCAAGTTACTTAAAAGTTATCTTTTCCCAATATCAGAGAGCCAAAACCGAACTAGAACACAAATTTCCATACATACACATTTTTTTTAACACTGCGCCTTAAAAAATTTTAAAAAGTCCAGAAATACGCAGTTCTTCGCTTTCACATATAAATTAGAGACTCTGCATCATAGTATCTGAGGTGAAACATAGAATACATTTTACTGCAAAAAGGAGATTCATTAATTTAGGAATTAGAAGTATAAAAAATACGCTGTTCTCTATACAGTGATAGAGTCAAAATGTAATATTAATCATGTAGAAATTTTCAATCCGAAAAATCTTCCAAATTTGAGGTTGAATTTTTGTTTATTACGCAAAGACAGCCTCCCAGAGGTCATACATGTAATAGACGTGAGCACGCGCTTTTTTTTCCAGGAAATAACGCATCAAAAACGATTTTTATCATAAAAATTTGTTTCATCGCAATGGTTGATTGGATTAGGAGGCATATGGAGCTTTTTTTCCCATTTTCATTGTAGACCCTGTTCTCCTTGATAATTACCGCCCCATGCCTTTCGTTTTTTTAGCAAACTTGTTGAGAAAATTATCCTGAATAGAATTAACACGCACTTTAATCAAAAAGATATTTTATTCCATCATCAAAATCGCTTTAGAGAAAAATAGTTAATCACTCACGGCTTTTCCGTGTCGTTTAACACGTTAAGTCCAGTATTAATAATGGAAAATCCACAGGTGCAGTTTTCCTTGATATTCAAAAAGCATTTGACTGTGTTTGGCACGTGAGACTGCTCTATAAATTAATCAAAATTGATACCCTCCCAAATAATTCAACTAATTAAATCCTACCTCCCAAATACAAACTTTGATGCACAAGTAAATAGTGCATACTCAAAAATTAAGACAATCATGGCAGGAGTGGCTCAAGGTTCAATTTTTCAACCATCTTTATTCTACTTGTTTGTGAACGATATCCATAAATCATGCAGCGTGATTTTTTGCAAGTATGCAGATTAACATAGCAACACTAACCCAACACACAAAAACCGACTTCCAATGCACGCTTATTCCAACACACACAGAATTAAACGGATGGATTTCTGAATGAAAAATGGCCCTCATTGTTAGTTAAAAATCTAGCAAAATTAAGAAGTTGAAGAAGGAAACGCCTGGGAATTCAGTGGAATGAGAGGAGCTGAAAATTTTGAAGAGAATTTAGGAATATGAAATGCAAGCCAAGAATTATGATTGGATACTCCCGGAGCGTGTCACCGGAGCGAAGCAACCACATTGTTCAATGATTTGCAAGGAAAGAAAGACAGAACAAAACTTCAGATTACCGTCACAAACGTTGTTTCTGAAGCAGTTTTCTGTTGTCCAGGGAGATAAGAAAGAACTTCCGAATATTTTAAAAATTAGAATTTCTAAGAATATTAATTATCGTGCCGTGTTTAAGTTAAGTATGTTATTTTGAGAACATTAAGAGGGTAGTTAACCCTTTCAGGTGAGGTAGTATATTTTTATACAACATATTTAGCACGTTAAAAATCTTAGTGAAGTACGCTTTTTCCCTACACATTTATCATCACATGGTAGCTTATAGTTTTATTTACTTAAATTAGACGGCAGAACCATGCAGAATAATTATTAAAATTATTGCTTTGATTCTAATGAAAGCCCCTAACAAGTGGTTGTCTTATGCCTCACAGAAATCTTTCTAAAATGATTTGAAAATTTTAAATTCATCAGCTATCCAATCTTCATGTTTGAAACTTTATGTAAATACTACTA
Organism: Nephila pilipes; assembly: GCA_019974015.1. Classification (NCBI taxonomy): domain Eukaryota; kingdom Metazoa; phylum Arthropoda; class Arachnida; order Araneae; family Nephilidae; genus Nephila; species Nephila pilipes. The sequence goes on along the minus strand of BMAW01007850.1, from coordinate 253,863 downwards.
ATTACTCAAAACAAAATATATAAAGTATTGATTTCATACTCTAAATTAAGGGGTATCATAATTATACCACCGCCCCTCTTTAGAACAGAGGGGGTTAGTGAGCAACAGAGGGCAGCACTGAAAATTTCGATTCAGACTGATATGTGACGGTTCGCTTTATATCAGTGAAAAATAGAAGTCATAAATATGTTTTCGAGTTCCAGTGTGGCAAAAATCGGAATTATTCTCCTAAGAAAAAAACTTAAAACAGGAATAAAAATTTATCAACAAGGTACATGCCAAAAAAAGCGCAGGGATAAAAAAAAAAAAAAAAAAAAAGGAAAACTGAAAACCAAAACTATTAAAAAAAAAAAATCGAAAAACAGCTTTTCAAGACAGCAGATTAGGGACTTATTGTCTTTGATAGAAATGAGACTTGTTAACGATCATGGATATAAAGTGTTAGTATGAGATAATAATAGATGATAAGCTACCGGCAAAAGAGGGGCAAGAATAGGAACACATTGCCTCTAGTGGTTAGATTTTATCAAAGGGTCTAAGTAAACTGAAATATAAATCATAGACAATTGGTATTACAAACAGTACAATACAGCAAAGAGATACCCACTTTGTAAGAAGAACAGAGTTCTCGGCGTTTGGACGCCAACATCCTGTAAATAATTCAGAGTAAGGAGGGTTGGTCCTTTTTTTTTTTTTTTTTTTTTTTTTTTTTTGTTTGTTTGACACCTTTGTTCATTACATGGGGGAGGATATGTTCTGTATAGGTTCAATTACCAAGGTCGGCTAGTTTTTGAGCTTTTACAGAGACCATACAACGAGCAGAATTTTAGGTTTAACTAGATTTCACTTAATTCATGTTTTCGTTTGATTCTTCTTGTGACTGTTTCAGATTTCGTATAATAGTGTGTATAATTATTTCAGAAAAATTCAAATTTTATTTAAAGTAGCTTTATAATTCAGTTTTAAATATTTTTTTAAATATATATATTCTAATGTATATTTAAAAGAATGCCTATACGAGTACTTTCCATTAAGTAAGAACTTGCTTTAATTGAAGAGCTCTCTTTCGATGGATCGTAGTTATCTTCAGAAACAAGTGGGGAAGAAAATTTCACTTCATTCTGTGCAGTAAAAAATATGCCTTGTTTTTAATAAATTTGTATATGTATTTCAACTAAAATTGTCTTATTAAGTTTATAATATACCCAATCACTTAGCTGCTCTGCGTGAATATCGTCGTTTAAGGGATCTGTGAAAAGGCCCCATAACGAGGATTGGTTTGAGGAAGATTATTATGAAATTTGAAGAGACTGGAGATTCGGTTGTGCTGCCAGGAAGAGGACGGAAACCGCTTGGGACTGAAACTGTGGAAGAAGTCGCTACTGCTGTGGTTGAAAGAGCCTCCAGTTCCATCTAATCTTCAGCAAGTGGTAGACCAGTGTCAGGCGAGTTGGAGATTCCGTGGTCGACGGTACGAAAAATTCTGCGATCCATTTTAAAATGGTATTCGTATAAGATCCACGTAAACGCTGAAACCTCAAGATCACAAAATACGCCTTGAATTAGCTTGGCGATTTCTGGCGAGAATGGAAGTTGATGAAGGGTGGCCTTGGAAAATTCTATGGTCAGATGAAGCTCACTTTTATTTAGATGGAGCTGTGAATAGTTAAAATGGCCGCATATGGGGTACTTCACCTCCTAATGTCCTGCATCAACAACCACTGCATTCTGTTTACGTGACTGCTTGGTGTGGATTTACTGCTGAGTTTATCCTCGGACCTTTTTTCTTTAAAACTCTCCCTCCACAAGGTCCTAAAAGATGGTCTGTCATGAGTTCACGGTACAGTGAACTACTTCAACAGCAGATCATTCCTGCTTTACGGGAACGACAATGTTTGCAAACCACTATCTTTATGCAAGATGGAGCAACTCCTCACATTGGGCGCCAAGCGAAAGCACTGCTTAGTGCTAACTTTGACGATAATCGTGTAATATCCTTACATTTTCCGGATGTATGGCTATCTCGTTCACCCGACTTAAATCTCTGTGATTTCTGGTTTGCGGGTTTCTAAAAGACCGTGTTTATAGAGGAGGAATAAGGACTTTATCTGAGTTAAAAGCCCACATTATATACGCCATGTGACTGAAATCCCTCGTGAGTTCTTCGCGCTACCATTGAAAACGCTGTAATGCGCTTTCAATACGTTATTGATTCAATGGAGCACATATTGAGCACGTTCTGTAATTGAATAAATTTTAACGATTCTAACATATTTTTTATCCTTCTTTGGGCACCACATTTTCTCATAGTGATCAATATTTCAACAATTTTTCATAGCAGAAACCGTTCCCCCATGGTCCATATAATATATGTTCCAAGTTTTATCAAAATCCTATAAGCAGAACGGGTTCTACAGGCCTCTGAATAGTGTAACTTTAATTTAACCACGGGGATCTTTTAGTGAGTCCTCGGACTTTTTAGAACTAGGTAATGCTTATATTGATGTCCATGTGAAGTTTTGGATATTTGGAAGGAAGGGAGATGATGTAATTCCTATGTTGTATGCAGAAATGTTTCGAAGTAATTTATAGGAAATTTGAGGAATATGTAGAAATAATTTTGAGATTTTTTGTAAGGAACTCCAAAAGTGTTTCAATTTTAAAATCTTTATGTAGGAATTGGATATGGGCGTACCAAGGAACATTAGCAATTTTGCTAAGTTGCATATTTTCAAAAACAGAAAGTCGTTTTAGATGTATTATTGCTGATGCTGCCCTTTTTTTGGGGGGGGGTGCATACAGCCTTATTGGTCTCGGTCTCCTGATCACCAGCTTGCTCTTGAAGAAGCGTGTAAGAAAGAAATGAAGCGTGTAAGAAATCTGCTCATCCGTAAGCTTCTGATTCACTTCACGGATATCTTGGGCAAAATTTCATTTGGTGTCTAAGAAAAACCCCAGGTAGTTGTATTCATGACCCAGGGGATAGGCTAATAGAAAATGGTTGTAATCCGCAAAATAGCGATACACCGTTTTTTCGTAAATATGAGGCAAGCGCTTTTAAATACAATTGACTTTCATTTTTTTATCAATGAGCCAGAGATGTAATCTAGAGGTATAACCCAGCAATCTATTTATAATATTCCAGTTGCAGATGTTTTGGGTCATAATGGCAGTGTCATAAGTGCACCTGGTCAAGTACCCTCGGGACGGTTAGTAGCCCTCGGAATATCGTTTACGTACAAGTTGAATAACTGAGGAAATAAATGTTTCCCTGAGGCACACCACTGATGATTGATCAGGAGTCGGGGTCTATATTTTCAACTCGTACTCTAAACTACTCTTAGGTACGATATTATAATTTGGTCTAATTGGTTCGAAATGCTAAGTCTCATCAACTTGGAAAAAAGACCGACGAGCAATATAGTATAAGAAAAAAATATACATCTAGCTTGGTTTTTTAAAAGCCATGTTTGACCAATTCTGTCATTTTTTTTAATAACTGATTTAATATGGAGCCCTTTGTGATAAAGCCATGCTGCTCTGGAATAAAAATATTCCTGGCTAAGCAGATCTGGTTCAGATTATTCAAACGAATGAATTCATAGGCTTTGCTCAGAGAACTGAGTAAAGATATTTGACAATTATTTTGATTGTTTTCATCGTTAAAATGAGGTTTGAATATGGGGACTACTACGACAGTTTTCTAAGCCCTTAGAAAATAGCAGATCTCGATGAGAAGATTAAACAGTATCGTGAAGAAGGAAATAAATTTTAATGGGAGATATTTTTTAAAGATACGATTGAGATAAAATCCCATCATGGTGCATTTTTATGAATTTGAGATGAATTTTAGTACACTAATCTGGACTGGATCCAGATCTAGGCAAGTGGAAGAAATCTATTTTTTTCTTATTTTCCTTTGAGTACGTGCAGTGATCCACAGGTTATCTGCTTCGTGAGTTGGTTCATATTGCTTATGAGGGCCATCAGCTATAATTTTCACCTTTTCAATGGGAGTTATAGCGATTCAGCCGAGAATGCCTTTTAGGGACGGAATGTGATGGAAAGGCTTTTTGAATAGAGAGCTTTCCTTATAGAAAATGTTTGTGTCAAGAGATAGATTCGCAATGTGTTTTTCTAATCTTTTGGAAGAACAGTGTTTGATTTCTCTTGAATTCTCATTGCTGAGTACACGGAGTTTGATTTTGAGTGCCGGATCTCTAGTTCTTTGGTCATATCTCCGTAAATGATTTATGTTACCGATTTCGTTTCTAATCTCAGAAGGGAATCAGAGAAGATGAGGTTCAAATTTTAATTTTGAAGCTGTCACATGTACTTCAGATTGAATATTTCCCAATGATCAATTGAATTCTCAATATCTTCATCAATACAAGAATTTAATGGGAAAAGAGATTTCAAATTTAGAATAATTGAAAATTTTCTCAATTAGTGAAAAACTGCTTCGGAATTTTGATAAAAGCAAAGTTAGATTTCAGACTCAAAAAGGGCTATTAAAAGTTTTGAATTGAGATCATTTATGACTCTTGTATCATAATTAAAAGGAATGTTTTTAAAATTTTAAGATCAATAATAGAATCTCGAGCCCTCGGTCTGGATAGGGAATTAATATCTATAGGAGTGTACAGTGCGACAATTCTCCCATTTAGGTTTCTATTTATTCAATTTTTGAGTTTAAAGACAATGCATTGTTGCACAATTCGAACTTGCATTGTTCGATATTTTGTGTGTAGCGTTCAGGTCTACAGCAGCGATAACAGTTTATTCAGAATTGAGAATTTTAAGAAGATCCTGCTCCGGTAACTGGCGTTTAATTAGAGAGTATTATGAGCAAAATCAGATACTATTTGTAATGGGAGGAGGGCAATTATTAATTTTCATTTCAATCTCATTTACATCTATATCTTGTTTCTCAGAACGTGAATTCTGCGATTATCACAGTTAAGTTTATAATAAATAGTGCTGCCATCGTCAATACGGGGAATTAATGAGATTTTATCCTCTTTGTGAAGAGGATAGTTAGCGCTCTAGCCTCCTACCCTGGTTTGAATTAAGTTTCTTGAACTAAAAAACAAATCAAGATTCTGCTCAATAATGAAGTATCTGATTCCCTTGATTACTGAATGCAAACTATTTGTGTTCCAGAAACCAATGCAAACAGCATGCACGTCACGATCGAATGTTAATTTTGATAAAGGGCGTGATACATAAGTGAGGTCGTGTTTAAGTGTGACATAGACTTCAAAAAATGATGCATGCCTTGTTATCTGCCGCCAAAGGCAACGGACGAAAAAGTTTTCCACTTATAACTTAATCGATGCAACGCAACAACCTCTTTGGTTGGTCACATATTTTAACTCACCCTCTACTGTAATGCTCCAATGGCAAACAAGAATGCTCTCTTACTTTAAATTTATCAATGATATTTTCTAATTAAATCTTCTATTTTCTAAATTTTAAAATAAAATCCTAACCAGGTGTAAATTTTACCTTAAATTTTCCTTTTTCACTCTAAATTACAGTAATTTGAACACAGTTCTATACAAGTGAAGCCAAAGTTCAACTTACAAAAATTGAAAGATATGGAAATTAAGAGCCGATAAGCTCATATGCTCTAATAAATTGTTAATCTCTATTTTTAGTTACGTAGTCGGTATCGTTAAATATAATTTGTTTTGAGGAAACTAGGAATCATTTATATGGAATTCTTTACAAATGATTTCTTGGATAACTTTAGATTATTCGAAGGTTTGAATTCTTTTCGAAATTAAACTTTCTACCCAGGCTGGGTTTTAGTTACAGATCATCATCGCAATAGGAGACGAATTGCATTACATCGAGGCACAATGTCCTATAGAGATTTGAAGACAAACTGTTATCCCTGTAAAGTAAGTTAGTTTTATGTAGGGAACCACAAGTTTATGATTTTTCTTAGAAATTCATGATATTCTGATTCCTTTTTATTTAATTTCACGAAATCAATTTACGTTTTGCTATTTTGTGTAACCTTACAAGTATTCATTATTTTTAAATGCAATTTTATGTAGTTACATTATACTGTAATAAAATAAATTTTGAATAAAAATAAATTTAAATTATATTCGAAGAAAATTATTTATTTATTTGTTTTTCAAAAAAATATTTTCAATATTAATTTAATTTTCGCAATTAAAAGGGGTGTGAACAGAAGTCAAATCAGAACAACTAATCTCTCTTACTTTGTTTAATTCTGGTTTCCGTATCAAACTTTAATAAATATTTGTAATTTGTAAGGTAACTTAAAATTCGTGTTTGAATATTACAATACAATTGTTTGAATCACATTTTACAGAGTTTTCGAAACAATTTGAATTTCAACTATTTAAATATTACTCATTTCTTTCTTTACAGTTTTGAATTGTAAAACATTATCTTGGAAAATATGTTATTGTAATATTGCCATTTTTATAATTTTTTTCCCTCTAATTCTTATTATATATTTTAATAGACTCCAGTGTTTTAGTTTGTGACCTAGTCATGGCCGAAAATATGATTCGACTTCAAGAGGAACTGAATAACATTCCTTTAGCTGATGAAGATGCACAAGGTAAATATGAAAAATACTCCGTTATTGATTTAAGAAACTTATATTTTTGGCATTGTAAAGTGACTATTAGAGCGTTTTGTAGAAAAAATAAATAGCAATAAGTGTAATAAAATTGCTTTTATTCTAGATGATAGTGATGTGGAAACTGAGGGTACTGAAGACCATCAGGATCTTGGGCACCAGAGTTTTGAATCTATTCCATCTGCATTTACAAATGGCTCAAATAGTCCTGCACCACCTTGTAAGTCATGTTTTAATGCTTTAATTTCAATTGTAATCAGATGTTCCCAGTGTAGGTTTTTTTGATGCAATAAATAATGTGGTTTAAATTAATATAAATTAACATACAGTAAATTAATATACATTTTTTTTTTTGTAATTTTGGCAAAGTTTGCTAATTTGCCTTACTATTCTCTATGTCGAGATGCATTCTAATTCTATTTTTCAATAATGCAAATTTGGTGTTATATTTTTTTTTTTTTTTTTTTTTGAAGTTTAATTGAATTTCTAAGAAAACTGCAGTTATATTTTTAAAATATGAAAAAAATATGGATGGAAATACAGTTTAGCACAACTAATTGGTGTGATTTCAAAACATGCCAAACTTGGCAATTTTTTTTTTTTTTTAAGTTTGCAAAATTGAGAAAGGGAAATTAAAAAAATTTGGTACTTGTCTGTTATAACGGTGCCCGAGGATGAATCGTCAAGCGATTAAGAAATATTGCCAAGTTAGTTGTATCAAAAGATAGCTTCACAAGTTTGGCAACTTCTTGGCATAATCGTAATTTGATGGGCATCTTTATGAAACCAAAAGGCGTCAAGTACCGAAAATTTTTACTGCCAATTTTTCTGGTGGATTCGTAGAAAATTACACAATTATTGAATGAAACCCTTATTTTTTTTAAAGCATTAATGCTTGCAACATCAATTATTCCTTTTTCAGGCGCTGTTTAATCACAACCTGATTTTCATTTCACTAAAACTTATTCATAATCCCCTTCCAAACCCAAATCTCGTTACTTAATGAACATAAATACATAAAAACAAATCTTGATTTGTGTTGACATATAAATAATAAGTCCTCCTTTCATTCTACAACAATATTAATATTCAGCACAATGCGTTCCTTTTTTTTAAAATCGTGTGGTCTCGCATTATTAAATAATCGTCTGGTCTCATGCACATTATAACAGGTCTCTCTTTTGAGAAATTTTCCAATCAACAAACTCATGCAAACAACTACCAATCAAAATCTAGTTACTCAAAGAGCATCAAATAGTTATTATTCACATTAAAAACTAATATCTATTTCATCAAAACATAATGATATCCAACTGGTTTTTCGTTTCACTCTTAACAAACTATTCAAAACTCAATATTGTTACCGGAACAAAATTGCACATCTAATTTAATTAGGGAAAAATATCGAAGCTCTCCTCATGCTTCTGCAAACATAATGAGGATTTTCTCCTTTTTTTCTTGCAATGCTATTCTAAACCAGCAATTGTACCATTTCTTTTCTTTAACATAATCTTGTGTTATCACCACATTTCGGACATTCATAGGTAGACAAAATTAAACCTAATTTAATAACCAGATCTAGAAGAGGACATTTTCCTTCCTTTTGTCTCTTTCAAACTCATATTAGCAGCCATTGTAAGTATTTTGACTCGGGAGAAAATACACAGAATTATGACAGAGAAATACATATCAATCCAAGCAGGTGAAATCGTAGAAATTATCCCGAAAGAGAAATCTGCAAAAAACACTCCAAAATGGAATAAAAAATCCACCAAAGAACTCTTCATTGAAAGCAGTACAGGAATAAAATAATGGTCAATCCCGAATGTTTTAGAAATTTCCAAAAGTATCAACTTAGAAATGACCCCACGAAAAATTGGAACCTCTATTTGGCTATAAATTTGTAATCTAATCTACAAACTCCTGAAAAAATTTAAAAAAAAAAAAAGGTTTCGAAATGTACCATAAGCCAATGTATCTTAATTGGCTGAAAAAACCGTCACATAATAAACAATTAGTCTGCAATCCGTCTATAGAAAGGGTTATATATATAAAAAAAAATAACAGGGGACCTGATCTTCTAACTGAAATTGGAAAATCAAAAAGGTTGCCACGTCTAAAGCCACCATAGTGCAGATAAACAAGGGTAGCCACATTTGGTGAAATATCACCAAAGAATTCCTGTCGTCTAAGGTGGTTGTGATAAACTGCATTGCAACCAAAAATATGCATATTGGGCATTGTTGGTAAATAAATACTTAAAAATGGAGAAAATAATGATAAATTTAATTGGGGGGAGGGGATAAACTGCTCTGTAAAACTTTATCATAAACTTAGTGCTATATTTAAATACATGTTATAAAATTTTTATTTTTGATATTCTTGATAACATAATTGTAAAAGCATAATTTTTTCCCTTTGGTTATTGAAAAGTAACATAAATGAATTTTTTTTATTGTATACAAAATACAAAGTCCTGGTTGAAAGGAGAATTCCAGAAATTAGCGTATTGATAAAATTCCAATTATAAGCTTTTCAGGTATGAAAAAATTGTCTTGTAATTAAAAGTTAAAACATAAATATGTAAAGAAGCTCATTGAATGTAGGTTTTAAATATTGAGACAAGTAGGATGTGATGTTTCCCAACACCTGTTTGAAATTAATAGTGTTCTTTGACTGCAGTTAAAATCAAGGATGTTTGAATGAATGGATAATAATTTGTTAGTTAAAAGAAAATTTGAATTTTTTTTTTTTTTTTTAATTCTGAAGAAAACAAAATTTATTTCAGATCTTTATTATTGCAACCTTGGTTAAAGTCTATAGTTGTACAAACTAATGAATAGGCTATTGTGTAAATCATATACATGAAGTTATAAGTTACAAGAATGATTGATATTTTAAAGTTTTAAAACCAGTTTAATATAGCTATTCCCCCCCCCTTATTTCATTGCTTCATCAAGTGCTTTTATTGACACATAATTACATAGTGTTTTCATTTTCATTCAAAAAATCAAGGTGAAGTCCATTTCCTTTGTGGGAAATGTATTATGGCATATTTCTCATCCATTTGTAAATCAAATATTGTCTTTAAATTTCTATAGGATTTATTACAATCACAAAATGAATGACTTGTTCTTCATTTGAGCACTAATGATTATGTGTTTGTTTAATCTGTATGTAATATACCAAAATCATTATAATAAAAAAGCTAATTCCGTGTATATAGTGTCTGTAGTGAATTGTGTGTATCAGAATTTCTAAAAGCATTATTAGATTTTTTTCAATAAGCATCTAAATTATTTTCATTAGAATTTACTTGATTGAAACTTAAAATTGGTATATTTACATTGAGATTTTTTTTTTTTTTTTTTTTTTGTTTCCTATTGTTTTATGAAGATCCATTCATATCCACCAAAAAATTGTTATATTAAAAACATATTATATTTGTCTATTCACCTTATTTGCTGTGTTCTTTCAACAACAAGTTGTGAGACATTTTGTAATTTACTTTTTTAAGAGACCAACCAGTCAAAATTGACATTATTGAATCAATATGTATCAGCATTTTGTTATGTTATCTCTGTCATTAAATTTGTTTTGTTATTTATTAATAGTACTATTTATATGTAAAATAAACTTACTTAAGAAATCTTGATAGATGGATAAAAGAACATAATTCTAAGAAACTGAATGTTACTTTCAATGTATTCTTTTTTCCCTCTCTTTGTTTAATATATATATTAAATTAATTAATTTTGTGAATTAATATAGTAAATACATTGAAAAGTAATAAATTTTTCATGTATGAAAGCATAATGAATACTATATTAAAGAAAAATGACATTACTAATTTGTATTAAAGAAAAAGTTTCAATAATTTAACATTTTAAAAAGATTTCAAATTATTTTGAAGAAAAGGAATAAATTGCTATTAAAATTGAGTAGGGCTAGAAAAAATTTATATGCAATTATTTTTATTTATCAATCAAAATTTGAAATTTAAAAACACTATACAATGTTTCATGCCAAATGATTGCTGTATATCCAGGATTCAGTTATGTATGGCAATCTGCAATGATTGCATTAGTAGTGTTAATTTGGTAATTGACAACTTTAACTTGGGACTTTCACCTAAGGAGGGAGAGGGGATCCTATATAGATGAAATTGTTTAAAAATGATATTTATTTTAATGTAATGGTAGTTCTGTATAGATAGTTATTATCAAACAATAGCAAATGTTTAACAAAAACATATATTTTATTTTTCAAGTAAAATATGTTTTCAAAAAATGTTTACTATTATAAAAATAGACTTCTCTTTGTCTCTCACTCACACATGCATGCATGCATGATGATTTAATTTGAAGTTTATAATTTTAGTTTTAAAAAACTTTTTTAATTTGAATAATATAAAGATTTTAATATTAACAAAGCAAATATAAAATCTGTTTTTATTATATATTGGATAATTTTTCTATTCAAGCTGAACTTAACTAGTATTTGTTATATGTAGAAATTAACTATTCGATTCAATTTTCCATTGATGAAGTAAAAATTTACAAATCTAAAACAAATTTTCAAAATTTTTTTTATATAGTTTGAAGTCTCTATATTTATTAGGATTGTGAGATATTTATTATATTAATTAATAATATCTTAAAACTATTCACATGATATCAGTCATCTATATTTCCCATCTAAGATTTCTTATTTTAATAGTGTTGGATCCCGATTTGAGTTCTGATGAAATGGAAGAAAAAACAAGACTTATTTCGCAAGTTTTGGAATTGCAAAATACCTTAGAAGGTAATCTTTAGATGCCTTTTTTTTCTCTTTATCTAAATTTTTCAAAAAATATTTATATGGTAGTACATTTATATGAAATATAAGTATTTGTGCATAACACATCAATATTTTAATTTGCTGTAGTACAATCAAGAACAAAGTAGTTGCTGTGTGATAACTATGTTTGTCTACATTTCTTGTTTTTTTTTTTTTTTTTTTTTTTTCAAACCAGTCCAATAATGTTTTTAATTTGATTGCTTTTTCATGAACAAGTAGTTATATGAATGAATGAAGATATAATATTTGCAATATATTTAAGTTATTGATCTTAATAGATAGTTTTAACTGCTTAGAATGTCTATTAGCAGTCATTAAAAATGCAATAAGAAATCGTCATTTTATTTTTCGTTTTCAACCAAAATATCATTAAAAGTTGAAATAAATTATTTTAAACAGTTTAAAATGACCTTGCAATGTTATTAATAGTGACATTTTGTGTTACAAAAAAAATAAAATGCTTTTATTTTCAGAGGAGAAAAAAACGTATTCTTGTTGAATGCTTATTTGTCAAAACTATCTTTAACATATGATTTTTTATGTACCATTATTGACATTTTTCCCAAATGCGTTTTAAGTAATCAGGAACACATTTTTTGTTTTTATTTGGCCGAACAGTCATTGATGACATTGTTATTACTAGTGGTATCGGAAGAACTAAAAAGGCATACTAATCATTTCTTTGGCAAATAATATGACAATCTCGGTTCATTCTTAGGGTTCATAATAAAGGATCTTCAAGAAATTAGGAAAATATTGCATGTTTTTAATTATGAGAATTTATAGCTGTAATATGTAGAATAAGCACTTCAAACTTGCTGCATGTGGTTTTCAATAAATACCTTCGTGGCTCAAACAACATAGTAACAGGCAACAAAACCATTACTAAAAATACTATTGCTTACTTTTTAAAGTTTCTAAATTATTCAGAATTATTGATAACTAACTATACAATATTATCCAACCATATTCTCTCCACCTGGAAATATTATAGCTGCCTGTAATAAAATAACATTATTAGCCTTCTACTTTCTTGCTTGGTATGCCCAATATTAAATATTACACTTTCTGAAAACAAGGAAAATAAAATTATTTTTATGTTTTTGAAATTGAGTTATTATTCAGTGTCTAAGTTAATCTTAAAGAAAAATTATTAATTTTGTATTTAAAAAAAAAATTCTGATAAATACTCCTCTAATGGTTGTTGTGTTTGGTATGTCTTTCTCAAAACTCAGGAGATTAATAAGTGAAAAAATGTTGAAGAATATTGGCATTTCCATGATTTGTGGAAATGGGAATATTTTTGCTGTTACATAAATAATAAATCATAACTTAATCTGCTTGTTATGTTATAATGCTTAAGTCATGTAACACAAAAAGCAATATAAACAACATAAGCACTATGATACAAATCATAAGGTACTCCAACTCCCCAAAGATAAATTAAGAAGATAAAAACTATCACCAAAACTAATACTGTGCAACCAATGTGGTTTTTGTTAGAAATTGGTCCTTGGTTGGAAATGAATTTAAGATGTTTTGATCTACAGCATAATAAAAATTGTAAGCAGGCAATATTTTTGAAGCTGATCGTTTTGTATACAATTGACTCATTTAATCAAGTACATGTATGTCACATTTGATGGATTTGTAAAGTTTTACCATTTTTGGCAGCTTTTTGGGATTAGCAATAATCTTATCTCTTCAATGCATAAGCTTAGTGCTTCTATGCATAGTGTTTTTCTCATAATACTTATAATTTTGATAAATATTTGTATGTTGTATTTTTGCAAATGTGTTGCTGTTCTCTTCTATTTAGATTCAATGAACCACTGATAGATATTCCTTTTGACAGCAAACAGTCTGGATGTTTCTAAGATATTAAAAAATTGTCTGTTGCAACATTTCTTTCCCAAAAAGAACCTGATCCATTAGTTTCCTTACAATGTATTTAACAGGTTGTAACTTCTGTTCATCTTTTTATAGATACATTAGACTAATCACATATTTCATTCTATACTAGATTATTCAAGAAATATTTAGTCTCAATATCCACTAAATTTTAATCCAACTTTGACTGTATAAAATTGTGAACATGTTTTATATAGTAACAGCAGTTTATCAATTATAAGATCTCCTGCTATTAAACACAGTTGAGAATTTTCCTGAAAAGGGGACCATAATTCAGAGACAAAGGTAAATTAGTCCTATTGAAACAGAGTTTTAAGAGTCAATTTATCAACAAACCTCTGGAACTGTAGAATATCTAGGGGACCCAACTGTTTTGACCACAAGTTGTTCAAGGCTAACAAAGAACAATTCATTGCTCTGTTTGCATAAACTAGTGCAATAAAAGCTTCTTAGAAAATGCCTCATGAATCATCCAGTTTTAATTGGTTAAGAGCCTCTTCAATTAAACAATTTTTAATATTCTTCAACATGGATTCAAGAAACAGCAAACACTTAGATGAGACTCCATTTCTCATAATATTTCTCTTAGCTTGAAGTAAATCTTGCTTTTTCTTTCAATAGATTTTCTGAGGTTTATCTCTCGGACATTATATTGCTTCATAAAGAATTTGCAGTTCCATTCCATCTGGAGATGAAAATTGGCTGAAAAGCCAACATTTTGCTACACAAGATTTTCATTGCACATTTCTTCTGAGGAGTCTGAAATTTGTTTAGGAATTTCACTTTCAGAATGAATCGAGATATCTGAATCATTATTTTCATCATCACTGCAATTTTCATTAAATTAATGGAAAATTGCCAAATATTTTTTAATACTCGATCCTTTTGAATGAGGCATTGAAAAAATAACTATCAAACACATGCAATTCTCAACTTCTAGCATTAATTTATGATGGCACTCCAGTCCAGTCAGGTGCATATTGGAATAGAATAAAAATGTGAAGCTTAGGAAAAAAAACAGTTTTTAATAACACAGATGGCTCAAATCATTATGGTCATCTTTTTGACCACCTCAGTTATTCTAGGTAGAATGTTAATTTATACACTTATTATAAAATTTCAAGTTAAAAAATTGATATATTTAAAATTCTCAAAAACAATGAAAGTCATAAAGGCAAGTGAGCTGATATAAATGTTTTAAGAATAATAGCTTCTCAAAGTAACTTTTTAGTCAAAATGATTATTTTGGTTATTTTAATTTTAAATCACTAAATTCCCAGATAGTAAACAAAAACCATTGTTACAACTGTTTGAGTTTGTATTGTTAAAATAGTTTGTAGGGATTGAAAGTGTTTCTTCATAATTCCTTCAAATTGTGAGTATCAAAATACTACTGCCTGAGAGAAAAAGCTTTAAGTGTTGAAGCTTTAATAATGTGATATCATTCAAAGTATCTTCATAAAAGGAAGTTGAGTGGACAATTAAATGTTCTTCATAATAAAAAAGAAGTATAAAAATTGTTATGGTACACATTCATAAGCCTTTTTCAACATATCATTTACGAGTTATAGATCTTTTTTATGCATAATTTTGGTGGTTGTGGTAGCCAAATGGTCATGGTTGTGAGCTCGTGGTCAGCATTCTTTCCAATGAGTCTTGATCAATGGCAGCTTGTATCAAAAATTAGTGGGGTTGCTGCTGCAGATTTTTAACCTTTGTTTTAAAATTGTGTTAAGGGAAATGAACATGTATAAAAACAAAATTTATTCAGAAACTTGATAAAATCCTAAAAGAACAAAATCAAACATTATTTACTTATTTTAAAATAAATTGTTACAGTTAAAGCTTAATCTGTTCATTTGAAAATAAAATTTATTCTTGTTTTAATTTGCATGAAAAGATCAATAATTTTCTCCTGGATCTCTGGGATGACAAACGAGGAAATTTTTCTCCATTGAAAATACTGCATGCATATTTAGTCTTACCAAATTCATAGTGTTTTTTGTAAAAGTTTTTATTCTTTTTAATGTTAAAAAGCAGCATTCTACCTTATGTAGTCATGGAACTGTCAAAAGGATTTTTATCAGTTTTGCAATTTCATGAAAAACATCTACATTATTTTTCAAGATAAATTTCAGCAGCTCAATTAATTTGCGCTATTTGTGAATATCAGACTTATAATAGAATACTTTTAGTTCAGTTTCAGACTTTTCTTTTTCAGTCATGAGATATTATTTAATGGTCAGAACTATCTCTTCTGTGGGTGTTCATTTTTAAAATTACAGAAGCATTTCTTGTATGACAATTTAGCTGCTACTAGTTGAGGAATATCAATTATATTACTACATATACAATCACACATTTCCTTATCTTCTGTCATTAGAGTCTTTGAATGATTATACAATTTTTGAGTTTCTCAATGCTAAAATAGCAGTTATGCATTTAATTGTAAATTATTTGAACACGAGGCATAATTTAATGAAAAAGTTTTAACCAAAACTTGAAACTATCATCATTCAGGTATTTTAAAATTCCAGTTGCTTCACCAATGGTTTGATTTGCATTTGCTGTCAAATGAATTTCAGTAAGACAGTTTTTTAAAGGTTGCAAATTTTCATGAATTTTGTTTATGATATGTATATTGAGGTTCCACCTTGTGAAAGGTGAATGTAGAACGTTGACTTCCGTATTTTGCCTTTCAGAAAATTTATGCCATTAAATGTCTGAGCTATCATTTTTTTGTCCATTTTTGTGAAGGATTATGTCCTTTTAATACATTTTAATATGCTACATCTAATTTCATTTTCTGGAATAAAGAATCTCCCAAAAACCAAATCAAATAATTCTCCATTACATACTATAGAACAAGAACCATTTGAGTGTGTTCCAAAAAAATTGTTGTATTATCAATCATGATAGCTACAAAGGAAGCTTTTTTAATTATCGCCTTTATCTTCTCATGGTATATTTGTTAAAGGCAATTGAGTATCTCATTCTAAATGGTCATATAAATTCCTTTTGAAAATTGCACTAGTTTCTAAGTGATTCTTCAAATCTGAGTCTAACTTAGATGAAAAATTTACTAATCCTCTAGGATTTATGGAATCCTCTTTTTCATCATGGCCATGGAAAGGAGTTTCAAAATTTCCAATAAAGAGAATGCTATTCTGTTGGACAAAAGATCACGGTTCTTTTTAACATTTATATTATGTTCATTGATTGAAAGTATGTATAACCTTACTAAGTTTCTCCTTGATACTTATGGTTCCTTAAAGTGACAGTGAACTTGACTTGTGCTTCTCAGTTTTATTCTAACATTTTGTTTATATCTAATATCATCTTTTGTCCATGTAACATCACCTCCAAAAAGCGAACATAGGAAGCAAAACGTTGCATTTTTTACTTCATGCCTACAAGGCCAACTTTTCTTTTGGTACTATTGAGAATTATAGTTATTAATATATTTCTTGTTATTGCTTATGCCTTGCCGAGATAGTAGAATATTAGATGTTGATCAATCTTTTTTCATAGCTGCAACTTTCTCATGGAGAGACAACTGTGCGAACTTAAGATGTTGAAATTCACTTAGTCACAGAGAAATTTCTTAGATATCCTAGGTCATGGTTAAAGCTTTTTATTAACTAAAGAAACCGAAATAGAATGAATAAAGTAGAATAGCTGGAAGCAGATTAATAATGTAATTCAACACTGTATTATATTCAAAAATATTTCAAACAGTTTTTAAGCAACAACACGGAGTGAAATAAAAAAAAAAGCTACATTCCACTACCACATTAGGGTCGGTACTGTGGGAACAATAGTGCTCCCCTTTGCAGTTCGTGCACAGCTTCCTATATGCGCACATATGTAAAACAATCACTTTACTGCTGAAACTGTGAAGTGTACAACTCCATACAAAGATTTTTGTATCCGTTTCTTAAACTGGGAGATGGTTACTGACATTAAACTTAAGGATTATGCATTGTACAAGTATAAAAAAAATCAAAAAGGACTCATTATATTAAATGTTACCAATTATATGAAGTGGATATTGAGAGTGCTGTAGTTCCACAATGCCTCTACACAAGCTGCCAGTGGTCTTGATATCATTTGATTTCCCATATGTTGTGGGGTTTATACAAGTTAGCCACCTAAGAGGTTTTGTACTGCCATAAAAAGTCATTCCTCGCCCTTTTCAAAATAAAGTATGAAATGTATGTGCTTGTGTTATCTATTTTGATTTTTTTCTAACTAATTCACAGTAGTTCAATTTGAATTGGTAGTTTGCCTCATTGAAATATTAGTGTTATGAATAGATAAATGCGTAATTTATTTTATTTACATTTTATGGCAGCAATAATCACATTGAGCTTAAAATGTATTCAATTTAATAATTTATAATTTGCTTTATTATTAATATTTAATTGACTAAATTAATAGTTTAAAAATTAGCACCTTTTTTGGCTAAATCTGCTGAGGTTCCTTGTCTTCAAGTCCCTTCAGGGGTTTATATTCTTTAGGTAAGTATGGAAATCACATGATCCCCAAAGTAAAACCCTGATGATTTTTTTTCCTATGGGGTTTACTGTCTATAGTAAATGGAGCTGACTATCCCTCTCAATATCTTAAGAGATTATTTATTTTTGAAGTTTGAAGAGAGGGTGTCATCTTCATCACATGACCAAGGCTCAAATTTACGAGATCCATGGCCGACAGCTGTTGTGGTCCATCTAAGTGCGATGTAAATCAAATCAAATATGCATTACTCTAAACTCATATTTAAAAATCATGAACAAAGAAAATAGGATTTTACTCCATGTTTCCTTTAACTTTTATTTGTTCATATTTTATTATAAGGATAATGTATAACAATTAGTTTTCAGTTTTTTGTATTATTATTTATTTATTTATTTTGTATTTTCCAAGTTCATATAAATATATATATTTTTAATTTTTAAGGCACAGTTTTTCCTTTTATATGTGTTGCATTTTAACTTAAGTACAACATTTTTTGTACATGTATATGAATCTTTTTATAATGTTACACAAATGAATTTGACCTAATTTAATTTAAATAATTAAAAGATACATTTTAAATGTGGAGTTTTGAAATCCATAAGTGTATTTGCTGTCTAGGACATTTTAGAAATAGTCTATTAGTTAATTGAAGGGACTTTGGAAATTGTTAAAATCGTATGATTTTTTTTTTTTCCTTGTCTGGGTAAATGTTTTTTGTAACTAATAGTGTAGTATATCCAAAAAATTGGATAATTAAGTATTTTTTGCTGAATTCTCACAAAAACAAATTTCAAATCTTTCTTAATCATATTACAGTGTAAAAGTTATATTGCACCATCTCTTATTATAGTCATTTTCTGAATCGTTTTTCCCCCCTCCATCGTTTTATTACAATAAATGAAACTAATTTATTCATATTGAATTTTTATCTATACATTAGATTGCAGATAGTAATGTTAATTGGAAGTTTGAATATGATAGTAAATTTTCTGATTTCTTCATTGCCTATGGAGTTGTAAATTTACTTAGATATTTACTACCCGTAATTGTTTTGCTTTAAATGAAAATTGCTTTCAGATGCTGTAGTCTACCATAAAATACCAAAGATTCGTCAGCATTTGGAATTTTCCATAAAATTTGAAGTGGGAATTTTTGTGAAGTGTGTGAAAAATTTGAAGTGCAAGAAATTTGAATTATTTTTTGAATATTTTACATCTCAATTATTACTATTATATGAAATTTCAGCTTTTAGTTTATTAATGTCATGTAATTCTTTTTAGATCTTTCTCAAAGAGTAGATAGTGTAAAGGAAGAAAATTTGAAACTGAAATCTGAAAATCAAGTTCTTGGACAGTATATTGAAAATCTTATGTCTGCCTCTAATGTGTTTCAGTGTACTTCTCCAAAATCTAAAAAGAAGTTAGTTTTTCGATATTTTGAACCGTTAAAATTTAAAATTGTGATAAGTTTGTAAGATTGTTGTAAGTTTTTTTTAAAATTTTTAAAATGTTTTTACAAATGTACCAATGAACATTTGAGTTAAGTTGTTTTATCTGATCAAGTTATAATTCCTCTAAAGAACAAATATGTAAATTGAAATGCATATTAAATCAATTTCAAAAAATCCCCGCATCATGTGGTAAGGAATTTGTCATTGAGATATTGCCTCACAGATGGTGTCCATCTTATATGACCATAATTCAAAATTTTGAAATCTATTTCAGTAACCTACAATGCATTTGTGCAATATTATTGCAGAAAAGGAAAAAACCTTTTCATTACTTTCCTTATTCAAAAATTTTCATCTATTGATGCTATGTATTATACATAATTTTTTTTGTATAATCGTATTGATTTATTCAAACAGAAATTACATAATGTCCAGTATGTTTGTTAAACATTAGATCTGCTGATAACATTCAAGCATCAGTACAAAGATTTAAAAAAATTTGATGGTAATAAAGTATAAGGAAACAAAACTGTATTAGTTCAGTGAGTTCTATGAATAAATATGTTACTAATACTATAAAAAGCACATGATCTTTAAATTTTTCTTGCAGTAGTAAAAATTTTATTTAATCCTTAGTAAGAGGTTTTCAAATAAGTTGGACAATATGATATTTTAAGAATGGCATGAATATTTAAAAATATGCAGTAGGTAGTTACTAATATATTAGGTCTACTGGAAAGTTCTGTCCGTTTGTGAAGTGAAAGAAAATAATACATTTTTCACCCTTTTTATAATATTTATTGTACAATATATTTTCCATCGTTACTTGGGAACTCTTACCAGCATGATGGTAATTTGTAAATACGTTTTTGAAAAAAGCCTTGTCTTAACCCGTTCGCTCCCACCGTATCACAGGCAATACGCTCTGTGTCTTCTACGGCCCAACCTATCAGTAGAGATATGCTTGATGAGAACGTTTTATTTGATTTTTTTAATGTTACCTTACAGCATTACAATACCGTGAAATCTATATAGATAAGTTATTTGGAGTGTTGACCTTGGTGATATGGGCTTGGATTTCACTTCTGGCTACCTGGAGGGGGGTAATTGTTAAAAGCACATGTTGCGGTGCGGCTCTTTAAATGTAATGACATGATTTAAAGAGTGCACTTGCTTTCGGGTTTTTTCTTTTTTTTCTTTCTTGTTTTCTTCTAAGGAGTTCGAAGGAGAATTTATGGCCCTTTATTGGGGTTAGAGTTTTTGGTAGCAGATGATCTCAGCTGTTCGTTTCATTCGGTCAATTTTTATTTGTAGCGACAGTCCTGACGAAAAGAAAGTATTTATCTGATACGGAGATTTGCAAATTAACGAATTAATCTGGCAGTAATGTTAGCGAAAATAATCCAAATCTGTACATAGACATTAAAGGAAAAAAAAGACTAAGATGTGCAATCTTGCGTGAAGCGTCAAAATATGAATAAGACATGTGACGTTGGACTATGCTTTGAATTTTTTTTTATAAATATACCATACAGCAAAATAAGATTTATCTTTTAAATCTATATATTCCATATAATGGTACATCACTACACCATGAAATTTATGTAACATATGTAAATATATTTTGTATTTTCTTAAAAGTATGATTTTTTTTATGTAATTTTATGTATAAAACATTCAATTTTGGATTAAATCTTTTTTTTTTCTTTTGTATATATTAAGTTTAATGCATTTTAAATAACATATGTAAATACCAAAATATTTTAATAAATAGCCGATTTTAGAGGAATTTTTTTCACGAATTAGGCTTAATATATAAAATCGTCTGGGCACAGCGTAACACTCCACGGTAAGAAGCCGCGGGTCCAGAGAAGCACTTCTTTTTTCTCCCTTCGATAGCAAAAGGGTTAAGAGGTGAAGAACTCAAGTATTGATAGGTTGATGTGAGCTTCAGTTTTGAATTGTTTTCCTTTCAAAAAATTTTGGAGGGAAGTAAACGAGATCATTAGAGGATGCTAGGTCTGAGGAGTATGATGGATGTAACAGAAATTCCTACCCTAGCTTGGTGATTTTTTGACAAATTGCCAAAGCAACGTGATTTGGTATTATGATGCAACATAATATACTTCATACCTGTGCATTCTAAATAATAACCAACTGACTTATTTTCATTTACACACTAAAACATTTAATTCAATAAACATTTAATTCAATAGATTTGGCAATTTGCTCTCCTTCCATTTTGCTTTACTGGGCTTTCAAAACTGATCCTTATCTTAACAATAGTGGTCACTTTCTAATCATATTGGGTCATGCAATTCCAATCCAACAAAATAATATTCCATGCAATAGATATATTTTTGATACTGCTAACTGGCCAATTTATACTTCCCTCACTAATATTACCAAAGAAACTTTAAATTATCATTGCAGTAATTGATGTTGCAGAAGAAATAACAAAAATAATCATTCAAATTGGTAATGCTTCCATCAAAATAGCTTCAAACAAACTAAGAAAACAAAGTAAACTGTGATGGAGTGAGGATTGTCAAATAGCTTACAAAAACCATCAGAAGTCACGGAACATTTTTAAAAGATATCCTACCAAACAAATTTAATATCGTACAAACAAAATGAAGTGGGGTTTTTTTTAAAAAAAAAAAACATATTTCCAGTTATAATAATTACTCTGACAACTTTTAAGAAACTAAAGACTGCAGTGGAAAAGAAGAAAATTAATTTTATAACCAGACACAATTTGCCATACAATAATGATATTACTTTTCATGTACAGGAGAATGCTCTTTTTCTTACGCATAACTGATCCCTAGAACCAGATAAAATCACTTATCTCATAAAACATCTATCATTTAACTCATTAATCAACCTTTTAAATTTTATAACAGGATCTGGAAATAACAAATTTCCTCATTCATGGAAACATGCTATCATTATCCAATTTTAAAACTGGGAAAAGATCCTACAGATCTAACAAAACTACCAACCCATAGCCCTCACAATTTGTCTATGTAAAATACTAAAAAAATGGTAAACACCAGGTTGATGTTCATTTTAGGGGGGAAAAATGTATT
The DNA here is from genome assembly GCA_019974015.1 of Nephila pilipes. Classification (NCBI taxonomy): domain Eukaryota; kingdom Metazoa; phylum Arthropoda; class Arachnida; order Araneae; family Nephilidae; genus Nephila; species Nephila pilipes. The sequence goes on along the minus strand of BMAW01007850.1, from coordinate 231,425 downwards.
TTTTTCTCCTTTCTAAAGCTGCTTTAAACAACACAGATCAACTGTTGATAACCTAGTCGATTTGGAAATACAAATAAGGGATGTGTTTGTCCTTAACAAGCACTTTGTTTCTGTATTTTTTGATATTGGAAAAAGCATATCACCGCACATGGAGGTTTGGTATTCTTAAAGATTTATATGATTATGATTTGAAGGTTAATCTACCATTTTTTATTCATAAATTTTTAGAATATAGATTTTTTTAAAGTTAAAGTAGGATCAATTTTATCAGATGTTTTTACTCAGGAAGAAGGGGTGTCACAGGGAAGTGTCTTAAGTGTCACTCTTTTTATTATGAAAATTAATATCATTTCTAACATTCCACCATCTGTTAAAGCTCTTTTATGTGTAGACAACCTGCAAATTTCTTGCATGGGCAAAGAAATGTTTTCTATCGAGCAACAACTTCAACAGGCTATTAATAAAATAACAAAATGGACAAATAAAAATGGCTCCTACTTCTCATTGACAAAAACTGCTTGTGTTCATTTTTGCAGACAAAAGAGGCTTCATCCAGATCCTGAAATCTTTTGTAATAATATTTTTATTAACATTGTGGATGAAATAAAATTTTTAGGTCTCATCTTTGACGAGAAACTTACTTTTCGCTCTCATATTTTACAACTTCGGAAGTGATGTGATAAATCTATGAACATTTTAAAAGTTTTGCCACACACTTCATGGGGTTCCAATTGCATTTGTCCTTTAAAATTATACTATGTTTTTATCAGATCAAAATTGGACTACAGCTGTGAGGTATACGGTTCGGTCAGAAAATCTATTTTATGCAAGTTAAACACTGTACACCACACTGCTTTACGACTATGTTTGGTAGCTTTCTAAACATCTATTCAGAGTCTGAATGTTGATTGGTATGAACCATCATTAGACTTGAGGGTACAATATTTAATATCATTTTAGAACAATATCATCATCATCAAAATTGTATCATTTTCAAATAAAAGTTTATTTTTGGATAGGCTTTATGATGCGAGAAAATTATCCATATCTCCTTTTCATAGAAGAGTTCAATTTTTAATTGAGGGCTATGGGATTTCTGTCATTCCATTGAAGAAAACTAGTGAGTTCTCTTGGCATGTACATAATTTTAATTTTAAAAATCCATTCAGACATTTTAAAAAATTAGACACTACGCAAAATGTTATTATTCAAATCTTTAATGACTTTAAACATATGTACACTGACAGCTTTAAGTCAACAAATCATGTTGGCACTTCTTACTTAATTGACAATTCTCTCCTTTCTTTTAAACTTCATTCTTCATGTTCTGTCTTCACAACAAAGGTTACTGCAAATCATAAAGCTATAGACAGCTTATCTAATCAACATGATGAGAATTTTATTGTCTTCACTGATTCTATGAGTGCATTACAATCCTTAAGTCATCTAAATCATTCTTTGCATCCCCTGATCACTCTTATGCTAAAAATAATTCATAATCTTACACACCAAAACATACAACTGATTTTTTTGTTGGATTCCTTCTCACGTGGGCATCAAGGGAAATGTATTAGTCGATATTGCCACTAAATCGGCATCTAATGAAATGTCTGCAATTATTTTATATTGTGACATAAAAAAATATTAAATCAGTTATTTATAATCATTGGTAAGACCAATGGAACTTTGAAATGAATAATAAACTAAATCAAATTAAAACCTATCATCTCTCTTTGGAAATCATTCTCATGTAGAAAATAGACCAAGATTTTAACTTGTCTAAGGATTGGACACACAAGGCATACTCATAAACATGTGTTTCTGGGGGAGGATCCTCCTAAATGTAACTATTGTGTTTGTCCTCTGACAGTGAAACATATTTTAATCGAATGCTCTGCATTTAACTCTGCTCGTCTTAATTATTTTAAATAATATACTCTTTCTCTTTAATTGACTTGGTTGGGGATTTTCCCCAACCAAAGATGTTTAACTTTTTAAATGAAAATGGTTTTATTCCATTCATATAGTTTTATTACTTTTTATCATACTTTCTATCATGTATATAAATTTTAAATCATTTCAAAAAATGTTTAATATTTTAATCTTGTATTTGGCATAATATATCCCTAGAGGATTCAATGCCATAAATTCAACCAACCAACCAATAATGTACTTCATATTGAACATTGCCAGCCTCTTTCCTTTCATGCTTTGTTTAAATCATCCATTTGCATGAGCTTTTTAGGTTTCAAATGCTCGAAATGTATTGGTTCTTGGATGTTCCACCATACGCACAACGTTCTCTTTTTCAGTCTTGATTTAGAGATGGAAAAGAACAGATAATTCATGCTCCAAGCATGCTCTTTTCCTAACTATGTATTCGAAAAATAAATTTTTCATGACCAGTTATCATTCGATGCAAAATGGGTTTGTTTTCAATCTGAGCAAATAAAGATGTGCATATTATGATTTAAAGCAAATTTTTCTCATTTAATACACGAGGCACCCATCTGGAATGTTTACAGACCAATCCTAGTAATGACAAAAATTATATTGTACAATAAATATTATTAAATGTATGGAAAATGTATTATTTCTTTCACTACACAAATGTGTAAAACTTTCTAGTTGACCTAATATATAAGATCTTAATAATTGCAATATAAATATTTCTCTTTGTGAAATGAAAATATATATATATAATATAATAAAAGAAATTCTCGAATATTCCAACATCAATATAATATTTTAGGTTATTTTAAATGATTTAGTTAGTTTTATAGTTATAAATTATTCTGAAAACTATTGAATATTTATAGGTATAAATACAACATTTTCTTTAATTGAAAAGGTAGTTATAGATAATTTATATTAACTTTTTCTAAATATGTGTTTTATATATAAAAAAAATGTAATTATTTTTAAAATAAAGTAAGGAATGAAAATATTTTTATTTTTCAGGGGTTCCTTCAAGGGAAAAAAGTGAACTAGCATTCTCTATTGACTTATTTTCTGCCTTTGGAAAATCACTAGTCTACTTAAAAGCACAAGTCAAACATATGAAAGCTTCTTTGCTTTTGTAATAACATACTCTCTGAATCATTCTTACAAATGCTTATATAACTTCCTCAAAATAATTAGATAATATTAAATTAGAATATATGGACTTGAAAAGTAACAACCATGTTGTGAGTCTCCCCAATTTGTCAATTTTTTGAACTCCAATGAATTAGATCAATTTTTAAACGTCTGCCTTAAACAAATTGTTTAAACTCGTATCAGTTTTTACAGACATGAAAAAAATATTTTTTCAAATCATAAACATGTATGTTTTAAAACCATTCATGGTAAACATTCTAAAGAATATTCAGAGCATGCAGTGTTTGTTTTATTTTTCAAGTCCTATCATACATAAAGCATGAGGCTTCTTATTTATTTTAATATATGTTATGTGTAAATAGGCACTTTTTTACTTGTTTTGTTCGTTTTTTATTGCATTTTTGTTACATTAATAAAAATTATGTTTATATAGTTTCATTTCCTTTGTCAAATGCTGAATCTTGTGCTATTAAAAGTCAAAGATGATGAGCAAATTATTTAAAATAAATTTTATGAGAATCTGAAATTTAGATCACTATTTCTGAATCTTATCATAGTAAAAGATAATTAAATGTGTACAAATACAAAATAGTAATATACTATTTGTGATGTTTTTACCTGCAATAATTATTCTATATTAATTTAGTGCTAGTTTAAGCAGTATAAAATGCTGCTTACTGTTCTTAAGCGTAAAATATTAAGACAAGCTTAAATAACAGTATTTTAAGAAAAATTTTATGTGAAATAAAAATGATATTGTAATTAAGTTCATCTAATTTTTATATCAAATAATGGAGTAAAAAAATTTAGAATAAGTTACAAATCACATTTAGAAATAACTAAGAATGTTTGATTTTAAATAAGAAAATGTATACAGTTTTGTAAATATATTTTCATTTATCTTTAAATAATTGCTTTTTAAATAAAATCTTATTTGAAACTTGCACCTATAAAATGTGATATATTCAATAATGTTTATTCATTATTTACAAGATTACATACATGTTCCCCAAAGTAGTACTGGTAAATGAAATTTCTTTTCACATTATCTCTTTTTTTTTTTCTCTTCCACTTAATATGCATACATTACATTTTCAGTTTTAAAAAAAGTATAACAATCTACATATAAAACAATAATTCTTACATTTCTTTACAAATATGAATGATTACAAGATAGTATTAAAAAAATTTAAGAAAAAGTTACTCAAAAAATTATTGCTCTGAAAAAAAATTTATATTTAAATTATTTTTTCTTATAAAGAATTTGTGATACATTATAGCTTTACTGCAAGTAGAAATATATATTCAAATACACTATAAAAATTCTTAAAATATTTATAATAAACAATATAATGACACTAATCAATCTGAGAAGCATCTTTGTTTCTTTAAGTTTGTTCTTTATTCTTTTGATTAGCAGGAGGCGATTTTAGTGGCAGAACAATACATTTAATTGCATCCTCCTTTTTTCTGATATTAATAATTTTACTTTGATCTTTTAGGTGTTCTTGTATTTTTTCAAAAACTGTTCTCTGTAAAAGAAGATATTTTAGAAAAAGCAAAGTTGAAGTATAAAACATTAATATAAAGAAGCAGCTGAAATACTGTGATTATATTATTTTGTCATCTTAGTCATAAATTTCTTAATTCTTCAGGAGCATTAAATAATTATTTGAATTATAATTAACACTAGATTTATGGAACCTGTTTGACGGAGTTTCTATTTTATGCTTAAAAATTCTGAACATGCTTTGGATATTATATATTGGTTTTTAATGATATAAAACAGTGAATATATATTCCAACTAATTTTCTCTGGAACACCAATATTTTTTTTTATTTCTAGATGTCTACCTATTTTTAGAAAAATCTGTAACTTTTACAGGTTAACTTATGTTGATCAGTTATTGCGGGAAAAAACACGAAACAAATAACAGCCATTTAGCAATAAATACATGAACAAACAAGTTTGAACTAATAGTTCAAACTTGTTTAGAGCAAACCTTATATGTTAATAAAGTGACATCAGATAAGGTATGCTTACAGTTCTCAAATACTTCTGCAGGATACTTCGATTCATCCTTCCATTTGCCTCTGTATTGCATGCTATATGATTTTTGTACATTCCTAGCAACGTTGTAGAACAAAAGGCTTTCAAAATTTGTGCAAGGGTCTGTCGCAATCACATCTGTGTCATCCATTTGAAAGAATAATTGGATGCATAAAGCATATACCTCCTTCAGGTAACTCAAATCAGAAAGTTGTAAAATTCCAGAACAGCTCAATATTTAAAATATTATTTGTCATATATATTATTATGGATATTTTTCTTTCGAATAGAACAAAAAAAGTTTAAATATTTTCAGAGATACAGCTTGTATCATAAACTGCAGAAACCTCTGGTTTGTAAAAAAACAAGATGAAGTGTCAGGTGGTCTGGTTCTTAAAGGAGCGAAGAGAATCTAGAGCTGCTGTTGTTGCGAGTGTTATTACTCAAATGGATGTACTCGTATAAATACTAATACTGCAGGTATGCATACAGAAATCTTGCAATTTGCAATACTGAGCATATGCAAAAATCACAGCTGTTCTGAAATGCCACCTCAATGTCAAAGCGAGAATGCATAAATGGTTCTTGCCACTTCATGGCCATAGTGAGGAGATGCAAGTAGTGTTAAGAAGGCTGCCACTGTATTCAAGACAAATCTCCAAAAGATATGGATTCGGAAGAAGAAGAAAAAAGAAGTATAAATGAAGACCAATCTGGATCACATTGTGATACAAACAAATTATGTGAAAGAGAGGAAGAATTTCTCTTTCAATTAGTTGAAGAATTGAGAAGTGGCCATCACAATGAAGAAAATATTAGTTTCAATTCATTGTCTGATGTACAAAATCCAAATGTACGAAAATCTTACCTAATTGAGTTATGCAAGAAAAAATAAGTTATATTTGATTTAAATTTAACAAGTATGTATGTGGAAAGTATACATCCAAGATAAAGTTTACATGTAAAAAATGTTTTGAAGGCAACAGTAAATAAAAATCTATATATTTTAAAGGAATAATGTACAAAAAATTGCATATTAATATATATCTGCCAAAAAGATGGATTTCAGTAAAAATAAGTATATAGTCATATTGCTTCTAAATCTAATGTTAATCAAATTTTTAAAATGATAAATATTATACCTTCAATCCTGACATGTCCTCAGATCCAGTAACAGCAACATGGACTTCACAATTTTTTGTTAACCAATTTTGCACTATTTTTAATTTTATAACCAAATCATGATCTGAAATACGACAATTAATAGGAAGTTTCTTAAGCACTTTAGAAGTTGAAGTCTTGCTTTCTTCTTTTAAAAGATCAGCACTAGAAACTAATTTATAAGCAGGATACATTTTACCATATTTTGGATCATCCACTCTTTCTAATCTAAAAATAAATTGAAATACCTGTAGTTTCAACAATAAATATTTGTTAATGTAACAATATTACTTTCATTTACTTATGCAAATATTGTTCATAAATTAGTGGAATACAGAGTGTTTTTGGGGGTCATCCATTACAACATTATGCTACATTAAATAGTGTATGTGTTATATGAACCATGTACATAATCAAGTTATAGCATCTGGCTCTTGTGCCAACAAACTTCACTATCACTCACATCAAGTTATAGCAAAAATCTTGTATCAACTTCATATTTTACCTCAAATCATACCTCTCATTGTCAAAGACATTTTTAAAGTATGAAATTTTGTATACATAATACATATTAAATTTATATTTGCACTTAATTTTTTCCTTGCATTCATATATTAACTATTTTTTATTCTCATCTGCAAAAGAGACACAAGTTTCAAATAGTTGCATTTTACATTATGAAAAATTTAATTAAAAGCAAATAAGTGGAATGTGAGTATAAAAACATTGCTTACTGAAGAAAGACTAGCTATGTGTTGTCTTAGTCGTTAAATAGACATTTAGCTGGTATGCGAAACTGTTTCAATTATTAATACAATATTACAGTTCATTCAATTGGAATTTTTTAACTTATCTTTTCATAAATAGGATGAGGTTCAAGCAATGAAATTCAATTTAAAGGATAAAACACACAAGAAATTAAAATGAAAACTATTTATCAAATGACAATTTTAGATTTTTAAATATATACATAATATTAAAAAAGTTATAAATGAATTTCTTGAAAAGTTTTTATATGTTAAAATACTTAGAAATATGATATTGATATTTTTTATGTTATTTTTTGTTTGTTTTTATTTGAAGTTTGTCCATGTAAGCTATACCTGCCCTTCACAAATATTCTTGAAAAACATTTTCAAGAATTGTAATGTATATAGCAGGGGTGGCAAGACTGAAGCCTACCTAATTACCTACCAGAAAATCTAGGAAGTTGCATCTAAAGTTCTTAGAAAAAAAATTCAGAATCATAATGTATTTATTTTGATAGTTTTTGCATAGTCATCAAACATTTTTATTTACCCTTCACTACTACAAAGTAAATGAATTTAGAATGCAGAAACTAATTTTTTATAATCCGGCTGAAGTTTAGAAATAGAAATTCTTTTAGATGCTGGTTGGTCAACTTTGAGCAGAACTTCAATTTAATAAATTTCATCGTAGAGTACAATGCTTCAACATCATGTATTGATCCAAAATACGACATAAAACAATATGCTGCATTTTTTAAGTTTTGTATTTAATTTTCGGTACATATTTCCAAAATTTATTAATCAATTTTGCCAATTTATAGAACATTTGAGTCTGAATCTCTGTGAATTCTAATTATTCTGCTGTCATTTCAGGAAGGAAAAATTTATCCATTGTGAAACCACTGTTAATCACATCGATTTCAAACAGATTTAATAAAAATGCAGTTGCTAACATTAATGCTGTTATATCTTCAAATCATTTAGAATTTTTTTTTAAATTTCATTTCATAATTGATGACTGCAAAACTCATCTGCATACATCATAATGCAGTATTGGATTGTGAGCTGGGCTCATTTATGACCCTCAAAAGATTGATAAAAAATATTTAAAGGAAAGTTACTTTTTAAGGGTTTGGTTTGGATTTATTAAAGTTGCACAAGAAGCAACACAAGGGCAATTGGCGACAGACCTCGTAATTTTTTACCTTGACAAGGATGCCATCTGAGCTGGCACCCCCTCTCTTAACTTCCACACCACCCCAATGGGAGAACTTTGGGCCCTGACAGATTTAATGTGCATGAGCCCCGGCTACACGGCAGGTTTTTAGTGGCAACAAGGCTTGAACCCACGACCAACGAAATGGTTGGCTGTGATTTTGATCCTTAACCACTAGGCTACTGCAGCCTACTTTTTTTAAGGGATTAATTTGATAACTAGGTGTTTCTAAAAAAAAAAAGCAAATGATCTTGAACTCTGGATGATTCTAATCTCGCAATAATTTTTAAGTAATCGAAGAAAACCTTACACAACGCAATTGAAAAATTTTATTAGTTCAAATATTTTATTACATTCAATATGGTCTTAATTTAAATTCCCCCTCCCTCTCGTTTGCATAGTATAAGTGGATTGATTTGTTCTGTTGCATAGTATTCATACTAACCAGTAGTCTACAATATCTACTCGCAAAAAGTTTAAACATGTAGTATATTCTTATCTTAAGTCTGTTATAATTGTTAGTGAAGACAATTACTCTAAGAAAATTTTTAAAATGAGAATTTTTTTCATTCCTGTGCACAAGACTATTGTCATTTAAACAACTTTTTCATTTTTGCAATGATTTTACATTTCCTTGTCCTAAAACTCTCTCCATTTCAAGTATGTTAGAAGTGTTGGTAACTAATATGAACACTTTTAAGTTCATGTTAGTTATGTTTTTATAGCAAATTAGTTCACTTCTTTTTACCTCTAATGATCTTATTGATCCTAGAAAGATCTCTATACAATTAAGCATTTCAAGCACCCAGCAGTACTTTCTAAAATATGTTAACAGACTATGCAAGAAACATTAATAAAGCCAAAGATTTAAGCTGTGCAGCCTAATGAAGAATATAACTCTACTCTTGAATCTTTAAAATTTTGTTACGTCTTCTTTTTCATCAGACAAAGTTTGATAAATATTCTTATATTTCATAAGATAAAATAAATCCTTCCATAGAATTCTTTGATACTGTATCTCTCAATTATTTATAATTTTTATACTACTTAATTATGAATGGTATCTGATATATGAGGGTGGTCTGAAAAGTTTCCGACATAACAATGATACAAATTATTATATTTTCAAAAAAAAAAAAAATTCAACAAATTTAGGTTAAAAACTCATATTTATTAAATTGATCACAAGATAAATTACTTCGAGCATCACACATACAGCACAAGAAAACGAATTGAATTGAAAAAATTGATACTCATAAATACTTACATTAAATTTAATTTTCTAGCTAACTTTTCTGTTTCAGGTTTTGGTTTTAAACCCAAAATTTTATCGTTAGTATCCACCAGAGTCACTAACTCAATGGTTTCCGAGACTTTTTTCTTTGGTTTTTTCTTCTCTTCATCTCTTAGGGCATTAAAAGTAGAAATATAGCATCGAAGATAGTTTATTTTACTGATCGAATTTATAACTTTCAGCATTTTTTCTTAGTTACCTAAAACAATCAAACACTTTGTAATAAAGTTATATAAGTTTGCTTTAAATACCATAAATAATAGTTAATATATTTTATTGACTGCGAATAACAAATGTATGTATATAACATTAACTTTACATAAAAATCCTTCATGCTACATACTTTATATAATTTGAGAATTTACAAAATTATACAAAATAAACCTATTGTTGAATAACCATTAATTTATGAAAAATGCAATAAATCATATGGTTCATTTTGTCATAATAATAGTACATTAATGGAAACAGGGATTATTTACAAGCGTTGATTAATTCATTAGATTGCAAGAGATGTAAATCAACAAAGGCTAATATTTCATTTGCAAATGTTATTCAAATAATCAGATTGCCTGGTTTTATGGGATACACAGTAATAAAGGAAATGATCTCAAGTAATCAATTGCCAAATTGTCGTGTTTATTTACATTAACAAAAACCACATTTTCCCAGAGTTGAGATGTGAGAATGATTCCATGAATTATCGAGATAGAACTGGGGGAAGAAAAATATCAGTTTTGGTTGTTCCTCAATTTTACTTTCTAAAATACAAATTAAAATCAATTTGTTTCACAATAATTGATCTTATTTTGTCTGTTTACCTAGATGTGAATTATATTTCGATTTTCTCTTTTGTGAATCCAAACCCTTGTGATGTTTCTTTGGAAGCTAATTTACCTCTAATTTGGCTATTTCTAAATTTCTTTCATTAATAGTTTAGACCGACATTAGCTATTCTATGCAATTGTGATCTGATCAAGCAAATTCAAATTCTTTAGGGATGAAAATTGATATTTTCTTCTATTTCTCGCTTTAGAATGGCAGTAAACCAATATTTGGTGGTGTGATTGTAGAAGTTTTACAGGTTTTAGGAACGATTTAGGACGTGTAATGCTCACTTTTTTGCGTGGCAACGATACAATGGTTGCTAGTACAATATTTCTGACCTCTTTTTGTAGATCGCCAAGTTAACCATACGGTTTGTTATTGAGCCAAGCCCAATTACAGTCAAAAGAGGTTTGATGCTGATCGGTTGTATAAATACGTGGTTGATCATTTTAATACTGATTATTTTCTTGATATTGTGATGTTATATTATTTTTATTTTACTGTTCTTTATTGTTGATTGATTTCATGTGTGTTTTAATTTTCCGCTTTTTTTTATTTCCAGATTTTTTTTTAACACATCAGCTAGATTATTGTTTTTTCCCCCAGGGATCAAAATTGACAAACGAAATGGATCAATTACAAAAATATTAGGTAAGTGAATCTTTAGTAATATACGTGTCCCAATCATCAAAAGTCGAGAATAAATCTTTTAAAATTTATATAGCTGAAAGTAATATTTTAAACGAGGAGGAAGGTTTTGATTGTGATAACGTACATCAAAATGTTGAATAAATGTGACAATAGTATTTACAAAAGGCAAAATGCTGCATATTGTGTAGAAATACATATTTTACTTCACAATCTTTTTCTAAGTACCGTAAAATATGCGAAGGATATGCCGCTATTGAAAATAAGAATGACAAAAAAGGGATCGGTCAAGAAAGGAAAAAAGCAGTATTAGAATGTAGTATTTGTCTTAAAAGTTTTTCATATATATATCAAAATTACAGAAACATACGGAATGATGCTCATATCTTCTTGTCTTATCTTTATCCACATCCTGAGTAATTGTAAATTTAGGTACTTCGACATATTATTGAAAGAAGTTCATGAATAAATAAGGACAAATCCATAATAACGGAGAAGATAAGTTAAGCTTAAATTATGGCTAGAAACAGAGTTCTAGAATTTTCTTTAAAAACTTATTGGTGATAAAACAACCAAAACAATGTTATCTGTATAGTTTAAGTCCATAAGATCAAAGCCACAGCAATAGGAAAACTAGTTGGAAATATGTTAAAGGCTACTATCACCATCAACTGAATGTCTGCTTACTTCATTGTTTTAGGACAGTTAAAAATGATCATTTTAAGACCTTTCAAAGCATAATCCATTAAAAGCCTCAAACATGTCTTAACCAATAAACAAACTCAAAATTTATTAAAGCTAACCTCTAAATGGGCATTGACTCAGAAGTACCTGAATATGCTCATGGGAATGAGAGTAACTGGTTTGTTAAAGAACTTTTGACAAAAACCCTATCAGATACTTGAATTTTGAATACTGTCTGGATAAGAAAGATGTTGTTTGTAGATATTATTATTAATAAAATGAAACTGAGACAGGTTTCTTTATAACCAAGGACAAGACATGGTTTCAGGTCTAAAAGCGCAGAAAAATTGCCAAACACGACTATTTGCCAAACAGCCAAACAAAAGAAATGATGGTAAAACTGTAACAAAATCTTTATGATTGACTCTAATTACAAAACCAGTATGATTTCTATTTTAATGAATTTAATAGTACCTGATGAATGGAATAGGTTATTCACTGGTATATTTCATCACAAATAAATTAGATATGGAAACTATGCAATCGTTTCTATCTAACAGCATAAAAGAGTAGGCCCTCAACTGAATTGTATTATGACTGATGATGATAAAACAACAGGTTCTGTTTTAAACAAGATGGATGGCGAGATTAAGCATGCTCCGCATCATGCTTTAAAGAAATGGTTAACTAATCTTGTTTCTAATTGAACAAGGAATAAAATTCTATGCATTTTGGCAGTTCTTTGGAGGAAACGACTAAATAAATTTAAAATAATATGATAATCAGAATTTCATTTATTGATAAGGGACCAACATTCATACCATTTTAATGATAATTATTATGGTGAGTACTCTGTCTATGAGTATGTCATATCACACCTCCCATATATTACGCAGTCGATATGTAATATGTATTGCGTTGCTCTATGGGTGCAAATGTTTGAAATAGATAATGGAATTTATCTTGTTTTAAAATTAGAAATGGCCATATTTTGCATACATAGAATAATAATTTGTATTAGACATTTAAGTGCTTGTCTCAAATATAAATAGCACAATAATGGATTAGAAGTTCTGATGAGATGTTTATTTGAAGGCAATATATTCATGATTAGTATTCCAACTAGTCGGAGATGGTTTAGGAAGTTAAAAGATTGTAGTTGATGTTCAGCCATGATAAATGCTTCCAGGTGGTATAAAAATCATATTTATTCATGGCTTCTTGTAACTTATGTTTGATAATCACCGTATAAACATATTAAAATTAGAACTACTTTCTGTACAAATAACTCTGTATTTGATCATGTTTGGGATAAACGTTGAAACAAAGAATTACACCATCATTCAGTTCCATCCATGGTCATTTGTGCAGAAAATGAAATAGATTCTGTAAATAAAGAAACATTCAAAGAAGGAGATCTACGACCCACATTTTCCACGGCTAAATTGCTGCTTATTGCAAATATACAAATTCTGAAAGAATGTAATCTGGAAACTTTTAATTTTAAACCAACTTAGGAATGCAGAATTTTCATTCCTATTATCGTGTCTTGTCATTGGCTCTTATTAGTTGCTAAGTTTAGTGTCAAAAATTATAGCTCTTTATGATCCTTTAGGTTTCGAAGTGAATGTATGTTAAATTAATAGATTTATGGAGAAGTTTAAACTGCTAACACTTTATATTACATCAAGAAATAAGATTGCTATTATTTCATATCCAATCTATCTGACCAAAACTGATAGTATAATTGTAGTGTTTTATATCATCATAATTTTACAAATAGGTAGCTAACAGAGAAAAGTTGTAATTTGATATAAAATGAATTTAGAAGGTAGCCAGTTATATTGCAGGTAAGTGTTTAAATACCACATCTAATATATTGTATCAGATGATATTTACACTTGTTATCAATGCATGCAGAATATACTCTAGGTAAGTTTATCTTTAACTTTAATTATTTAAAGTACGCCACAGCAAATGAATATTGTAATTCTTTTGCTCATTTGTATACTATTAATAATCTGCTTTTGTAGTAAAAATAATTGTGCTGTTTTAAAGGTAATGGAATGTATATTTTCTATGAACCTTTCTGTTTAATTTATGCCCATAATTCTCTGATGACTGAAAGTGGAGTGAGATGAACCAAGTTTCATCAAGCATTACTTCACGCAAAATATTTTGCATAGTTCATGTTTTCTTGGCAATTATCCATTTATTATGTAATTAACTGAGTGCTGATACACTCCTTATCGAAGTTTTAATCCACGGCGAGAATGTTAGATGGGTATTTCCATCTGTGGTGTGACAATATCTGCATTATAACGATCACAGCTGTGGAAAGACTCTGAAGACCAAATTTGTAAAATAGGTGTTATATTTATGAAAATAATGTAACAAATCACTTTCTATACAGTATTAAATGCAATTTATTATAGTTATATTAGAAACCATACATTTGTATAAATAGGTGTAAATGGTAAAACTAGGAACCAAGTAGATTTCTTTCTTCATTGATAAAATTACAGGATTGTAGTGCAAGTGGTATTTTTCTTAAATACATTCATTTGCAGTATTGGCTTTATTTGATATAATAAAAGAAAAGCAGAGAATGCAATAATTTATTTTAATCTATGCATTTTAATATATTAAACAGTTCATAATAATTAAAATATCAGATTCCACAATTTGATATTTAAATTATTGGGAAATATTACATAATTTTGAGGAGCCCATATTTGATAAATCATAAAATTCTATTTTACTGTTTGAACGATAATGGGCTTACGGCCGAGGCCTCCAGGGACCCAAGTCCCCTCCTCTATAGTATGGTAAAAGCTCTGGGAAGGAAGAGGTGCCAGGATGGGGCATTATCCGCGTTTTCACTAACCAGACCTAAAATTTCGAGGTAATTATGTCACACCTCTGCCTTCCACAGAGCCCGAGTGACACTGGCTGAACAATCACAAAATCAATTAGTAGTAATGAATGGAAAAACGGGGAACCTGCAGGCTTTATTTAAACTATTTCTATTTGAGGCGAGAACAACACAAAATGTCAGTTGTTTTCTTCCAACTCTGAAAATGACAAACATTAAATATCACATTAAGTAATAATTACAAATAAGTAAGTTACGAGATTTTAGAGCTGTTACAGAAACAATCAATAAACAATATCACTTTGTATGTTTAACAATTAACTGCAATAACCAATGTATTTTTCTTTATTATCGTCCCTAATTACAGAGAGTTCAAACAAAATCATCCGTTGTAATAATAATTTAAATCACACATTTTCAAAATTTTATATCGCTCAAAGAGTCATCAACATTTAACTAAAAAGTTTTATAACGCTCTTATAGCATCAAACGCAAGCAAAATTTATAAATTGTATTTATCCTAACGCTCTGCTTTTGACACGAATGTCTATGCAACGAAGAATTACTGGTTTCATTAAATATTTTTCTTTTCCAAAGGCAATGAAAGCAAATCTACACTTGCTGATCATAATATGGGTACTATGAATAGATACCATTTACCTGATACAAAGCACTTTGCTGTAAAATCCTCATTTTATTTCGTTTGTTGTCTTTAGTTAAATGCTGGTTTTAAGGAATGACACAATGTAATCAGTAATTTGTTGTATATACATCGCTTTATCGTTCAAAAAGTTGGATCGTTGTCACTTCAGAAACTGCATATTTTAATCATACATATGAAGGATTCTTTACCCAAAATGTTTATTTTAATTTTATAAAAATACGTCATAGAACAACAATATAAAAATATTCATCAGATGATTCCTAAAAATTATTTTGACTATACTAATCTAAATTGAAATTAGATGTACATCGGCCATTTAATTGAATTCTTTTGTAATAAATTGATTACGAGGCCACGATCAATAATTTTGAATTAATGTTTTTCCCTAAATTTTGATGAGGACGTCTGTGGAACAAGCAAAAACACTAAATAAATTTTTATTTAGAAATACATTAATAAATTAGTGTAGTGTATATCAAAGATCATATCACACAACACAATCAGTTATTTCAAGTGTATACTGAGGAATTTAAGTATCATGAATTTTAAAATAGAATAGAAATAGAAAATGAATTATTTCAAATATTTTCTAACCTTTTTCCCTGAAACAATAAATTATCTCAAATTGGACAATTCAACTGAAAGAAAATTTGTATCGTTTCTTACTGGAGTCTTATAAAGATTAACTTACCTCATGTGATAAAATATCATATATTTTCACAACTGCTTTATTAATGCTAGCTTGGCAAAGTTTATATTTAGAACAATTATTTCAAGAATGAAGTTTACAAAATCAAAAATAGGACAAAGATCACTGATGCAACATCTTGAAATGGCAAGAATTGATACTGCCCATTGAACCTGATACTGATTTCATATAAAATAAATCTATCCATCCATTAACTGAATTTTCCATCCAAAAAGAACTAAAACATCGAAATGAAACTTTACAAATTTAAATAACACGTGTTTATATGATATCTGATCAAATTTAAAAATTAGAATAAAAGAAGTTATAATTTATTTTAATAAACTAAGAGCACTTTGATTTAAATAAAGAAAATATGTATGTGCTGCCCAGCATTTTTCCCTCCCAATGGCCTAGAATTTTTGCTACAACTCCTCAAAATGACAGGTTTAGACACCATGGTTGAAACTAAGGGACCCATATTCGTATAATAAACTATAAACTAGTTTCATTAATTTGGTATATGTGTAAGAACCTTTTAAAAATTTTATTAACTAAATAATGATCAAAATTTCTACGCAAATTTTATGTTATTTTACTAAATTCATTTTAGAGCAAAATATTCTCAACAAGTCAACCTAGAAATGAAGAATTTATCATTTATGGTTTGTTTTCTCTATTTATATAGGCATAAATTTTAGTTTGTTTCTATGTGTTAGACGTTAATAAAACAAATCAATCAAATGTAATAATCTGATATAAAAACCAACGTTTTTAAAATAACGTTTTATATAGCAAAAGTTTAATAAAATTATTGAAATATAAACTGTTAGTTAGTTTAACTTCAAATTTACTTAAAATACATTTGTATATTAAGAAATTCATAATAGATCATAAACCATGCATTTGAAAGTTTGTGTCATTCTATTAAAAATGGGAACCAGAATTCAGGAAAGGCTTATCCTTTTTACATAGCAATTATTTGCAGATTTACAAATGTGGGTTTGTCTGTTTCATGGATCAGCACTCAGCTAAAAACAATCGCCAAGTTGGTTAATTTTTAAACAGCCAAGGCATTAAACTGCATTAAAGAAAATATTACAACTTAATGCAAATGTCTAAAGATACACAGCAAGAGTACGAATGATTCCTGTACCCCAAAGCTCTAGCTTGTAGTTATTAAATTAACGATCAAAATGGATCACACACCAAGTGAAATTGAAAACGTTTCAAAAAGGTGAAGATTTCCTTGAGGAGAAATACACTTATCGCTAACCAGTAATTCCAAACTACCAAAATCTCTACGGTCCCAAAATTGGAGAGAGATAGTCACAGCAAAATTAGATTTTACAACGATGCTGAGTTGTTCGTCGCCCACTTAAATTGAGGAGTTTAAAATGATCATCAGGGAGAAAAATTCAAAAAGATTACTTAAATTTAATTAATGCAGAAATGTTTACAGAAACTGTAACTATTTGTTTCACGGCCAGGTGGGAAGTATGGTCTATTATAATAATTTATCATAAGGGTGATTGACCATTTGAGAAAGTGCTATGGTATCGAAGTTGGTTTACGATTGTTATGTACTAATGAAAATTTTGCTTACACTGTGTCGGCAAATATGGTCTGCGCTCTGATTAATGAATTTGTATTTTCGAGAAAAGCATGATAGTTTAGTGATAAACGATCACTAAATTTGAAGGTCGTTAGTGAATGGACTGAATTTAACGTTATGGAGTGCTGGTGAGCATTCTAAGAATTTTTGCAAGGTTTGATGTGTTTGAGGAAGAACAATAAGACCTCCAAAAAGGAGGTAAACGTAGAGCAAAATAAATTTAAAATAGCTAATAAACTGAATCTTCACCATTTGTTACACTGTTCGTGTCAAATGCAGAGGGATATCTGAACTGACCTTGCTTTTGTCACTGGACTCTGTCAGAAACTTTTCATTATAGTCCTTCCAAGTGCTATTCTCTGCAACTGCATACCAAGCACACCATTCCCTTCAGCTGTGGTCACAACCAGGCCTGTGCTGTCATCAGCATAATTTGTTCCTTTCGGAACCACAGGTGTGCCCTGGGAGATATCTGGTTAATGATGAACACTATCCTTGACTGAAGCCCACAAGGGTCAAGGCCTCCCGTCCTCCAGGACTCTCTGTTATACACTCGCTCCTTATTGACCGAAGTTCATACAAACTTTTCCTAATGAAGAATGACCTTCCGTTCAAATCTCAGCCCCAAGTCACTTACTGTTTTCCGCCGAGTAGGCCCCTGCCTTGCTGTGTGTTTTTCCTTCTTTCGTAAAGTATCGCTTATTGCTAAGAATATTTATCAGTCAGACATTTTAAAACCGTTCAATTTCCTAGTTGTGTGCATTACATTAAGTCAAAAATAATTTGTGTTATTTGAATTATATATGAATTATTTATCATAACTTTAAATTTGTAAACAATACAGATCAGAGGTCTTCAACCGGAAACTTAGAGTTCCCTGAACTCACAAGGATTCCGTAAGAAACTCACTATATTTGCTTAGACCAAAGCAACCAAAATTTAGTAAATTTAATTTTGTAAAGATCGAAATCTTAGCGGCATTGTTTTAAAATAAATATAACAAATATTTTTGATAAAACAAAATTTTAAATTATAAGCTCACAAGTCAAATACATTAATCTGATACACATTAGGTTACATGCTCACTCATTCTTTGGGTTAGTCGATAGGTTCTAAATTGATATATTTGACAGGCACTCCACCAAACTGAAATTAATCAGGTTTGACATTACACCAATTAAAATAAAATGAATGTGCGTGGCAACAAAACTCCATTTTCCTTTAAAAGAAACTAAAAATAGTTTAATTAATTACTTTTGTTAAACTTCCTTTATTTAATGTTAGTTAGTTATAAAATTATACTTATTTTTAACAAGATGTGCTACAGTCAAAGCAGACATTAATCCTGGTAACTTGGATGTATTAATTTAGTACGCGTTTTAATCAGTTACTTTCTTTGAGATTCAAATCCATTAATCAAACTTCCAAAGACATTATGCCTAGAAAGATCAGAAAATATATGGCTTCTACCACTTTGTCTTCTGGCATGGCAGCACGAAAATGTTCAAACAATTATTTTCAAACTATCATGAATTAGATTGCCATTAACTGAAAATAAAAGTTTGAAGGCCATTTGATGGAGGAGTGAAATTTGAACAGACAAAAAGATACATCCGAAGGAGAGATTCAGGCCACAGGATGATCATTTTTGTAAATTAACAAAATAATTTGAATTGCTTTCATAATAACTTTCTATTTGATGTATAGCAATTTTCATTTTATAAGCTACACTACTTCTATCAATAGTCTCCCATGAAACGATAAAGGTTAGACATTTTATTTTTACACAAATATGTACTGCAAAAATACAACTACAAGATGAAAACGTTCAAACAGGAAGAACAAATTGACTACATAAGGATAGGATCTCATTATTTTGACCGTCATTAAGTATGAGGGACGACATTTGAACTGGAAATTCTACCAACTCCCACCTCTGTCAGTGCAAAACCTGAAGTAGCTCATCAGATTTAAAAGCAATTGCCCCTCTCTTTCAGGATCTTGAGAGAATATAGACTGAACCCACGATTTGAGGAAACAACTCTGGCTGGTCAGGAGATTGCGGATCAGAAACACCACATACTGTAATAATTTTAGTAATCGAGTCAAGTTACTACATCAAAATCTATTTTCAAATAATGGAGTGTGATTCATATTAACGAACAACCTCAAATTTTAAATCGAAAATCTGATATTAAGAAATGAGGTTCACTTCTAGTTCATAGGTTTGTTACTGAACTGTGGTTCAAAATACACATCCATATCGAACAAGTTTTGTGTAGTTTTACTGATTTTAATTTAAGCCAATCCAATTCGAATTTATGCATATTTAATCTGAAACAGTCGTAACAATTTTAAAAATAATAATCTTAATAAATAGACTTCATTGAGAAAAACTGATAATTGTGATATTAAAATTCTCTTTTATTTATATTGTATTAAGTTTAAAGAATTCACAAATTGATACTTCTCTTTAATAAATATGAAGTTCATACAAAAATTTTTAATCTGTAAAATGGTTATCATGTAAATTATTAAAATCAGATTCAAGGTTTTATGTAGTTATAAGTATTATTTTGAAATCTTTGTAAATTTAATTCAATGTGAGTTAATTCTATTTATTGAATGCAACCTAAATACCGCAGAAACAATAATCAATTATTTAAAATGATTTACTGGTGCCTACTTTCATTATATGTTCAGTTCTTCCAGACAAATCATAATATTGAAGGATCCATCACTACATCTATAAGATAGAATAAACTTAGTTTTATAGATTATCTGACTCTGTGATTGAGAGAAAAGTGTACCACCCTAGTATCTACACCTGTTTATGTTTCATTTTGGCTCATTATACATGTGTTAATTTCTGTACAATAATCTACAATTAAAGTGTATATCAACTATAATTTTCCTCACGGAAATATGATGAGCTGTGGAACAAAAGAAGATAATATGTTACATGCTAAACTGATTTAGCAAAACTGTTCCAACAATATCATATTCTCTTTGATATCATTTACAAAACAATGAAAATAAGAAAATGAAATGAAAATTTTAATATTTTATAAATTATTTTAAAATAAGTTTATAATTGTTTAACTGTATAAGAAACTTTTATAACGAGAAAAGATAACTTAAAGTGTTTGAACTTTACAAATCATGTTAAGGTCTTTAATAATAGCAACAAATCAAACCCTTTGAAATATACTGAGCTATTTACTCTAGAATTATTATAATTTTTCTGAAATAAAGTGAAATAACCTTATTAGAAATAAGACATTAAAATAAGTTAGTTTTATGTCTACATAGCATCCTAAATATACCCCTGAAAATATTAAAAATTCACATATTTCCTTAAATGAAATTCACATTAAATAAAATTTTTAAAAGTTACATTGAGATTTTTACTGTTCAGAGAATACGATAACAAAGGTTTTGAATGCATAAAAATCATAGCTGATATAATAATCTATTTCAAAACATTGATTTATACGATCAGTATCAAAAACAAGTTATTGATTTGGAAATCTTATAAATTCTCCTTATTGAAATATTGTTTACTATCTGATTTAACATAAATTATATGAAAATATGAAGTCAAATGCTAGTTTGTAATATTAAAATGAAATATTTATTTTATCTGCATTAAATGGAATAATTAATCCTATAAATTTGTTTTTACTTTTCCTTTGTGACTAATTCAATGCTCTGCTTTTCTCCAGTTTTGATCTGAAAGTTGTAATGACTCAAGGCAAGTAAGAAAGTATTGTAGTTAGGTGTATGGGAAGTCAGCTAATTTGAGTCGAAATTTTGTGTTTCACATGAGAATATTTTCCATTCTTTAAAAAGACATTTATAAATGATCAATCATAATTTTGGGGTTCGAAAAGCGTAATTTAATGTCTTGAAGTTTTATTACCAATTTGATTTTAATCAGCTTACACTAATGCTTTAGTTAAATTATCAGTAATATATTATCATGAACTAAAAAGTGAAATTCTACATAAAGTCATGATGGACTATAAATAGTTAAAAATATCCTTGATTACAACAATAAGTACCGAGAAAATGTAACATGAATTCAAGGAATTGTATATTTTTAAAAATGTCTTTTAAAATCTCAGAATCAATCCCAATCACCATAGAATATTTTATTAGCTCAGACGACAATTATTCAGTACTTAATGATCTCCTCAATGCCTAATATTGTACTGTTTTCAAATAAAAGTTTATTTCTAGATAGCTGGAAAGGGAAAGCAAAACTTTCCACCTCCATTCATAGAGATTAAGATGCCTAACCTGATATACACCCTGATGTCCTAACTATGAGTAGAGGAAATTTTAATTTGCAATGAATAGTTTACTCCAAAATCCTTTTCAAAATTTTAAAATCCATTACTGCTGAAATATTATTCAACTTTAATGATCATTCTGACATCAATATCCAGATTTAAACACTGATGGCCTTAAATAATCGAATCATGGTGCTTCATTTTAATTGATAATCTGCCCACTTCATTGTTTTAAACTCATCCTTCAAAGCTCCATATACAGCAGAAATTAGCCATTCATAAAAGTTTTGACAATCTGTCCATTGCATGATGAGAATTTTCTTTATCTGTTGATTCTAAGAGCACGTTGAACTTAAATCATCCTCATCATTCCTCCACCATTGATCTCTAAACTTTAAAAACTAGAAAATAAGGTCTCAAAACATCAACTGTCCATATTTTCTTGATACCATCCTGGGTATCAAGCAACACTGGGAATGATAGTGCCGCTACAACTGTAGCATCGAATGAAATAGCCACCGCCCTACTTTGATGCATTAAAATATATTAAAAACCATTTAATCACTGGCAAGACTAATGGAACTGAACTGATAAATTACACATATTAAACACTATTTCACAGCACCCTTTTATGTGAAGATAAGATGTTATTTTAACTAGGACTCATTATCGAGGTTATACACTGACATCTTTTCTGAGAAACTCCTCCAATGTGCAAATCCATTGTATTTATCCCTTGATCAGAGATATATTTAACTCTGTCGAAGATTTAAATCGTATACTCTTGATTAACTCATAGAGTGCCTAACCTTGTTTGAAACGTGCCAAAATTCTGTCGACTGGACCAGGAAAAGAAGTGAAGGAAAGGTTTTTCCAGGAAGGGGGAAGGGCAGCGGCATTGCTTTCTGATGGAACAAAAACAGCAATGAGTCGATGATTCAGAAAAGCTGTTTACGTCAGTTAGTCATTTACTCGCAAAAGATTTCTTGTGAAAAAGGAAAAATTGTGTAAGGGGAAAAAGATTTTTGGAAAAGGTTGAACGACAGTATCACCCTAAAGGTGATTAACATGTTATGTTGATGAATAAAAATTTTGCAAAAATGTTGTTTTCAATGTTAGACTCGGAAAGACATCAGATGTGTTATCCTGTGATCCAAAGATCTAACCAACCAACTAACTTATAAAGAATTTAGACATAACAAATGATTGATTCAAATATTGCTAACTTGAATTATAAGAGAACGCAAAATAAATTACTTAAATAGTGAATGAAATAATTACCGAAGAAATTAAAAATTTTGTTAAACCTTGAGTAAATTTTAAAAGTAAGAGTAAGAAAAATGAATTATTTGTAATCTGAGTAAAAAGTCACATAATCTGTCTTATAATTTACATGACAAGAATTTGAAATATTATGTTTGCTAATTAATTAAATATGATTATCAGTACCCATTTAAATATTTGTTTCAAAAATGCTTAAAGCTGAAGAATATTCTATTCAGTAAAGACTTAAATGCTGCTTCAACGATAATTATTTTTGTGTTTCTTAAAAGAACAGAAATACTTGGCCTCCATCACTCAAAATTTCCTCTATAAAATACTAAATAATAGGTGGTTTAAAAGTATATATAGAGAGGTAAAAGATTCACAAACATGAACATATATATGATTTCCTTCTCCTATTTCTTAGAAAAATTATAATTTTACCTTAACATCTGAAATATTAGAAACACAGAAAGCATTAAGTAAAGGTTGTGTTCACTACCTATAGCAACCTAAATATACTTAGGATATGTTTAAAACTGAAGATATGCCCTTAGAAAAATCTACAATAAATTAAAATTTGCACTGAACTTTTTAAAGTCTGGGAATATTGATTAGAAAACTTGAACACGCATAGATTTATTAGATTATAAAGAATAAATCTATTTCATAATAAAATACTTATGCTTGATCAGTATAGGAAACAATCATTGATTGATTCATAATTCTTATTCAAACATTGTTTACCAACTGAACTGAAACATAGTTGAAATTACGTGAAGAACATATTAACGGAATGAAATATTTATTTTATCGTTATTAGAATAGGAAATTATACAATCAATCGCAATAAATTAGTTTTTACTTCTATTATGACAACCATTGTTCTAAAGCAAGATTGAAAAGGCTTTATCTCCACAGTTTTTCTGAATCTATAGTAATTTTCAATACGGCCTAGCGTAGTGTATGTGTAGCCGAAAAGAACTGAAACGAAATTCTTGTGCTTCATGTATAGTAACATTTATTTATTTATAAATGGTCGATCATATTTAAGTTCTGAAAACGTCTTTGTCATATTGAGGTTTTATTGGCAAATTGATTTTACCAGCTTTTATAACAACATACTTTTAAAAATTAAACTATCTACACTAGAAACCAAAAGCAAAAGTCTAAATTTGTTTAAACCACATACAATAGAAATATTGTCCTTGACTACAACAATTGATTGAGGTGACATGTCTAATCTGTATTTTGTTTCCTTGTTATTTTGAAAACCGTTTTAATATCCTCAGAATCATCCTAGATAACATCATCTGTAAGAAAAGGTAGATGGAGATTACAACAACAGTCAGTACCTGATGCGTTGATCCATTTGTATCAAATGTTAACTGAATCTCAGCATGAAGAATAACTAACCATTTAAGAAATAGTAACAACATTTTGCAAAATGCCAGTCAATCTTTGATAGATCTGTTGAAATTTTAAAAATTACAAAAGAACAGAGAGGATAGTAAAAATTTTATACCATCTATTTCTTCTATAAACCCCAAAATTAAATATCGAGCTGGTTTTGGAAACGGAAAAAGATAGAAACAAAATTGACCCATGCAAAGAGGTGAAAGAGGAATAGGAGATCTGAAGTGGGGATCCCGGGGAGAGTTTAGTAATCTGGGGTGTGGCTTCAGCACTGAAGTCAACCCCATGGGGAAAGTGCTGAAATCAGCACCCACCTTGAGGTCAGGTATGATCACAAATTGATGAGCCCCCTGGTGGCTCTCAATTATGATAAATATGTTTTCAAACCCTTAATAATTATCAATCCACTTCAACATTAAACTGTACTTTCTTTATAAAATGGAATGTAAAGTAAAATATCTTTGTGTGGGAAGTGGATACACCTCCTCTTCTAGCACAAATTTCCTTCTTAAATTTCCTTTAACAGCATATATCCTTAAAATGTAACTTTAAAAGAAACAAGCCTGAAAATGGTTTATAAGAACATTTTGAAAACAATGGATAGAATCAGAACCTTTAATTTGTGTTGAATCTGAACTGATTATTCTTTTCTTCAGCAAAATGACGATACAAATGTAATCAGATTGAATCTTTTCATGATGTAACATGAAGAAATTATCAATTACGAAGATCTAACAGGTTCTGAACTTATCCATGAGTTAATGTATTTTAAATGCTAATTAATTGAGAGCATAAAGGTAGGTAAAAGAACTTTTTCTAGATGAAGGAACTCAAAAGAAGAATCCATCTTTTAAACGCACATAAAAGAAGGGTGGACGATGACCACACCCAGGCCAACATGAGGCACATGATGGCCTGAAATTGGCCGGCGGATGAACCGACACTCCGAACTGGCACCCCTCCTAACTTCCACAACACGCTGTGTAGAATATTTGAGTCCTGATAGATTTTCAAATGCATCAGCTCCGGCCACGGTGGGTCTTCAGTGGTACCACCAAGGGTCGACTAAGGAAACTTCTGCTAGGTAACATTACCACTAGGCTATTGCGGCCAAGATATAAATGGTTAACTACGTGAACTTTTGATGATTAGGGGAAAGTCTTATCTACATCTTAAAATGGCACCACAGACAGATTCTATTAAGCAACCTGCTTTTGGTCATTAAAGCATAACGTTCTTCAGCAGCGGATCATAAAACCAAATTGATAAAAGAGCCTCAATAATATTCTTCCACCAGCAAATATCAAACACTAATTGGCTCAAATATCGGCACTTTCATAATAATCTCCTGAAAGTAGAAAATTAATATCAATGATCGCTATTAATGTACCGTGAACTACATCAAACTGTTCAACCTGTCACAATTGCAAAATATCTCGCTCACCGAACCCGCATACCAATTTCACACTTCCATCCAATTAAAATATAAACATAATAAGAAAAATGGTAACAAACCCCCTTCAAAAAGAATTGAAATTACTAGTTATCATTATTTAATTAATTTCTTTCAAATTCTTGTTTATTTTAATACATAATTATAAAATTAGACTTTATTTTTAACAAGATGCAGCAAATCACTAATTAACAATTTAATCGTTTCATAATAAACTTTTCTATTTTAATGTAAAAGCTTAAAAATAAAATAACATTTTATAAGTTACAATTTTACTCAACATTGTCCTATGAAATGCTATGCATGTAAATTAATTTTATTTTAATAAACTATGTATTTGCAAAATTTGGCTAATTTTCTTCCTGACTTTTTATTTGTAAAACATATTTAAAATACTTAAGACTTATTTTAACTCCTACCATGTTTAATAATCATAAATAATCTTGAAAAGAAAAATAAATATCTACATTATTGCGAGTTGTGACAAATAAAAGACTATCACACACTACACTTTACACAGTCTATACTTTACCATATCGGCCCTAATTCAGAAATATAAAATCTCTATGCTTCTACACTGAATTAAAGTTTAATTACATCACGAAGATATAAAATACATATTATATAAAAATGTTTAACATAAATAACATAACATTAAATATAAATCAACAAATACACAAGTTTTAAGCTATTATTAAAATGATACGAAGACAAATCTTCTAAGAAAATATAGTTTGGCATTGAATATTTAATTTCACTAAAAAGCTTACAAGATTTCCTAAACCACCGACCAAACAAGCAGAATAGTACATGATTACAAAAATGATATACTTTCCTATTACCTTATGCTCATTTCATAATCCAATGTTAATAGGATTTAAACTTAGGTATAACTGAAATGTATATTTTCTAAAACATTCTGTATGTTTCTATTGAATATTACCCACAAACATTTTAATTTAACTTAAAACTTTAGAAATTTAACACCTTAATTGAATTTAGAATGTGTCTAGATGGCAATTAATAAAATAATGTAATAATTTCATATTTGTTTGACTCCATAAATTGTGAAAATTTAATAATAATTGAAATAAACTTTTCTAATTGAATGTCGTCGAAATTTCATTTTGTAAGCTTAGAATTTTACTACTTCAACTAATGTATTCCTGAAATTATAAGCCAAGCATGATTTACTTTTTCTGCATAAATATATGCATCAAGAAGTATACTAAAAATTAATTTTCAACATCCTGACCCCTTATTAAAATATTTGTAAAATATTTAAGACTTATTTAAAAATTTAACTACATAATACTGTCACCGATGCAATCATGAACAATTTTAAAGTAGAAAAAGATCACAGAGTCATTATGAGTTTTAGAGAAGAAGAGACTATCTCACAATACCATACTTTGCCACACTGTATATATTTCACCATAATGGGTTCTTATAATTCAGAATTATAAAACTTACAGTTTTACACTAAATTGAAAGTTTAATTAGGATTTAACATAGATATAAAATGTGATACATATTATGCAAAAAATATTTAACATAAATAAAAATAACATTAAATATAAATTAACAAAAGCCCAAGTTTTGCTTTTATTATTATTAAATGATTATTTAACATGACAATTTGTAAAAAAATATATTTTATTAAGTATTGAATGCTTAATTTCATTTGAAATAGCTAACAAGATTTCCAAGTTCACTGAAGACCAAACAAACAAAATTGTACATGATTTTTTTAAAAAGTTATACTTTCCAATTTTCAGCTTAAAATGCTCGTAAATACAATTTAACATTAATTCGCTTTCATTAAATATATAAAAACGAAATATATCATGTGTCTGATGAATATTACATTGAAACATATTAATATAAAAATTTAAGACTTTTTGAAAATTTAATCAATTCTTAATTGAATAAGATATTTTTCAGATGGAAAGATGTTACTCTTTAAAAGAATATTATAATCTTTTTTTTTTTTGTTACGACTGGATGAATTGAAAATTTTTGCATTACATCAATAAGACAGACGAATCGGGGATTTGCTACTTGTTTGTTTATTGTAATTATTTAGAAAATAGCCAATAGTTCATAAGTAGCTGGATATGGTAACCTAGAAAAATCCGATGGTCTACACTTTGTAGGAATAAGCACTGCCATTCCAAAGTGGCATTACACGTCCGGTCTAAATCGTTCCTATTATCTACATCACTTTGATAGCAGATTTCTTGTGTTTTGTTGTGTGAACGTGATGATTGCAATGTTTACATTTTTACTCCGAAAAGCATTGTTGATGCGTCCTGCCAAAAAGAATGTAATATTGAATTGAATTTTTTTGTCTCTCGTAACTGATGCATAAATATTGTTTGTGATCTAAAATTAAATTGGTGATGAACGGTTACCTTCAGATGCTGTTTTCAAATAATTCTACTTGGAATCGAAGAACACAAAACAAATGCCTGTAATAAATAATATATTGAAATGGTAATTAATTGTATTTGATTTGTTGCCTTTTTTGTGCAACGTATTTTTAGTTTGATTTTGTGCTACGCAGTATTGAAACAAGACTTCTGAGAGGCAACTCTAAGTAGAAAAGAATTTTGGGAGGCTATTTAATTTTTTACTAATTTGACTGCTGTAGATTATTTAATCGTATTTAAGATTCAAAAATTTGTTAAACACAGAAGTATTATTCGTTCTGAACCGTGACTTATATATCTTAAGAATTTTCTTAATTTCTCTTTTCAGAAATTTGTAAAACCTTGTATGTAAAACAATAAAAATATGTCATCTCCTAGCAGATTGGATGCCATGTATCGTAGTATTATGCTGGCAAAGTTTTTTACCAAAGGTTGGGGGAAACCTGAGAACCTAAAGAGGTAAATTCTTTTCTCTTAAAATAACATCAATAGTGAAAAATATAATGAATTTCAACATTTTGCATAACAGTTTCATTTGTTGCATATGTAATATTGCTTAATTATGAAATAAAAGTATTCATTTTATGTGATATGTATGTTTTTAATAGTCTATTCATATATATGGGAAGTTAAATTTTCTTTAAATTATTTGAGAAAATAAAATTCTCTCAAATTGACTTAACTTTTATTACCCAGGAAAGGGGACTGATATTTCATTAATTACTCTCACTTTATACGTTAAGTATTTAACCTTAGCACATAAAACTAATTTAGGATTAAAGTCAGGAATAGGGTGTCCCCTAGGTGATTGGCGACTTTTGGGGCGATAATGATTTAAACATGGCAATTTATAATGGTAACCCTAAGAATACTCAATGCTTAAGTCACACATGTTTGGCAATATATCTAGGAAGTCACCAACTTTCATCGCCAATCACCTAGGAGACACCCTATTCCCGACTTTAACTCTAATTTAGTTTTGATCTGATGCAGTATATATATGGATTGATTCCATTATGAGTTTTTTGTTTTTTGGCCATGAGGCTTTTCATATTAAATTTCAGGCATGCAAATAGCCATTTCAGATGTAAATGCTGTGTAAACATTAAATCATTAAAATTTTTGTTTTGAAAGATCTGTGATTGATGTTTCATATATAATAGTATTTTGCAAACATATTTGTATTATAAAAATTGCTGAATTCCAGTATTGGAAGCAGAATAATAACATGTGGCATGTAGCTTTAACATATATTTGTAACATATGATAAGTTCATCTTATGATATGTTGTTTTTCCTTCCTATTAAAAATATGTATGTATCTTCTCAAAAATGAATTTTATCGATCAATGCTAGAAGTAAAATTAGAAATTGCTTTGTTGGATTCTTAAAACATTGTTACCAAAAAAATCCCATGAGTGTTGCCCTCGTCACTTGACCAAGGTTCAAAATTACAAGGTCCGTCGCCAATAGCCCTCGTGTTGCTTCTAGTGCGACATTAATAAAACTGAACCAAATTATGTCTATCTTTTCATCCACAAACATGGAATATTATTTCATCCGGGGGTAAAAATGCTGAAAAACATTCTCAATGCATTACAGCACATCCACACCAAATTCTAACCTCTTTGGCTTCTCATTCAATTGTAGATGTTGCAACTTTTTTAGGCATGCAAAACAAAGTCTCCTATGCAAAGCATAATTCACCACAGTTTTAGGAATTCCTGCTTTCAGTGATGCCCATATGATAAATTTCGTAGGACTGTTAGTGAACCCCATGCATGTTGTTCCCGCTTGTTCTGAAACAATTTTACATGCAACGTTGAATGATTTCAGCACATTGTTTGTTTTTGAAAATTTATCATGCCATGCTTTTAACATTTTACCCTAATGTAAAGCCTTATAAAACTTTCTCTGAACATCCATTGAAGTAAAATTGTGCATGCCTGAATTTGCTACATCATTCTTCCATCAAAAAATACCGTTAGGTC
This sequence comes from Nephila pilipes, assembly GCA_019974015.1. Lineage (NCBI taxonomy): Eukaryota > Metazoa > Arthropoda > Arachnida > Araneae > Nephilidae > Nephila > Nephila pilipes. The sequence goes on along the minus strand of BMAW01007850.1, from coordinate 201,005 downwards.
ACCGTTTTACAGGAATGAAGTAATCATAATGTTAATTATTAATTTTTGAAAATTGTTTGTTAATGTACCTTTTTGAACAGGACACATGTATAATGATCTACAGAATACATAGTATAGCGCAAATAGTATGAAAGAATTGTTTAATATTAAATGTAAGAAATGAATAATGCGAAAAAAAAGTTATATTTATAAGATAATAATTTTTAATAATTATTTCCTGTATGTCTTGATTCTGTGTTTTTTATTAAAACCAATACATTGCTAAAAACTGTTTTGTTGGTTTTAAACTCTTTAAAAGTATGTTTTGCTCCAAAATAATTCAATTAAAAATTTTAGTTTACATGTTATTGAATTTTATTAGTCTAATATTGTTGCCATTTACCAACAAATAATGCTGGTTTGTATATCATGTATATTTTAATTTAGTTGGTATATTCTGATTATCTACGTACTGGTTTTAGTACTAATGGTTAGGGACTGGGATATTCTTTGCTACAAAATAGCCAATCTGCACTTGCTAATGAGCATGTAGATATGCATGTATTTTATTTAACTTGATCAGTAAAATCATTTCTTCCTCAAGATCTTTTTTTTTTTTTTTAATATCTGAACAAATAGCTTTAAAAATTATCGATATATGAAAGAGATTTCTAAAGATTAAATTTCATCAAAAATTTGGATTCCCCCCCCTCCCCCAATAATAGAGGATTTATACGGAATATAGTACATCCTAAACAATCAAATTTTGTTAAAATTTAGTGCAAAAAAACTCAAGCAAATCATTATAATGCATGTTTGAAACTAGTTTGAAGACTTCCATATATCTCCTTTACAATAGCTGTTAACTTCACTTGTTGTGCAAAGGAATAAAGAAAACTTGTAAAAGAAATATTGGGATTATCACATAACATAGTTATCAGTGTAGCCAGTCAACATAGTCAACTGTAGTCCAGTTTAATATTGCATTATTTGGTCTTGTCTTTCCAAAGATTCCCATAAGGTGGAGCTGATGCATTTTAATAAATCTGTCAGATCTCAAATTCCTTGCATTGACCTAGTGTGAAAAGTAAATAAGTGAGTTACTAGTTTATGTGTCATCTTCCTCATTTGACCATGGTTCGAAAGCAGTCAAGGAAAAAATCTATAGCCAATTGAAATATTGCTTCCATTGCTATATTAAAACACTTTCACATCAGACTATTTTTCCTAAAACTCTTAAATTTGGTGTATTTTAGTGATATAAAGCTATTTCAACATATATGTATTAAAACTGCAGTAATTTTTGTAATTAATATATTTTATTGAAATTTTAGCAGTTGTGTATCAGTTTTATTACTATTGTTTTTTAGTATGAAAGTCAGTGAAACAGCTTCTTTTGTGTAAAGGTACTTCAAAGAATTCACATGCATTTAAACCTGAAATTGCTTCATTTCTCTTATGGTAACATCAGTGCACTTTAATAATTTTTTAGAAATTTTGCCCTTAGTTACTCATTCATTATAATATATATTTGTTACATGACTCAGATACAAGAATCCACTATTTTAAAAAAATAGTTAGCTGTATCAACAACAATTTTAGAAAATTCATAAATTGACTCCACACTTGGATTTCCTTCAAATTATTCTAACCTTATGGGTGTATCTATATCATACCATCTTTTGCTAATATCTTTTTTCTCATTCACTGTCAGTATTTTCATCCTCATTTGATCATGATCATTTGATAAGTACCATCAATATCTGTTTCATATAAAATAGGCTTGCTTCTTTTTTTATAGGTAAAGTATCATTATCAACATCAAAATTACTTGGAATGTCTGATAATTCATGGCAAATTTTGTTTTTCCAAATTCATCAAATTTATCCATTATGATAAGTAACAAGATGCAAATTAAACTTGATGTTACCCACTGCCATGTAACTGGATGAAAAACACTCATGAATAATGAAAAATATGCATTAACGAGTTTTAAGAATGTACCTCTGTAAATATATAATCCCATTATCTAAAAATTTATCTGGGAAAAACACATTTCTCGCAAAACGAGAATTCTTTTTTCTCTATGACAATGTGTTAATAAACCAACCATTCAAAAAATGTGCCTGGCTTCTGTAGTTTCAAAAAAATTGTACCTTGCTATTTGCAAAATAGACAAAAATATCTTTAAAAGATGTAAAAATCACTATTTAGTTGATGATGCTTTAAAAGGATCCCTTAATCTAAAAGTATCATTAAATTTATAACATAGATAATTAAAATATATTTAACCTTAAACAAAATTTCTGTGATTAAAAATTAAAAGAATTACTTATTAACATTTACTGTAAAAACTATATTTATTGATGACAATATTTAATAGGATAATTAGAGGATACCATTTGTTTTAAATTATTATTATTAAAATTTTCTTTGTAATCATCAGAGAAAAAATTTATCAAAGATGTTCTCTACATGCTGCACATATCTTTGTTCCAAATGAAGTAATTGTAAGTGCTTTGGTTATATATAGCATTTCAATATTTGTATGTCTTCTTTAATTACATAACTTATTTAGTTTGGGGTATTAGTTATATTTGCTGATTTTCCACTTTTATTTTTGATTTCTATTATAGTTTTTCATATTTTTAGGTTATTTGCGTTCCGAAAAGTTATATCTAACAGAGAAACATGTAAACACTTAGTGGATGCAAATTATCCTGTTATCATTGATAAAGTAAGTAATTCTTTTATGACTTTAAAGATAGTGATATTTGTATACAGATTCATTAGTAGAAAATTCTATACATTCCTATGTTTTGAAATATTATGCCAGTTAATTTCTGTATGTAATTTCTTATTAACTTACATAGACATATGTCCTTTTTGTACAAGGTTGATATGTTCCTCAAATAATCATATATCAAATTAAATGAAACCTAGGGACAGAGGTATTTTTTAAACTAAATCTTGTTAGTATAATATATGTATCAAATTTTCTGTGACTTTGAGATACCTTTATATAAAAACTGAATTAATTTTAAATCATTATCATTTATAAAAACTCTTAGTTTATGTTACTTATATTTTGTTATGTTGTTTTGTGCTGTCATCAAGGGAAAAAAATTTAACCTTTGGAATTTCCAAAAATTTAAAAAAAATTTGGACCCTTTTAATAACTTTCATATTTTTTTTAGCTAGGTATAAGAAGTATCACTCATGAAAGCTCAAATGAAACTAAATTTTAGTGTTAATGGATTAGTCAGAATAGTTAATTCATTTCTAAAAAGAATTTTCACATTTTATAGAATTGAGTTGAGAATAATCTAAATCAAAAGTAGCCAACCTATGTTTTGTTTGGTGTCGACCTGTGCCCTACAGAGCTGGGTGATATGTGAACAAATATTTAAGCTTTCATAGTACTTAAAAGTATCGAAAGAGCTTTCTTCCATGGGTTGTTTTTATCATATCCCATTATTATAGGAATGGCTCAATCCGCTGACTTAAATATAATTGCAATTTTTCTTCTATTGTTTTGCTCAGAAACAATTGCAAAATTGAGTTCCTTTTTTTTAAAAAAAAGGTTGTCTGTTTGAGTAGGTGGTGCACAATATGAATCTAACCAGCGAATCTACTAGAAAACATGGATCTTCATTGGTAGACACAGAGGAGAGGGGTATGCAATGTTTGCATTACACTAGAAAGCAGCATTAGCTTGGCTCTCTGCTGAAGCTAAACCATTGAGCCCAGAAGCATATGGATCCAAATAGATTGACTTCTCTGTGTGTTATGATTGCTAGTAATTTATCACCGGCATTGTGCTATGATTGTAGGATAGTTTTTAAAATTATATTTCATACAAAAACAAACATGTAATTATACACTTGGTAAAATTAAAAATAAAATTCAAATTAAAAATAACTTTTTAATTTTTCAGTGCGAATGCAAAGTAAATGGTAATTGTAGATGCAAACTAATACAGTGAACAATGGATAGAAAAAAGTATTATTTTATTATTCTAAATTTCAAATTAATGTTTTTAATTTGCTAAGAAGCATTTAAAGAATATATTTTGAAAAGAAATTATGAAACAAACACTGTGATTATAGGTTATTTGAGAAAGTGGTAAAAAAATCAAAGCTGATAGAATTTAAATTGCAATTAAAAGATTGATAAATGTTGTGTAATTCAACATTTTAACTACCATCTTGTATTGTGAAGACAAATTATTCCATTTCATTTCTAATTGTTTAAACAAATGAAACCGTTTTTGGATGGTGAGTTTGTTAAAGATTGTTTAGAAGCTGTTGCAGAATATCTTAAGCCTGACAAAAGTAAATTATTTTTTATTATTACTTTATCTAGCCATACAGTATGTTGATGAATTACTGACATTTCAAATAAAATTATTGCTAATCTGTGCATTCTAATTCAAGATTTCTAACATTTCTTTTTGGCCATTTGACAAAAGTTCAAACATTTCAGATACAGCTTAACTTGTAATATTTGCTTGTGGAATAAAGGAATTATTTCAAGTAAATGTAAAAAGTTAAGCTGTATCAGTTTGAAGAACACTACAAAAAGAGAAAATATTCGGTATGGCTTTAAAAGTATCAAAATATAAAAGGTGATAAACTGAATTCATTGCACATATATATATACAGTAGTACATCTTGTGAGGGACAATTATGTTGGTCCCAGTCCCTTTGAATAGCATTTGTATTTACCTTTTGTTAAGGGACAAAATATCTGGTCCAGTAGGTGTCCCATTTTTGATGTATATATATATATATATATATATATATATATGTGTGTGTGTGTGTGTGTAATGGTTTCACTTAAGTTTCTTAATTTCTCCCATACTTTACTATCATAGTAAGGAGTTTATTTTTATTTCCAGATATAATTTCATTTAATCTTTTTAGTTTATTCAATCATGAAATTTCTAAATCTGCTAATTCATCACTTCCTACATTTTGAACCCATAGGAATAATCCTTGCTTTAATTTAACAAACAGGGAAAAATTTTCGTTTCTTTGTTCTTAATTGCTTGACTTGGGCACACATTTGCCGCTTTCCTGATGTGTAATTGCCTCTCTTCTTTTGTCTAAAGTGAAATAAATTCATTACTCAAAGAATTACAGTTCACTTCTCGAGCCATAACTGCAATGAAATAAGAATGAAATGTTTCAAATTAAATATTTTCTATTTAACATAAAATTATCCTTATATATATATGTGTGTGTGTAATGATTTAGAAATTAATAAATTAAATACAGAAATGAATTTCAAATTTTATTATTCTTCTTATCTAAGAGAGAGAGAGAGTCAACATGATATCCATATGGCTGGAGACACAACTCTGCCTTTTGATGCACAGCAGAAGCGATCAAAAGACAGAATTTTTCCTTACTTTAATTTTTATATGAGGGATTTTCCCCTTATATATAATAGATCACATAACCATTTATGCTCTGAGGGACATAAATAGCCTCCAACAGCCTAGTAGGGATTTTGCCTACAGGACTTCAATCATGAGAACCACATGTTTAGCAGATTTTTATGAGTGCATGATTGCATAATTTAAAGGATAATTTGGAATTGTATCGGAAAATAGAAATAAACTCTTTACTTTTGAATTAGAGGATGGAAAATTAGGAAATTAAAGTATTTTTTCAGTGAAATTATTACAAATTTAAATTGAATCATTATATGTTTGTAATGATTTAACTGTGATTTAATAATTTCTCTTAATAATAATTTAATTTCTATTATATCCCACTCCTTAATTCAAAAGTAAAGAGTTCATTCTTATTTCCTGATCCATTTCCAAATTATCCTTTTATTTATTCGATCACACACTCATAAAATATGTTTAATCCGCTTTCCCGCGATCGTAAATCTGCCAAAATAATTCCTACTAGACTCTTTGTCTATATTCAAATTCCCCAGAATCCCTAATCCTGTCCCACGTGTTCTATGATGTCTATTATGGAAAAACCGTGATATATAATTAGATAGACAGCGAAAAAGCAGAATTTTTTATCGCCTCGCCAGAGCAGGAGATACTGTGCAGTTCACTGCCAGACAACTGACAATGTAAAAGCTTTTTCTACTCTCTGTTTTGCTGTGGCCTGGAGGCTGACCTTGCGCCGCTTTTTCACAAATGTATAACAATCTCATATTCTTCTGTGTTCATAAAACTGCAGAATCTTATCTACAGCCATAAAACTATGATCTTTCTCACTCAATGAATAGCAAATAAAGGCAATAGTTGAACTTGGATTCAACTCACATTCTTTATTACTTAAATGTTGTTACATTTATATATATATATATATTAGGTAAAAAAAATGTCATTTTAATTCTTTTTTAATTACAAAAGTATTCAGAAAAACTTTGAGGAAATATAAATTGGATTACATTGCTCAAACAATTAATGTGTCAATAGTTTATTTTACTTTTTTTTTTTTATTTATCATATTTTGTGTGATAAATTTACTTAAAATACTTTTGTTTTATACTTTTATACTATAAAAATTAAAATTATTGTTCATATTTTTCTCTTTTTCAAACACTATGTCATAGGTATATCAATAGCTTAAAATTATAAACTAGTTAAAGGTTCTTAAGGGGGAAAGTCAATACCTGAATTTCAGCTTCCTTGAGACAATTGCATGGATATAATGATGCATTTTTATCATATTTTTCACTTTTATATTTTTATTATTGTAGATAATTATCTTTTAATTGGTGTTAACATGTCTGAAAGAAACATTTATTTAGCATTAGTTGATTCATTTTTTTTTCTTTCAAATCTATAATTCAGAAATTTTTTAGTAAATTTTTGCAAATTTTAATATTTAGGCATATTTTATAATAAGAAATCAATTATTTAGAAGAAAAAGACATAGCTTCCATGATAAAGTTCTTTTTTAGAAGTGAACTGATTATGTTTATTTATCCCTTAATACACCACAATTTATTTTCTATTGAGTCAATTAACAGGTATACCAATGTATCTTGCTGCAACAAGAATTCCAAAGTGTTAAAGGGTTATTTTTTTAATATTTAGATATCTGTTTTATAAGATAACTATGTTTCTCTTATCTTTAATACATTATTAATTATGTTGCAAATGTGTTGTATTGGAAAAATACTTTTAGTTATAATAATTGTTTAGATATTTTTTTCAATCTTTATAAAACAACTTCTTTTCATATATATATAATGATTCATTTGTAATATTTTCCTGAAAAATAATTTTTTTCCCATTCTCTAACTCAAAAGTAAAGAGTTCATCCCTATTTTTTGATTCAATTCCAAATTATCCTTTTATTTATTAGATCACACACTCATAAAATCTGTTAAATCCAGTTTTCACATAGTCATAAATCTGTCTGAAATAATTCCTACTAGACTGATGGAGGTCAGGTTAGTTCCCTGGAATTCCTTCAACTTATACCTTATAAGTGTTAAGCTTTTTAGAAATATCCCTGGAAAATCCTCATTATAAATTAACATGCACCATGAAAATTTGATTCTCCTCTTCTGTTCTGTTTAGTGAACTGTTGAGCTGCATCTCCAGCTTTATGGATAATATGTCGCCTCTCTCTCTCATCTAAAATAAATAAACAATCTTAAGTGATAAAAGGACTTAATTTCAACCATCCATTTGGAATATATTTTATTTACTTGATTAATTAATTTTTTAAATTCCTTATATTTATTATAGGTTGAAAAACATCCCAATTACCAGCTTCTTGATGGACATTTCCTGAGCCCATTTGTCAATCATCTACCTGAAGTTGTGCCTGAGGAATCTATGATTGCTAGGTATTAAATGTGATAGTTTATAATCTGTAGTATTCTGAGGAAACATATATTGAGATCTGATGATTATTATCAATATTTGTCATGTACTCTTTTACTATGCATTCCATGCTATTTGAGAACTTCGATTTAACACACAATGTTTCAATTTACATGATAGTTTTGAATATGAGGTTTGAAATTGTTTTTACTTAGTTTTATTTTAAAATTGAAAATGAGCAATGCTTTTTTTTTTTTAACTTTATTTTTTTTTAAAAGCAATCTACCTACCAATTTCTTTTGATAAATATATCAATGAAAGAAAGTATAGTGTCTTCATATTGATTTTTTTTTTATTTTATTTCAGTTGCTGTTTTAGCCTTTTATCATGACATTATTTAAAACAAAAACCATATTTTTAATGTGTATAAAAAATTTCCAGATTTTTAGGGCTTAAAAACTGGATGAAAGTTTTCATCAAAGATATTTTTTTTATTTTTAGGTATTAAAAAATTTTCATGTATTGTACAAACTATTAAATTTCTCATAACTGTCATTTGATACATGACTGTTTGGTGTCAGTCTGAGGTTGCTGGTATTGCAAGTCATGAAAATTTCAAGGAATTGATTAATTAGTTGATATCTGTAATATTAGACATGTAAAAATCCCCCATCTCTCCTTCCCTTTTTGAAACCCAACCTTTGACAACTTTAAAAAGGAGAGAGGGGCTCCTTATACACATTAAAATAAGGTAAATGTTAATTTCAAATTCATTCAATTTTTTAAAAAAAAAGTATATTTTATTTGAAATTTTTTTCCACCAATTCTGAAGTTAGTATATTTAACTATAGATTCCAAGTTCTTCTTCCCACTAATTGGTCCACTGAAGCATTGCGTCCCATGTGTTTACACTTAGCTGGTACTGGAGATCATGTAAGCAAACTTTTTTCCCCCCTATTTCCTTTTATTATCACAAAGCAACTTTCAATCTTAATACATTTCATGTATTTTGATGCAATCTGTTTTCTAGCTAAATATTTAATTATTGTTTCACATTGTGAAGTTTCTATGAAAAACGTCTGAATCAAAAAATTTGTTTATTGTATTTTGCATTATTGTAGCATTGTTTATGATTAAAATAATTTTTAGAAGAAAGTAGATTATGCTTTGACTTTGTAATTTCAAAATTCATTTTGTTTAATGTCCCCATGTTTCAGTGTTGAGTTTTATGTAATGTTATTTTAAATGCATGCTTGATGAATACCAATTAAAGTTATTTCAAAACTCTGTTCACAGTGTTTTATCAATCATTTAAGTTGTTATTATTTCTGATAATCAAAGAAATGAACAAAATTTTGTATTTATATAGGACTCAAAAATACAAAAGTCGTACTTAAAAAAGTTACTTAAATCATTAACTCCTTAAATTATAATCATTTGAATAGTTTTGCATTACTGTCTTAAAATTTTATTATGTGATAAATATATCGAATAAAAAGTTAAATGCAGCAATATTTTAAGCGAATTGTGTATTTTTGTTCTGTAATCTTTGTTATTAAATAGCTTTTGCCATAATTAATGACATCAAAGTAATTATTTAGAATATATTAAACTAAATAGCTTGATATACCCATAAAAAAATTTCTATTTTTCAAATTGTTAACACTTGTTTTTTACATGACATAAGTTTTATTCTATATATATAATTTTAATGAATTTTACATTTTCTTGAGTTTTGACATTAAATTATTTTATATAGAAAAAATATTGTAATATTTTGAATTTTTGTTTGCATAATATGTTCCCACAAGAATTCAGTACCATAAATTCAAACCAACCAATAAAATTTTTAACAGTAAAGAATAAAGTCATATCAAATTATAAGGTATAATGCATTTTTATCAATTTATATTAAAATGTAATGAAATATATGAACCATTATTAATTTTTAAAACGTGCAAAACCGTAAATCCTTTATTTGAATTATTATGCATACAATTAACTAAAGACTTTTTGAAGAGAAAGGTTATCTAATTCTTGTAATATTTATAATATATAACATTCAATTTATTATTATTTGATTAGTACCATAGTGCAAAATGTCTTGTTAATCAAAAATTGAAATCTTCTATCAATTTGATTATTTATTCTCTTTTGTGATTCTCCGAACATGTATGATATCCATCATAAAAATTTGATCTTAAAAAAAGCACGGAAATATTTTGAAAAATTCTATTGAATTAGAATTCATTAGTTTTTTTTTTTTTTTTTTAGCGAAATTTTTCTACTTAAGGAAAAAATTCAATGCTCCCTTTTCATGGGAGGGAGGGGGGGAGAGAGAGAGAGACTCACTCAACATTATCCATTTTACAATAAATTGTATTATGAGTTTTCATATCTTTAATAATTATTTAAAAATACTTCTGAAAATTAGAAAAGAAATGAATCATGCAGGAGCAATCTTTTTTTTTTTTTTTTTTTCTCCACTCTTTTGAATGCATTTTATTTCATGCAGTAAAAAGCAATAATCTAGATTTAGGGGTGGGGCTGTAGATTTCCACAGCATTTTGCTCAGAAATTTGCGGTAGCATTTCAGTGGAGTTTTTGTCTTGTCATGACTTTACTTGCTAAACTTTTAAATATTAGTTTTGTTGATTGAGCTAGAATATGCACTACTAAACTACATTGTGCAAGCTGTGACTTGTTCACATACTAATCTAAAAGGTATTGGGAACACAGCTATGTTGTATCAATTATATTTCAAGTACAGGCTGATCTTGTTTAAAAGATATTTAGAACTATCTGTTGAAACATATGTTCTATCTTAAATTATTATTATTATTTTAATCTTATCTTTTTGCTTTTGTGTTTGAAGTTCATTATTAGGTAATTTCTAGGTATTAATAAATTCAAATTTTGACAGATTGATGAAAAATGAACATTGAGAAGTATTTTCTGGTTATTATTAACTATCTCTTTTGATGATTAAGTTTTTGGAATGAAATTTTTAAAAAAACTTGACATATCTGAATCAACTTTTTTTATATATTTATTTTGCGATCATTTTATTAATATATTTATTCACATTATTATATTATTTTTACGAGACAGAAAAATATTTCAAAGAAAGGAGAACGTATGTCTATAATTCTAAAATTGTTAGTTGAAATTTTAACGTGTATGAATAGATTGTATATGACATGTATTTATAACATGTATTTTTAATAAATAAAAATTAATTTAATACTAAAACACTTAGATCATCTATTTAAAAAATCCTCCTTCAGTCCTATAATATAATTCTCATGGATGTGTTTGGATAAAGAGTTTTATTTTTGTTTACTATTTTAGTTCTACTGGCGAAGAAGATTGTTAATGGCAAGACCTCTTTTAAAAGAAGCAGGCATTGGATCTATTTTGCTTGAAAACCCATTTTATATCCTTTTCAATGTACTATGTATCTTATATAGGTTTTTTTAAAAGAAAGAAAAGGAAAGAAATTTTCAGTGATTGCAGTAAAAGTGATTTACAAAATGAGAAAATATTTTTATTATTTTAACTTCATTTTTTGCTTTAAAATTAGAAGAGAAATTATTGTATTAAGAAAATTATTTTTACAAATAAAAGATTATTAAATATGTGCTTTCTCTATGCATATGTTTTAATACTCAAGAACATAAGAATATATTCTTGAAGAAAAAAGTTTAAATAATATTTGTTAAAAAAATTTCAAGAATTAAAATTTTGAAAAATGCTTTTTGAATTATGATTTAAATCATTTTTAAAAATAAATTATGATCAATATATACACATAAGCTTTTTTTATAGTAATATGGAACTATAACACAATTTTTCCTTAATAAATTTACATGGTTCAAGAAAACCTAAAACTCAAAGGTAAATAGTTACATTCAGTATTTCCCCTCATAAAACCCATAGAAAGAATTAAAATTTTATCAACTTCTATAGCCACAATAAAAATGCCAGTAGGAAAGTGAACATAAAATTGTGGGATTATTCAAATTTTTATTTTAAGAATGCTGCTAAATGCTCATTTTTGAAGTTGCTTTTTTCCATTTTGGTCAGATATAATAATAATCATATTTTTATTTTCCATGTAATAGTTTTGCTTTCAATTAAGTACATAACTAATTTTTATCCTTGAGAGAAATTTTTTCCCTAATTAATGCAAAAACAATCATAAAGATAAGACCATAGCATTAACATATTAGTATATTGTCCTGTAAAATTACCTTAAAAAAATTTTTTTTTTCAATTCAAAATCATGTAGGTAATTGTATATTTCATTTTCTTTCTAATTTTGAAAATCTTTTTCATTTGACTGTGTCTTTTATTTAAGAATTAATGTTGAGTACTTGTGGGTAAGAGGGAATACTTGCCAAGCAATGCTTGGATTAAAAATTAAGCTTTCAAGAGACTTATTTGATAAAAAAAAAAAAATTTAAAAGATGACTGTTTTACATTCTGTTTAATCTGTATCAATATAAGATGCTTGAATAATTAATGTTATTGTAATTGCTATTTAGATGCTTGCCTTTTTGTCATTGAATCACCCATGTGGTGATTGGGTGTGAAAGAATAGTTTCACTGTAGCTCATGCATGTTGTAAGAGCTGACTAAAATGGGTACCCAGTGTCTGGGGGGGTATAGCTGGGTACCCTGTGGATTATATCAGAGAATCTCAGGGGCTTGCCTTTTGATAGATACGGGCATCACTCACTCGAGTTCTTCTAGTGGTCTTCATTTCTCATGGGGCTTAATGCCTTTGGTAAGCACAAGTGATGCACACCCGGGATACCCTAGTAATCCTTCTCTATTTTTGACTCTCCTTCTTGTCAACCAATTTATGTCTTTTTGAATTTTTTCATGTCTAAATCACATCTTTACACTTTGCGTGCTTTACATGCACTCAATTACCTTGTTTGGTGCATGACCACATCTCGGTTTTGCTCCATTAAAAATACTATCATTCACTCATTCAAATGTCTAGATCACAGTTACACCTTATTTGGTACAGCATGGCTGCTTCTGGCTCTTGAGACATCCACCATCACCTTCTTTTGTCAGTGATGAAACAAATTTTATTTCATTATTATGATTTTTTAATGACTCATCATATTTCAAAACTTGTACTTTATTGAATTTTAGAGTATAAGAATTTTAATAATTGTTCCCACCCTCCATAAAATTTAAAATATTTTTATGTATAAATATGTAAATCCATTTTAAAAGGAATAGTGCTACATATGATGAGGTTGTAACTGTTACTGTGGAAAAAGGAATATTGTCTCATTTATTTAATATAGCTATTATAAACTTAAATTTATACAAATAGGAATATTTTTTTTCAGGCGATCAAGTTTACATAATGTCTCTGACATATTTGTCATGGGTGGTTGCTTAATTTTGGAGACTCTTGCCTTGTTCCATTGGTGTGAAAAAGAAGGATTTGGACCTTTGGGTATATCAGGAATATCAATGGGAGGACATGTGAGCAAGAATTTTTTTTTTCTGAATCTTCATTGAAAGATATTTATGTCCATGTTCTCTTTTTGATATTCAAATGTTTATAAATATATTCCCACACACTAATGATTAGACTATTAAATATTAAATAATTACTTGTTACCATTGTATTTAAATGGCTAGTTTTACTTAGCTTGTGAATTTACATTTAAGATTCTTATCTCTAGAAATTGAGAAATTTAACTTGTTATAAGAATAAAATGATATATAAGTTAATTCAGACTTATACACAGTGATTAATTATAACAAGAAGAAAAAAACAAAGCCTTTAGTAATAAAAACAATATTCATTACTGAAGGTGATTAATAATATTATTGAATTTATGCTCAAATATTAATAGATAGTTATGATATATATTTCACTATTATAATTACTACATTTCTTTTATTATGGATAAATTTAACTTTACTCCTAAAATGTATAAGTTGTTTAGATATATATTTTTATATTGATAAAAAAAAAAGCTGTCAATTTCTTTTTTTAAAAAAATGATATTAGAGACTTAATATATTATTTTATTTAGAGATGTCATTGTATTGCTTCAATTTTGCATTTGAATACAATTTTTTGTGTGTTTTGTGATATTGTTATATTAATAAAGAAAAGGAAAAATTTTGTATGCTTGGTTTAAAATTTATCTCATGGTGTTATTATAAAGCATAAAAAACTAAATCTACTTATGTAATTAATTAAATGATACCTTAAATTCATAGTTTTTGATTATTTAAATCATTTTATTTTTATAGATGGCATCCCTTGCTGGATGTAGTTGGCACAAACCAATACCTATAATTCCCTGTCTTTCATGGACAACTGCATCACAAGTTTTTACTCATGTTAGTATCAATATATTATTTCATATTGACTGATATATATAATATAATGTTTGATTAAGTAAATAAAGTAATATAGTATTATATAAAATCATTTAAAGTCCTCACTGAATCAATTTTTTAATTTTTTTAATTCATAAATTTTGGATATTTTCAATTTTAATTGTGAACAATGTTTAATTTTAGTAAATACTGATTATTAAAATTTTCAAATATGTAATATTATTTGGTGTGAAACACTGCCATTTAGAACTCATTTTGAGGTGCTAAAAATGATTCAAATTTAAAGAAACTGTTGCATGCAACATATCAAAATTTACATTAATCTGTTCAAAAAATGCTAAAATTTTAAATTTATCACCAACTAAAATATTTCTGTAAAAGAACAAATTTTAACACTTTTTTTGACATTTTGCTTTTAAAATGTATTTAAAAACATAGTTCTCCTTAAAATAAATTGGCAATAACTATAATTGTGTGTCAAATAGAAATTTCCCCTCTCTCCTGGTTTATTTTTAAATCATGCTGTAACTGTGTCAGGTGATAATGTCCATACACTCAAGATCTTATGCCACCAGTTCTGTTGTTGTTTCCATGCTTGAAATTGGTACATATTTATGAATGTTTGAATCATCCAAACTGCAGTTACTACAAAACAATTCAGTATGAAAGAAAGGCTTTCCAGAAGTGTCCAACACCTAGATGTGCATTGTTTCGGACTGGAAATACTTCAAAAGCCAATAGTTCTGTAACCCTTCTGTTATCATTCATTATACTTACCAATCATACCATATATTTGGTAAATAATTATGAAATTAATTATTTTGGAGTTATACTTGAATTTTAAAATTTGTAATCAATTTAAGTATATTTAGTTAAAAAATTGACATATTCATGTATCATCTCCTTTTTCTATCTTAATGAGAATTAAATATATTTTATAGGGTGTTATGAGTGCTGGAATTCCTTGGTCATTACTACAAAATCAGTATTCATCTGATCATGTTTATCAGGATGAAATTTGGAAAATGCTTCATTCACCTGAAGAAGTAAGATTTTTAAAGAATTTGTGTTTTAAGGTGAATTATGTACCATTAAAACAAAAGAATTTTTTTTTTTTTTTTGTATGTTCAAAAATAAGAAGAAAAAATTAATTTTGGATAATATCTTATACATATTTCAATATTATGTAAGGTTGGGAATCTGCAAACTTATAAAGTAAGTTGGTACATGTGTAAAATCCTATTGTATTAAGATTGAATAATTTTCATCTTAAGTTTTGGCCAATTTTCAAGATCAGTGGGAATTTACATGTGCACCAAAAGTGTTCTTAGTTGTGTTACATTATGAATTTGATTACAATCAGTTTTAAGTCAATATATTCTGTCTCTCTCTCTGTGTATGTGTGGAAGATAAAGAAGTAGAAATAATTTTGAAAGAAATTTATATTAGTTTTAAGATATACTATTTAGTCTCAAAAATTTAGAATCATGTGTATGAAGGATATTATTGTTCTATTAAAAATCCTCTCTATATATATAATCTTTGGTAAAATGTGATGATGGAGGGGGGGACCTGATTGCTGAATTTCATAGATTTATATATGTAAAATTTCAATTTTCCATCATGCTTCATAATTGTAGCATATTTTGTTATTCACACTCTTTTTTCCCCCTCTCTATTTAATTTTTTCAATGTTCATTGTGTATGTTCAGCTAAATTTCAATGCCTAATAATAGGAAAATAGGAATGTGGAAAAAAGTAATAAGTCATACAATGTGTTAAAAAATTTGTTCGTAAAGAAGTTAATATCCATGTTTCATATATATATATATATATATACTCAGTGGTATCTTGTGTAACAAAGGCTTTAGTTAGCCCATCATAGGCCAAAGGTGTTTGAATTTTACTTTTCAAACGAACTTTGTGTGTGTGTTCACAAACACAGGCAATATTTAGCAACATAGTTTATTTTAAGGTATGAGTAATTTTACTAAGTAATTAAATTTTATTATTTTTTCACATTTAATTGCTTTTTCACCTTTGTTTTGTATTTTAAATGTATTTAATAAAAATGTTTGTGAAATTTGCAAAGATTTATTTGACCAGTAATGGGTTCATGATGTGTTTGATTTACAACGCTTCGTTATTTGTTTCATTTTCTTTTAGTGCCATCTAACAGCTGTCAAGGGATTTAAATGATTCTTATATCAGTAGGTTGACCCATGTGGAACTATTATTCAAGATAAGAATCGGAAATAGTTTATCATTATTTATTATTGTGGGAACTTGTTCCTTGGATAACGACGATTTTGGTCAATAATGATAATCCTGGAATGGATTACCATCATTAACCAAGATATCTCTGTGTAACATTTTTTATTAATTTAACCAATTTAAAAGTTAAGCAATTTAGAAAGTAAAATGTTTATTATTCATTATTTCTTTCCAGTCAAGTGCTTTTAAAGCTGGGGTTCATTTTTCTCGAAATTATCCTTCAAGTTTGGATCACATTGAACTGTTGCAAGAGGAAAACAGCAATAGATTATCAAACTTGACTTCATCAAAAATTTTTCAAACAAAGCCTGTTTTAAATCCTGTGAATACATCCTCTAATCATAAGCCCAAAGAACTGATGAGTACATCAGAACTTTCAAGACTAGAAGCCCTTAATTTTATGAGGGGTATTATGGATGAATGTACACATCTGGGGAATTTTACTCCTCCCGTTGATCCCAGTCTTTCTATTGTTGTAACAGCAGAGCATGATGCATATGTTCCAAGAGATGGTATTAAATCCATTGGCGAGCTTTGGAAAGGATGTGATATTCGATACATTGATGCTGGTCATATTGCAGCTTTCCTTTTTAATCACGGTGTTTTCAGGTATTCAATTTTTATAGTTTAAAAATGAATTTTAATATTATAAACTCTTAATCTTTTTATTAAATACATATATATTGAAGAAAATATTTCAGAATTCTAAATATTCTAAATATTTCAGATTTATATGCATAACTACAAATTTTCAAGATGCTTGTGAATTAATTGTAATTCTTTGTAATTTGCCACCCCCCATCCCATTTGCATTTTTAATGCTTGTTGTGTATGTTAAGTTAAATTTTTTTTACTTTTCTTTTGGAAAAAGATGTGTAAAAATTATTTACAATATAGTCTGCAGAAAATGCTGATTTTTATTTAAGAGAAAAGAATATATTCTCTCAAATAATAAATAAAAGACAATAACATTAAAAAAAAGGATTCATAAAGAATTTAATCATATATGTCTTGTAATGGAAATAAAATTTTAAAAAAGGTGATACTTAATAAATGTAATTGATTATAAAAACTGGGATAAGTGAAAGCTATTCAATATCAGAGAAAATTAAATAATATTTTCTGTTTTTTTGTCCCCTAATTTTAAAGAATGGCTTTCAATATTCAATTTGAAGCTGTTTTAAAATATATTTTTCATAAAAGTTAGTAACATTCGTATCTAATTTAAATGTAATTTTTAAAGGTTCTTTGTTCATTTTCATATTTTCTGTATAGCTGTACAATAATTTGTTTGTGCATTTTAAAAAAGCTAAATGTTTCAATACACAGAAAGCAGTACTTTTGTTGTTATTCCATGTGTTGGCACATGATCTTGTGTCCCAAGTTTCTACCCCCAGCAAAGCTTATGAAGCTTAAAACTCATGTTTTCTTAACTTAAAACTTCTAGATTTTTAAACTTATTTCATATTTAAACGTTTTTCTCTTTAATTTTTGCTTACATATTGATAACATTATTGTACTGGGTACTTTGGAAGAAATGCACTGTGCATTCAAATTTTTTTGCTCTGATTGTTGATTAAGGCTCAGAAGGACTAAGCGCTCCAAATGCACGTCCAACACTGAACTAAGTTGCTAAAATAAATTTGTATTCAACAAACAAACAAAAAACTAATTGAAACTACTGCAGTTAGTTATTTAGATAAGTCTGAATGTTGGCTAATATTATACTTCATTCAAATGAGTGGAACCCTTTCATTAATCTCCTGGATTACCCTAAAAAAAAGTGTGCCAACATGAAAATAATGGCCCAATTCAATTATATTCACCTCCATGCTCATATCATAGTAAGTCACTGATCAATGAAGACATCACAACATTGTTTTGACAATTTAAACTTAAGTGTAATCTTTAAAAATTTTCTTATTTTGTCCCGAGATTCTTGCAAAATTTAGCATTTTGCTTTTATTTTAGTTGTATGTAAGCGATAAGTATACATTTTTGGTTGATATGGACAATATAAGCAAATGAAATCTGATAAATGAAGGTAAATTATTTTTCCTGTTGTTTAAACCAAGAATCTGGAAACTAAGAGTAACAACTAGTTGTATATATTATAGATATATATGCATTATATATCCAATTTTTAAATATAAAAAATTTATTTACTTTTTTTTTTATTGTTTAAATTTGAAAATTAGAGAAAAGTAAGACCTATCTATAATTATATTTTGAGAATGCTTTTTTGAAATATTTTTATTTAAAGGCTCTCAAACAATAGTCTGTTGTTTATTTAATAATGTCATTGCATTTGTTAATTTTTGTTGAAAAAAACATTATATGTACATGCATAATTGCACATCTTATTACTTTTTTAGGAAAGCTATAATTGATGGCTTTGAGAAAACTGCTAAAAAATACTATGGACATAGCATACTTACAGAAAGCACAAAATTTGAACAAGACATCAATTCCTGACATAATTGAATTTTGTAGCTGGTTCCAGCTTTAGACATTTTATGTCGCATGTTTTTGTATAATTAAAAATATAGTCATGTATATAATACATAAATGTGATTATTATTTGACAATTTTTAGGATAATTAGTTCAGTTGTCAAAGTTTGTTGATTTTTTTTTTTTTTTTTTAAAGATCTAAGGAGGGGAAATTGTCTTATTGAGATAGAAGCTTGTAAATTTGACGACAGTGTTTCTTGAAATTCTTTTTAATAAAAAAACTGGCTGTGGTTTTATTAAGTAAAAGTTCTGTTTTAACTTCATATTAACAACCATGCTTATATTGGTAAAATGAAAACAGTTTCAATAATTTAGGAAAAGATTAATTTAACTTATTAATATTTAATGGTAATACTATTAATTTAATATATTACATTAAATGCATTACACTCAGTTACGTTATACTTATTCTATAAATTATTTATTAATAGGCTTTGATTAGTGTTAAGTAAATATTTAATGGGAAATTAATGATTTATTAATAATGGGCTGAAGTGCACGAAATACATAGTGAATTATGAAATGTTCTTTGAGGTGAAAATTGACTTATTAAAAAACTAAAATAATTATATTCATTTATAAACATTAAGGAATTAAAACAATAGTCATATGATAGAAAGAGAATTTAGTAAATTGACTTCAAATAATTGTAAAAATTCAATATTTTTCTGAGTAACTAGTTTAATGATTGTCTGAGATTAAACACATATTATTGAAATCTTACATTTTAATAAATTTTTACTTATCTATTATTTGGTTATTCTTTTTGATAGTTAATATTATTCTAAAACAGTTAAAATTTTATTTTTCTAGGACAATCAGTGTTGAGAAAATAAGTTATTAAAATTAATATAAAATCATTTCGGATACATAAATCTTCCCTGTTAAATTACAAACCTTTTTGTGTAATATTTTGTTCCCTCAATGCTACATCCCATATTCTTAAACAATATAACAGTTAAATATTGTAATTCAAAATAACCAAAAATGAATTGATCTTACTCATATGATCCACAGAATCTTGTATTTTTTTTTATAACCCAACTACTATTTTAGGGAAAGTTGAGGAAAATATGTCGTGTTCCTTTTTTTTTTAATGATTTTTTGAGAGTTTTTACTGTCAATTATATAAAAAAAAATTAATATTTATAAAAAAAAAAGTGATGAATAGCAAATTAAAATAATGTAAATATTGAAGAAAGGAAAACTACCAGAAAACCTAAAACAGTTTAAGATATATCTTTAAAAAGAGGGTTATAAAAGTGTAATTCAACTGGGCCTTAAAATCAGCTTGTATTTTATCATCATTTGACCCAGACACTTTAAACTGTAAAATCCTTGTCAATATCCCTGAAGTAATGTTAATTCAAGGCAATCTAATAAAGCCTTGAGCTGCTTTCATGTGTGTCAATAATAAACAATCGGATCAATTTCAGTCTGTGTTTTATCATTGCTGTGATTTTTCTTAACGTATGTGTAAAAATTAAAAGAAATAAATCTTGCATAGCTGCAGATCAAATAACTAAAGGAACACAACTGATTAAAAATTGTTATTCGACTCATTCCTTAACTGGGAATGATATGTTGAACTCTACCGAAAAGTGGTCAAGGTGACAATAAAATTATTTACAAAATAGAGGTCTCTGTACTGCCACCTAAAAAGTGAATTATTATCAGAGTAAAAAAATATCATAAACATAGAAATTGTTTTATTATAAAGGAAATTTTATTCATATATTAAGTGAAATTGAGACTTTTTTCCCCCGTGATATTGGAATGTCACCTTATCCATCTCTGAGAAATTTATAATAGGCCTATAAATTGACTTCTTTATTTTTAATTTGATGGTCTCTTTGCAGGCTAGGGGTGGGGATAGAACTATAGGCAAACTGATATAATGCTTGGTTGCTTATGAGCCATTTTTTAACAAGTCATAAATTTAAAAATAAAACAGTAAAATGAAATGTCCATTTTGATTTTAAAAATATATAGAAATACTCAAAAATCTATTTGTAAAATTCACTAAAGTATATTACTCTTTTTTAAATATTTGGTAGTAGTGAAAACATGAATTATTAAAATACAAATGACAATTTCAAAAAAAATTCAGTTCATTACTTTGAAGTAATATTTTTTCACTTGAATTATTAGGGTTCATAATTTTTAAATTATTAGCAATGTATGAAGACAATGATCTAATAACTCTCCTAAATTTCAATCTACAAAATGGTTCTGTGTTTATATTTTCCGGGAAATTTGCTTCGAACTTTTTTATTCCACATGATGATCTGATGGAAGCAAGGCTTGATCATTGTTGATGATAGGAACTCATTACTATGACCACTGGTTGGTTAAAGTCGAGAATAGGGTGTCCCCTAGGCGATTGGCGACAAAACTTGGCCACTTCCTAGATAGATCGCTAAACGTGCGTGACTTAAGCATTGAGTATTCTTAGTGTTACCTTAACAAATCGCCACGTTTAAATCATTATCGCCTCCAAAAGTCGCCAATCGCCTAGGGGACACTCTATTCCCGACTTTAACGTCACTGGTTTACCATATATTAGGTTAATGAAATAAAATTCTACTTCTTTGCTGCAGCATATGTCTCAGATGATAATTTCAAATGAATAAAAAATTGGAAACAAGGGTTTCCTATGTTCTATTCATTTACATAAAAAAAAAAAGTTTAGCCATGAATTTTAGGAATCTTGTATATAAATTTGAATGTTTGTTTGTCCGTCTATTATACATATCCACATCCTTGATCTTATCGCTCCAAAATTTGTTAGGATCTTTCGCTAATGTGTAGAAGGAGCTGAGCTTATTCTCACCAAAATATATTTTCAAATTTATTTTTAGTGAATTTCTTCTTGAAAACATTTTTTTTTTTTTATCATTAACAGATAGCAGCAGTATCGCTAATTTCGATTTAATTAAAAACTATTCTATTTGAATTTACTTTCTTGTAATTAAATTATTATAGTATTTTTTCAAAAACAAATTGCATCTATGTCATCAAGATTTTTCTTAATGAATCGAATTCTCGAGCTAAACGTTGCAACATTACGGTTATTACACCATCTGTTGTGGAAATAAGACGATCTTTAACAATAGCAGAATCAAGCGTCAATTTTGGATTTTTTTATTATTATTATTCGTTTCATCCAGAAATAATCGATCCAAATGAAACCGATAACTTGGTAAACGGAATGGACATTCGGTTCTCATGAAACTAAACATATGACTCTGAGGAGACCCTTTTTATGTGAGTTCGGGAATCATGACCCAGAGGTCCCTAGTGATCTTTTCTCTTCAAGGGGATTTACTGTCTTTGGTAAACAAAGGTGACACACCTCCGGGATACTTGAGATATCTTTTTCTCTATTTTCAATCCTTGTCAACCAATTTTTACATTTTATTGCTTCTGGATCACAGATACACATTGTTTGATGCAGCATAGCAAGACTTGACTCTTGCGCCTTAAACCACTCGAGCTTCGGCTCGCAGTGAAAGTAAAATCGAAGATGACCCAAGGCACCCAGTGATCTTTTTCTTTCTCATGGGGGTTTGCTATCTTTGGTAAATACGGGTGCGCACCCTTGGATACCCTAGCGATCTTTCTCTATTTTCGACCCTCCTTGTCTATCAAAATTTTACCTCTTTCTGTTTTTTTCACACGTCTAGACCACAGTAAAACATCTGGCACAAGAGCCAGATGTTTGGCGCTGCATAGCCACATCTGGCTCTTGTGCCAATAACTTTCACTCACTGTGCCACAAACCTCTATTTTCACTCACTTTCACAGGAATTTAAGCTCCAAAGTAAGCGAAGCGGTCTTATTTTAAAGGTTATTATTTCCAGCTGTGTTTAATGTCAGATTTTTAACTTAGTATCATGAAGGGGCAGAATGTAAATCATTTATGCTCAAATCTGCTATTAGAAAAAAAAATAATAATTACTCGCCGTTACGAGTAGTTTCTGTTTCTGCTCGTATCACCCCGCAAAATAATAAATTCCTAGTGAAGTAATTTCTTAAAATCCTTAATTCATTTCGTGCGCAAATCATTACTTGCGATTTAAATGCAACCTATAGTTACTGGAGTAACGCTAAATCAAATTATTTTGGTAGTACTTTCAAAACAATTGTAAGCAGGACCCCATTTGATTGTTTCAATGATATTCCTATGCATGTTAATTTTTGCTATCGGCCGGGAGCGTTAAACACCTTTATTAATTTAGCGGTTATCAAAAATATTCCCTTTAATCATGTTAAAGTAATAAATTATCTTGGATTTCAGATCATTTACCGGTGTTTCTAACTTTGAACATCAACTATGCATTTTTAAAATTCTAATTTTAAAATTTTAAAGAGCGTTTTTCTACCAATATGGTAAGAATTTGAGATATTTCAAATTCACAATCACTTCCGCTTCCTTCTTCGTCCAGCAATGATCGTGAAATTGGACTTGGTCGTTTGGGAGAAACTTTCTCCAAGACACCTGAGACAATTTTGAAACCAGACAGTTAAAATACCTCATCTTTTTCTCTCTGAAATCAGAGGTAAAATTCGTCACAGAAACCCCAAACAAGATAGTGGCAAAATTTAAGGATCCAACTACGAAGGTTGTTCAATAAGTCCTAAAGAATAAGAGAGAAAAACAAATTATTCTAGGTAGATATTATTTTATTTTTGTTCGGTGCTACGAGCGCCATCTCTTGGATTTTCTAAGGACATATTGAACGACCCTCGTATTATATGTGACATCCGTGCGTTCAGCAATGAGGTAACGTGAAACATCCGGTGCTTCTCTCAGTATAGAATAAAGTGGCTTTATTAAAAACAAATACACTTCGGAAGCTTGCTTCCATTTAAAACAAAAAATACCCTTTACGGCAAATTCCCCTTTAAATTGGTGCACTTGGCAGTATCGCCACTAAGTCATAGCTGGCAACCTTCAAAAACAATTTGAAACTAACCGCCAAGTAAATAATCCTGCGTTTTCTGCACATACTCGGAGAAAAATCAAAAAATTCCTTTGTTGTAATATTTGACTTTATGTGAACTTAAAACTGCGCGTCATTATATGAACTAAATTACGTGTAAAGAAATTCACACAGGAATACATACAAAGGTTAAACATTAGAAAAGTTCATGTATTTGATTTAATTCCAAATCACATTCTTAAAAAAATCTTCCTCTGAAATTCATTCTATTAATTACGCTTCTCTATAATTTATTAATGGGAAAACTACTATTTTCCCAAGTATTTAGAAGATTTATGGTATTTCCAAATCCTAAAGCCAAACTCGGATTATTAGAACCTTCAAAATTAACATTCGATCTCACTACTCAGTAGTTTGAGCAAAGCATACGAGTTTGTGTTGTTGAAACATTTGAATCAGCACTATTTAGCAAGGAATATTGTTATTCCCTTGCGGCACAGTTTTGTTACTAAGCGCTGTATTATAACTGGGTTAGTTTATCAAGTCTTAAAATCAACAGGGGACGCATGTTTTGTGAACATAGCCTAAGCCTTTGACAAAATCGGGTGCGATGTCATAATTTCCAAGTTTATGCTCTCCGCTTAGGTTTTTCGGAACAACTTATCAACATTATTCATTCGTATTTTGATTTTTCTAAATTACAATTTGTAAACTCAGTCTCATCTTTCAGTTCGATTCGGAATAGATTCCGCTCCTCGAAGCCTCCAACATATACGTTAGTGACATTTTGAAGGCTGCTCATGTCCTTTTAATTATATATGCACGCGGCACCCGGACATAATGACCCGGAAGTGTCAGAAAATTTCGAAATTATGTTTTCTTTTGAATAGAAAATTGAAGTTAATACACGCATGTTACCTTTCTACGAGACAACGGTGCATAGGTAATTTACCTAGCGTCCTTGTATTTGATCAGTTTGTACCTCGGGTTACTAAATATGAGAGCATGGGATTAATTTTGGACCCTACATTAGAGTATGCCCAACACGTCTGAGCCGTCTGAATGAACTGTACGTCCAATAACTTAATGTCTCGTAAGATCAAGCTTCTACTCTACAAAACAACACTGAGACTTCATCTGAAAAGACTGCACATCTTTCCAAACTTTCACCTTCGAGAAGCTGCTAACGCTCCATGGTTTGTGAGAAAAGAAGTTCTACCTAAAATTTTATAATGGAATCAATTTTAGATTTTATTACAACATGATTTATATTTTTCATTACATTGTTTCCAATTCCTAGCGAATTATTGAGAATTTTACCACCTTTTGACCACAGAATTTCCAGCTCTGCAAAATGACCTAAAACTCAATACTTTCCAATGCTAAAAAAATTTGTGTACTTCCCAAACAATTCTTTAAGAGAGTTTAATAAACCTGAGTAAATATAGCAGTCAGCATCCCTGAATGTCAATATTCTACATAAGGTTCAAATTGCACGTTGCAATTAAATAGTTATTTTAATTCAGTGGAAACTAAATATATTAATTTTTTTTGCTTAAACCGTAGCTGTACATACGTTATGTTCTCGTTACTTATGCGGTATCCAATTTTTTTGAAAATATTTTCTTTTTTTTTATTTAATTTTGAAATATATGAAACTAACTTCTGAATTTTAGTTTCAACATTTTTGTTAACAGAGCTGTCTTTAATCTTTCTCATTAACGTTAAACACCCAAAATTCATCCAATTATCACAATTCATGTATCCTTATATGGGGTTTAACGAATGTTTGGCGCAGCATAGCCTACTTTGGCTCTTGCGCCATTAAACCCTACAGTCACTCACTCACTGTATCCTTATATGGGAACAAAAGTTAGGAGAAGGTGGTGACAGCTCAGGTATCGTCCTCGTCACTTGATCGAGGTTCAAAATTACGAGGTTTGTCGCCAATAGCCCTCGTGTTGCTTCTAGAGCGACGTTTATAAAAACTAAACATATATAGCAACGAGACATGGCCCGTGACACTTAAATGTTTAAATTCAAATTTTTAAACTAGAATTCTCTGTATTATATCTATAGATTTTCACATCGTTCAACAATCTTTAGAAAATTATTTTCGGGTTACTCTCTTGTTGCAGATGTGTTCATAATGACCTTGCCATTTAATTTTTTTTTTTTCAGTGGCCCTGACCAATTATAGTGAGAGAGTGAATGTTTAGGTTTATTGTGCTAGAGCCACATATCTGACTATGCTGCGCCAAACAATGTGTATCTGTGAAATAGACATTTGAAGAAATGTAGAAAAAAAATTACTTAACAAGAAGGGTCGAAAATAGAGAAGGACCGCTAAGAAATCTTAGATAGTGTCATCCGTGTTTGCCATAAATTGTAAACACCATAGGCAAGAAAAATTTCGCGAAGGTACCTCTGGGTCATGATTCCCACACTTACATAAGTCTATGAATGAAACCAATTATAGTAAGACACAGTTTATGACTCTCTTTATTCTGTACCGGTAACCCATGTGGTGACCGGGTGTGAAAGAATAGTCTCTGTAAAAAGAGACTAAAATTAGTAATACCAAACATTTAAGTTTGAAGTAGTTGTATTACAACGTTAATTTTACACAGAAGAATGCCTTAGTGATCAGATCGGTCTTTTTGATATTTTTATTAATTTGCTGAAATCTACAGGCGAGATAATAAATTAAATTAATTTTTCTGATCTTTTCTTGTATTTAATCTGAGATTATCACTTTCAAGACTTGATTTTCTTCAAAGCGTCAAAAAGGATTTTATAATTAATAGTAATGGATAAGGTCAGATATAAGGGTGGATTTGCATTTTTTTGACTATTAAAATTTTTAAGTATTTCAACTATTTACGATCAAATAATAACAAAAAAAGCCAAGCTTTATAAATTTTTCCACGTGTGTGGGGTGGTGACTATTACATTTTCTTTTTTTATTGTGAAATGTGTAAATAATCAAAAATTTCATGTGGCAAGTAATAATCTTATGCTAAATTTTATTCATTATAAATTTATTGAAATATGTTGGCCGCGGTAGCCTTGTGGTTATGATCTCGGATACGTGACCGGAGGTTTTCTTTCAGTCGCGAGTTCGATCATCGGCCGCTAAAGAATCCCTGTGTAGCCGGGGCTGATACACGTTAAATTTGTCGGCGCCCAAAGTCCTCCGGTGACGTGGTGTGGAAGTTAGGAGAGGGGGTGCCAGTCGTCCTCGTCACTTGACCGAGATTCAGAATTACGAGGTCCGTCGCCAATAGCCCTCGTGTTGCTTCAGTGCGACGTTAATAAAAACTAAATTATTGAAATATGGGATTGTTTCAGTTCTTTTATCAATTTCATTTCTGCACAAAATTTTACTAAACTCAATAATACTTCATTTCTTTGATATTATATTTGATGTAATTGAACGCGATATGACATTTGATATCATTTATTGGGTGGGACCATGGTGCGGCTCGTGTGACTGTCGCAGGCGAGTGATGCGGCTCTCATGCAAATAAAAAAATATGCATTTAAAATATAGTAAACTAAAATTACTCAGTACTCAAAAGTAATTAATTTATTTCATTTCTTTTTACGTGAGAGTTATTGGTAAACTTATTGATGAGTCCAAAAATAATTTTTTTTATTTCTGTTCTTGTTAGTTAAGAAACTTAATCATGTTTTTCAAAAATATTAAGAAAATAATGATAAATATTGTATTGGTTGATTTTATCTAACAATTTTGTAAAGAAAATCTTTAAAAGTTAGATTTGTTTGAGGGTGTTTGTCGAATGTTATCCATCATAGCTATTAGCACCCGAAAGTTTTGTTAAGACTTGCTAGGGTAGTTAGCACAGGCTCAGTTAAATGCCTATCAGTTTAAGCAATTCAACATTATTTTTAATAAGTTTAAATGTTGAAAAAAAAACATAATATGAAAACTGAGCATAGTGCTCACTCTTTGTTTTAGGATATTTCTATTCTTGCACCTGTTTCCGAAACTTAATAGGTGAACCACCGTTTTGTCTTAAAGGGAAATTCACAAAATAGTGTTACTTTGGAGAAATATTAAGTATAATGTCCTATAGGCAATGTTGAAAATAAACGACTCTTTCAAAATATTCCGTTTCGAAATGTGGCTCCAAAAGGCAGTGTGTATCTGGTTCCCACTGTTATATATATGATACTGCAATACAGTAACAAAGTTTGTTATTGATACGTATTTTTAAAAAAAATAATCATGTTCATATTTCTGCTTGTTTTATATTCCGAGATTAACCAACTACTCTTAATTATATTTTCATTATATATAATCTAACGAATCTAATTTCGATGTCGATTAGAACATTGATTTTTGAAGTTTTACCAGAACTGAGTGATTTCGTCGAAAAGAATTTTGGCATCTTACAGCTTTCCACAGTTTGGCTTTTTTAGAAAAATTGTTCATGTAATTTATTCTGCAAATACAGATTAAATAAATAAGAACATTCTAAGAAACTTTAACTTAATTCAATAAAAATGAAAGAAACCACATAAATATTTTAAAGATAAAAGTAACTCCCTGAGGCATTAGTCTATTGAAAGCATGTCTCAGCTTTTAGAAAAGAAAAAAAAAAAAAATTTGAAAATCTACTTAAATTTGCTTTAAAAAAAAAAAATATATACTGAAATTTTGACTTGGTAGCACGAGATAAATTTCGAATCATTCGTATATGTTTGGTAGGTCTCATAAGCTATTAAATGGTCGAATTTCTTTTTCCTTCTTAGTGATATGGTTCAAATAAAATATTTCAATTTACAATCATCTTTTTTCAAAAATCCTATTTTTAAAAAGTCAAGTTCTTCCCTCTTTTCGGTGGTCAAGAGTTTCTTAATTTAACTATTATAAGTGATAGCTATACACTTTTTGCAGCACCTTCGTTTGAGGGAATTTAGCACCTGGTGCAGAAAATTAATTTTCTCTTGCTATTCATTATCAAGATCTTTTGGCAGGCAATATTTTCCTTTATTTTAAATCATTAATTTTTAAAATTATAAACATAATTTTAAAAAAATGGAAATCAGTATAGTCTGAAGACTCTGTACCATAGTTATATTTACTTCAAAGTTACATCTTTAACTATTAAGTCTAACATTTTTATTGAAAAATATGGAGAAAGATTCGATGTTATACAATGAATCACTTGTGAATAAATTTAAAATACAATCAAACAAAATTCAGTAAGGTATTTAATAATTCCGAAGAATACGAAGCTATATATCTCTAACAATAAATGATAGTAAAAAGATTAAATTTCATTGTTTATGTAATAATAACAAACAATAAAAAAATAAAAGATCTTACATAATAAAAGATAAGAAGTTACTTATGTATCCGTACACCTTTAAAACACCATTTTTGTCAAAATTTTTGATTTTCTAATTTTAATGTCAGTTTAAAATTAAATCTTTTTTCTTTCTAATAGTGTTTGAATTTTGCTTATACCTTATTTAGAACTTAAGTTACAGGGATTTGAATTTTACTCTGTAGCTAATTTTTAATTGCATTTGAAGGTTTGATTTTGATTTTTCTCAAAAGGAGTTTTCTCAACATATTCACATACGGCAATATAGATATCAGAAAAAGTTATGAACCAAATTAATTTAAATATTGCAAGTATCTTCCTTATATAGTTTTTAAGAGCCCCTACTACTTTCATGGGTGTAAAATTGATACGGTTTTAGTAACGAAGGTGTAAATCATTTATTGTTGCGTTTTTCAAATCATTTATTGTGACATGTTTTGAATTGCGGGCTGGGCTACAAGAGCGCTTCATAAAGCTAGTTAATTCGTTTACTTGCTGTGTAAGTTGAACAATTTGTTGTTCTACATGCTCAGTATTATGATTAGATGTTGCTGCAACTGAATTAATCCCCTGAAGGAAAGTCAGGTCATTAATTTTATCGGCAATAAGAGCTAGCTGATCTAAGCTCTCGTTGAGAGCAGCAAGAATTGTTTGCGTTCCATTCGGCAAACGTCCGAGCCACAGCGATTTTAAAAGTGGCTCGCCAACACTATCACCAGCGAGTGAACGCATGCGAGTAAGAAGTTGTGATTGTTGCCGGTCCTCTAATTCTAAACCCTGAAGAAGAGTTATTTCAGATGCACTTCATTACATTTAAATAGATCAAATAGTAAATATCTGAGAATTAATGTCGAAATTTCATAGGATTAACATTACATCCATGAAATCAAAATGGCGAGTAGACGTCAGCCTTAAAATGCGTAGGATCCTCTTTATTGAATTACTTTGATTTACCCTCGGTTTTTTTAAGATAGGAAAGTATTGGTAGCTATGGGCTAGAGAGAAAGTCTATGCATTTTCTAGAAAGATGGAGCACCCAAGTCATAAACTGGATGGTTTTGAAGGAATTTGAGGAAACCTGTAGAGAAAATTTTGTGATAGTTTTTAACGAACTCAAAAAAAGGTTCAATTTTTTAATTTTTATGTAGGACTTCATTATGTACAAACCATGGAGAATTGTAGACTTTTCTAAGTTCTATATTTTTAAAGCCGTATACAATAATTTCAGATGTGTTGTTACTGCCGCCTCCCATATAGGTGACGTACAACATAATTGGTCACAGAATTGATTTGTAAAGCAGAATTTTGGGTACTTGTCTATTATAGCGGTGCCCGTCAAATTACGATTACTAAAAGTCGTCGCCAAACTAGTGAAGCCTATCTTTTGATATAACCTACTTGGCGATTAACCATTGGGCGCCGCTATAACAGACAAGTATCGAATTTTGTGTCTGATCCTCAGCTTACTCTTTCGAGATATGAAGCCAATGAGGAATCTCCTCATTGCAGTAGCATTTTCTCAGATGTGATGGACGAAGGTTAATTTGGCATCTAAAAATATCCCTAGGTACTGTACTCAGTATCCCAGGGAATGGACAAGTTGAAAATGGTGATGGTTGGTCAATAGCCGATGCGCCGTATTTTCTTAAAGATGAGGCCTACGCTGTTAGAGGCATTGACTTTAATTTTCTAGTCAACGAGCAAGAGATGAAATCGATAGGTGTAATAGTCTAAATTTATGTGACGTCACGATCACATGATTACTTGACCATATGATACCCGCCGATGTAAACATGTCTTGCATTCGTTTGTTTTGTTCTGCGTTTGTGAAATGTATTCATAAGCTTAAGTAACATACACTTTACTAAATATATTACCTTATATTTAGTAAAGTGTATGTAAGTGAATATATTTAGTAAAGTGAATGAGAAATTATCACAAAACTTTGTTTGTTTGCGAAGATAAAATGAAGGGGGGGGGGGGGGATGTCCATTCTCAACTGTTGTTGCCATAGTTACAGACGCCAGTGGAGGGGAGGGGACATGACATTGAAGCACCTGTTCTAAAGTAACAGACTATAGTAAACAAAACAAAAACACATATCTCTCAATAGCTCACAACATACGTTCAATTAAAGCACCCTTTCTTAAATTAGCCAAAAATTTACACAGCCTTTTGACATAAAATTCAGAACAACAAATGTTCAAGTTCTAGCTCTAAAATCTTAAGAGCATATTTTATCTATAATTTTTTTTTTAAAAAAAGTACAATAGCTAGCATTAAAAGTGCAAAAAAAAAAAAACAATTAGAATTTTGATGATTCTTCATAGATCACCATTATACCGGAAGACAATTAGGAATACTTCTTCTGTTTTCTATTCACGGTTTCCTTATAAAGTTGAATTTGTCAGTAGCGACAATACTTTTCAAAAAAACATGGACATATGAGAAATCCTGGATGTCAAGAAGACAATATATTACAATTCGAAGAGAGTTTCATCGCGAGTCGTCTCGTACATCATGGTTACCACAAAATGATTCCTCTCAAGGACTCCTCTTAGCGATCAACCCTAAACTAGAAAGGAAGATTTGGAGGAGGAAATCATCAACCGGGTTTCTACAGCTCTCACGAGTTTCTCTGGAAGGACAAAAAGAGAGAGAGAGTTCATACTCAGAGTGAGAATATTACCAGTAAAGGATTTGATTGGTTTTATTAACGTCGCACTAGAAGTAACACGACATCATAAATAAATGGTCAGATCATCAACTAAAACCTTTCAATATTATTCAAAGCAAAGCTCTTAGAATCTCAGTAGGTCTTCCTCAAGGGATCCCAACAATCGTTCTTTTGAAATTGACTGGACAAGAATTGCTCTCGGAAAAAGTTAGATGGGTGACACAAGAA
Source organism: Nephila pilipes (assembly GCA_019974015.1). Taxonomy (NCBI): domain Eukaryota; kingdom Metazoa; phylum Arthropoda; class Arachnida; order Araneae; family Nephilidae; genus Nephila; species Nephila pilipes. The sequence goes on along the minus strand of BMAW01007850.1, from coordinate 168,835 downwards.
ATTTTTATTGCTCGAATATCTAATAGGAAATTTTCTTCTATGCATCTAAATAACCCGGGTTCACTAAATCTTACAATAATGGAAAATGATAAAAATTGTATTGATGATATTCTTAGAAATGTGAATACAGCTGGAAAACAGATAATCTCAATCCCAAGACTAATCATTTTACCGATCTTCCCTGTTTGATTTATACGAATGAATTCTACTTTTAATTACCAATCGCTATAACTAATAGATCCTTTAATGAATTACTAGAACACAGATTCCGGGAATTTTTTATAATATCTTCGGATGCCTCTAAAAACCTAAACAATATTTCCAAGCAGGTGTAACACGAAATACTTCCTTTTCTCGTAAAATAAATCCAATCAATCCCGTCTTCAAGGCTGAAGCGCTAGCGATTTGCCAAATTTTGGATGAAATTACAGAAAGTCATAATAATCTGCTCATTTTATCGGATAGTTATTCAGTTTCATCTCCATTGCAAAACTTTTAAAAAGATTCATTCTCTAAAGAGATCCCCTAAAGAGATTCATTGATTGGTCAGTAAGATTCTCATTCATTCTCATTATAATACGCAGTTAATGTTTCTTTGGACTCCTGGTCACTCAAAAATTTTTTGGAATGAGCAAGTGGATAAAATTGCAATATCAGTAGCGGAATTGGGCGTAAATATCAACTGGGTAGCCTCAGAAGACACCCATGCTTACAATTATCATAACAGAATTGAAAAAACTAATGTAAACTTTTACTGCATTAAATACTTTGATATTTTGGGGAACATACCAAACACTGATATTATTTCTAATTGGACAACAAGCAGAAGAGAAGAAATTCTAAGAATCGGATGCTTCAGCAAAATGATAATTACTCCTTCTTTTAAATAAATTCAATTTGTAGGATAATGTAGTTTGTACTATCTGTAATAGGATTAATGATCTGGAATATATTCTATTAATTTACGTAAGCTATACCTCCCATAGAAATGAACTGTAGAACTTCTTAAAAGTTATTTTCACCACTCTATATTCTGCCCTGGGAAATTTAAATGTGTGAAATGTGGAAATAATCATCCAACTCATAGGTACATTAAAACTTTTGAAAGCCCCCTCCCAAATGTTGTAACTGCGGGGGGGGATCATACAGCTAATTACTCTTGTTTGCTCCAAAAATCCTATGAATTTCAAACCCTCTCCCCCACCAACCACAAACTACTGGGAAGAACGACGTAAAACCACCAAAAACAACAATAGTCAAAGCAACCAAATTCCACACTCACCAATGACAGCCTACCTTCAAGTCTTTCCTTCGTTAATGAAATTAAAAAATTTTTCAAAAACTTCAATGTTGATAAAATAATGGAGACTTGCCAACAATTTAAATGAATAGGACAAATATTCTCAGGTAATAAACTTGATTTATGTTCAAAAATTGAAAAATCATTCCAAGTCATTTGCAGTGTAATGTCCTTCTGGTTCTCAAATTTAATAGCTAAATAAACTACCCCCATCCCTCTTGATTGTGAGCTGAAATGCAAATGGCATTAAATCAAAAATAGGAGAACTCCAAAATTTCATAGATGATTACAACCCAGACATTCTAAGAATCCAGGAAACTCACCTCAAACCTTCTGAAAAATTTAAAACTCCAAATTGTAATATGTACCGTTCTGACAGATCAACCCATCGGGGCGGAGGAACTGCAATATTAATTAAAATTTGGATTCATCCTCATATAGTCCTTGAAAATACCTCCACTTCTGAAAATACCACTATCCATATCAATACCAAAGACAACCAGTACTTCACAGTTTCTACTATTTACCCACCCACCCCGGAATCTCATCAACCATAACGAATTAATCAATATCCTCTCAGACAGCCCCACGGGAATTTTAATAGGCGACTTTAATGCAAAACATCCAACCTGGAACAGAGGCTGGGCAGGCAGATCAGATAAAATTATTCATTCTACGTACAACACTAATAACTACTAAAATTAGACATGAAACGAGCGGCAGCGAGTTTGTTGTAGGAAAGTTGTGGTGTTAACGCACAACTTTTGATATTTATCGGAAGTTATGCTACACACTCTAAAACCGTAACTGTGTACATTTCAATGTTTAGTAAACATCTGCAGTGTAAAGTTGAATTAAAACAAGTTTTATAAGCGATGGAAGACGATATCGAAGAAATGAATCATTTGCGAAAAATGAAAAATCGACAGTACCGAAACAAAATCAATATTCCAGAGAATTCTGAGAAGAAATCAGCCTTAGTTAAAGCTTCAATTTCTGATATTTCTTCAGACAAGGATATAACATCTATGATGGGTTTTGCCAGTTTTGGAAAAAAAGCACGAACATTTGATTTCGATGCTTTGTTTGAACAAACAAGAAGAGCTGCTAGAGAAAGGTCTGAATCAAACAACGAAACAGTTGTTCAGTCTGGTTCTAGCAATGAGCAAAGCGTTACAAAAGACGCTAGTACCGAATCAAGTTCGAATGGACCAGATTCTTCAATCGACAGTGATGAAGATCTTATCGGACCACCAGTGCCCAAAAATTCATTTGACAATTCAGATTCACAATCTAAAATAGAAAATAAAGAAGAATCTGAAAGTGATGATGATCAATCAGAGATGGTAAATGAGAGGTACCGAATGATTCCCGCAAGTCATGAAGTGATTATTGAGCATGGGAAAAAAACTGTGTCAGCGATTAGTCTTGATCCTAATGGATCTCGTTTAATAACTGGTGGCTATGATTTTGATGTAAAATTCTGGGATTTTACTGGAATGGATGTTTCTCTTCAATCATTTCGTTGCCTTCGACCTTGTGAATCTCATCAAATTAAAAATCTAGAATATAGTGTGACTGGTGATACAATACTTGTTGTGGCTGGAAATTCTCAAGCTAAAATTTTTGATAGGGATGGATTTGAATTATTAGAATGTCCAAAAGGTGATCAATACATTTCTGACACAGCTAGAACTAAAGGACATATTGCTATGTTAAATGATGGTTGTTGGAACCCTCGTTTTAGGGAAGAATTCTTGACTTGCTCTAATGATGGAAGTTTGAGAATTTGGCTTATGGATGAGAAAACTGAACAGAAGCATGTTATTAAACCCCGACAACAAGGAGGATTGCGAGCAATACCAATATCTTGTAAATACAGTCGAGATGGGCAACTTGTAGCTGCTGCTTGTCAAGATGGTTCAATACAAATGTGGGATCACAGAAAAAATTTTGTTAATACTTGTTTCCTAATACGTAATGCTCATTGGAAAGGTACAGACACATCTTCTATAGCTTTCTCCTATGATAATAATTATGTAGCATCAAGAGGTGGTGACGATACTTTAAAGTTATGGGATCTCAGAAATTTTAAACAACCTGTAAATGTTGCAGATTCTCTGTATAATAGATATTCTATGACAGATTGCAACTTTAGTCCTGATGACAGCTACATTTTTACGGGATTATCCCTAAGAAAAAATGAAACTGTGGGAAAGTTAATATTCCTTAATCGCAACACTTTTCAGCCAGCTTATGAATTAGAAGTTGGTAATTCAGATGTAGTGAGGAGCATGTGGCACCCGAAATTAAATCAAGTTATTGCTACAACAAAGAGTGGAATTGTGAAAGTTTACTATAATCCAGAATTAAGTGAACGTGGAGCAAAATTATGTGTAGTGAAAACCAAAAGAAAAGCCAAACCTACAGAAATGATATGTGAGCAGCAGATCATTACTCCCCATGCCTTACCTATGTTTAGAGTTGATAGGCCAAGGAGTACAAAGAAACAAATGGAAAAGGATCGTAAGGATCCTTTGAGATCACAAAGACCTGATCTGCCTGTTACAGGTCCAGGACAAGGTGGGCGACTTGCATCTGCTGGAAATACTCTTTCATCATTCATTGTAAGAAATCTTGGTTTGAAGAAAAAAGTTGATGATACTGTAAATCCTCGAGATGCTATTTTAAAATATGCTAAAGAGGCGGCTGAAAATCCCTATTGGGTCACACCAGCTTATTCCCAAACACAACCCGAACCTGTATTTTATAATGAAGAGAAAACAGATGAACCTCCAAATAAGCAGCGCAAGATTTAAATTTCCCTGTATAAAATACTTATATTTGAAAAGAATGCGTAAACAATATTTTATATGTTAAATATGGATAAATTATTTTTGTTTAAAACTCATTGTATCAGAGTTATATTCTCATTCATTTCTTCATGTAACTATTTTTAAATAGTAGGATTTGGTAAACACCAGGCTTTTGTTGTAACTATGAAAGTAATTGAAATATTTGATGCATTTAAATACCGAATTTAGTTTTAATGCTAGTTGACAAGTTTATTGATGAAGATACACTGGTTAAATTAGGAAATTTATTAGTTTCAAATTTTATATGATATGAACTTTTTTGATTTTATATCCAGTGCGTTTTTCCTCCCCTTTGATACTGTTTTTATTTTAAGTTGGATAAAAGTTATTAATTTTAAGAAAATTTTCAGTGTGAGAAAAGCAAATTTTCTTTTATAAAATTACTTGCATACATTCACTGAAATAGCTTATGCCTTTCATATTTTGCATTTTTCTGAAAAAAAGATTTGACAAATTTGCTTATTTGTATGTATTTATTGAATTTTATTGTAAAAAGGAACACCAAGTCATATATACAGAGATTCACTTATTGTTATAGCATCCTCGAAGTTGTAACCGAATAAATGTTTTGCATGTTCAATAGTTTAAATAAGCTACACTTTCTCTTATTCCTCAAATTGTTTGTGTCTAGAGCAAATATTTTTTTCTTAATTCTTTTATTTGTGAATTTATATTAATTACAGCCTGAAAGTTTCGTGGTAGTTTTAGAATTTTAAAAAATTCAATTTCAACAGGTTTTATATGAAATTAGATTTTTTTTTTTTTTAATGTTTTTGTTTAAAAAGCTTTGGTCTTTCAAATTAATATCTTGCTTTATTTAGTAATATATTTTGTTATAATTTTTCATAAATAAAAGGAAATGAAATTAAGTTTCAAAGAGAGTTGTCTCATTTCCTGGTACAAATTAATAGAATACTATGGAATTCCAATCATGTCCATTAAAAATGTCCATCATTTCTTAATATACTTTGTATGTGAAGCAAGTTTAACTTTTATTAGAATATTATTGCTTAATTTTATAATTGTAATTGACATATGCAAATCATTATTCTAGGTATTATACATAACATGAATTGTAAAATTAAAGGATGGATATATTTTTCATGTATTATTAATAAAAAGTATTTGTTTTACAATATTACTGTTTATTTCTTTCATGGGCAAGCTAGAATTGATTGTACTTAAAATATTTGTTATAAAATTGATAGAAACTTAAATGAAGAGCAAAATTTCATTTAAAATGAAATTTTTAATTCTAAGTTTATGCTGTAATATATATATATAATTTCTGTAATATGTAAATTTAGACATGTATTTTTTTAATTATTACTTTGCATTATAAATTCAGCATATTTGTAAAAGCTTAAGATAAATTGCTTTATTATATATCTTAAGGAATAATTAATTCCTTTGAAATAGTATTTGCCCAAAGCATAACATATTTTTCACTATAAATTTTAAATTAGAATAGAATAGCAAGGAAGCTATTTTCCAGTTAAGCTTGATATAAATTTAATCATAAAGTATACATATATATATATATATCAGTTCTTTAATTTGAAGCAAATATATGCCACAATTATTAAATTTAAATATGTGAATAAACTTGGAAATTCTTTCTACAATTTTTAGGCTTCACTCTCACATTACTTGCAATTAAATTTTAAATATTTAACAAAAATTATTTCTTAAAAAGTTTTGTCAATATGAAAATAATAAAATTAGAAGAAATAGTATATTAAAAATTTATCTTAATCATCACATGCTATAATTTTTAAAGACAAGCATATTTTTTTGTTACCAAAAATAATATGAAACATATTGAATAAACAATCCCAAGATTTTATAATAAAGAACAAAAATCACCTGCAATTTAAATTTAATGTAAGAAAAGAATTACGAGTTGTTATAATACGAGATCAATACATATATGCTATGATTCATAATCATTTATATGTTATGATTTATCACTAAGTTGTCGTTATTGCATTGTGTAAATCAAATACATCCAATGGACATTCTTTAATTATTAACTATGGTGTACTAGTATCTGCAATAAATAAAAGTTAAATTGGGACTGAGCCCTATGAAAGAAGATAATAATTAAAAGAAGAAAAATAAGTTAGTACTCTGTGGTAATAACTTAATTATTTTTTTTATCAATATAACAAATATAAATTGTAATTAATTTCCTTCTACTTTTCCATCTTTGTTTTGCAAGATTAATCCTATATGGAACTTTTGATAAAATCAGACCTATCTGCTAGTTTTGCAGTGAAACCGTTTTGAAATGTTGAAGGAATCCTGATGTAATATTGAAGCTATCAGATCCAAATAACATGAAAATCATTATGGTAACTATACTTTGATGTCTCCCTTTCTTTAAACTTTTAAAAATTGAATTTAATTGTTAATCATTGCATAATTAATTGTAGAATCAATTATATAACTATTAAATTAGCAAATGATTACATATAATGATGTTTGTCTTGTGCCTAAATTGTACAAACATAATCATTTTTTTTTAAATTTTTATTTTAGTTAATTTATGTAATAATTAATATTAAAAAAATTGAAACCATTTGAAAATAAAATGAAACAAGAAATTAAAGTAAGATTTATTTTTTGCAACTTTTCTTCAAAAACTTAAGATATTTAAAACTGGATATAACCAAAACCTTAAATAATTTGTATCAAACAAAATTATATTGACCATATGATACATGTCCTTACTCTAGTTCAGTGAAAATGGACTTGAAGTAGATATTATGATTGCAACTTCACAGTTTTACATTCATTATAGAAATACACTTATCTAGGAAATTAAATCAGTTTAAAAGAATTGAATATATTAACTATATATGTACTCATATATATATATATAAAGCATCTTAATAGTACTGTAATGCTTTCTTACATATTGTTATATTTATTAATTATTGAGATAACTTCCTTACTTGGTTCTAAAGTATTGGAGTTTAATTACACATTAACATCAGATTTCATGTATAATTAAAAATAATATTTCAGTAATGTAACAAAATCTAACTGAAATTGTTACAGATGCAAGAATTAGAACATAAGACAATTTTAAAATTTTATGAAAAATCACAATTTTTTTAGGTAAAGGAAAAATATGTAAGAAAAAAATGAAAAAGTTCTTATAGCAAAACCCTAGAACAAAAGAAACCATTCAAAAGCAATTAAGAAAGAGATCAAAAGTACCTAAAAGAATACTAAGCAAATAATAATAACAAGAAGATAAAAAAAATTCAAATTATAAATAAGTGTAAAGACATGAATTTAGTGATTGGTTTCATGGGATATATAGCTCAACATAGGCTACAAAGACATGAAAAGTAATAAAAACAAAGGAAGGAAAAAGTATTAAAAAAAATTGAAGACCATTTATAAATTATGAATCTGGTTCTTTGATATATTAGCTCGTTAAATATGTTTCACAGGCCGAAAAGTAAAATGTTATAAACCAATATGGAAATTCCATTAATTCGAAAAACGCGTTGTAAAAAAACAAAGAAAGCGTAGCAAAAGAAGAAATTAAGTAAAATATATAGAGAGACAAAAAGATATATCCAATCTATAATCAGTGAAAACAGAAAAATGATTGATTGAACGTCGTACTTAAAAGCAACACAAGGGCTACTAGCGACGAACCTTGTGATTTTGAACCAAGGTCAAGTGACAGGGAGGATACCTGAACTGGCACCTCCCCCTCCAAAATTAAAACAGAAAAAAAAATTAGTCAACAAAATTAAAACAAAGGTTATAAAAACTTATAAGCATAGCAATGCATATTTAATATGCATTCCAACAACATCATGCAAATCTAACGCTTACAAAACAAGATTTTTCTGCTCTTTCAAGCTTAAGCCTGAAATGTAGTAATGTATGCTTTCTATCAGACAGAAAGAGCTCTAATATATATATATATATATATACATTGCTGGCCATTAAAATTGCAATTACATTAATGAAAGCAATTATAAAAATTATATTTATAGTACGTAAACAGTATGGCATGAAGACAAAATAATTACATTTGCAAGCAGTTTGGGGGGTTACAGGGGTGCAAAATTAGTAGAAACAGCTGCCACCCCTGGCAGATAAAACGGCCCTTACCCGTTTAGGCACAGAATCGAACTGGGTTTGGATTTCAGAAACGGGCAACTCATTCCCTGCTGCTTCAAGTCACGCAACACTTCAACTGTGTTAGCTAGGGAGGGGTGGCGAGCCAGTCTCAGCAACACATGAGCAGATATTTTCAATGGGTAACAGATCTGGAGACCGTGCAAACCAGGGCAGCAATCGAATACCCTGTATATAGAGGAAAGTCAGAACATAACGTGCAACATGTGGTCTTGTATTATCTTGTTGGAAGACGGTGTTTGGCAGGCTTCGAAGATAGGGCACAACTACTAGACGTAAGATGTCAGAAATGCACCGATCTGCGTTCCAATTACCATCTATTCGAACTAGAGATGTTCTTGTCGTGTACCCAATGTCTGCCCAAATCATCACACCGGGTCCAAGGCTCCTGTGCCGATCTCCTCGGAGCTTCCAGACACGTATCCGGCCATCAGAATAATGCAAGCAGAACCGGGACTTGTCTGAAAATACGAAATTGTGCCACTCCTGCGCCCAGTTTTATCATTCCGCGCAACAGAGTCGCCGTCTCTCTCATTCTGCATTCTCAAGGGAAGCCTAACTAATGGTCATCGTGCTGACGGTCCACTCTGCTGCGAAACGTCGTTGCACCGTACGAGTGGATACTGGGTGTGCTACAAACATGCCAGTTTCCTAACTAATGGTCCGTGATGTGGTGATTCGGTTTTACAGGGACGACCTCCCAGTATGTCTGTTCTCTCGGGTGTTATTCATGGTAGGGAGTGGAGATCCTGCATGCCATTCAGTATGATCCTCAGCAACCCATTGATTCCATATTCGCATGACAGTAGTTCAATAGTTGGATTTCGATGGGCAGTGATTGGATCAGTGCAACTGACAATATCATGGAACGATAATCCAGACTCTCGATAGGCAACGATACTGCCTCTATCAAATTCCGATACTTTATGGTAAGCATTTCTTCTTATTCGAGGCATAACACGATATTCTGAGCAAACTCCGACCTTACAAAGCGCTTTCCGGATGAGAAATTCACTTTACTTTTATGCAGTGTTTCAGATGTTTTTTCTCCCTCCTGCGTTGTCTAAATGCGCTGAAATACTAATAATTTGCATATCCCAACCTCTTATTCCGTTCACGCGATTTTGACGTTCGTCAGAACATTCCTTCCTGGAGTTGCAATTTTAATGGCCAACAGTATATATATGTGTGTGTGTGTGTAAGTTTTCCCAGCTAATTATCAAAGTATTAATTGTATTTTCAAATGTACTGTAAAACCAATTCTTCAGTTTCTCGATAGATGGTACCACGAATCAGTTTCATGTGATAGCTCACGCAGCGCCCCCTATTCCGGAACAAAATTGAGAAACGTTTAGTTCTCTTTCCGCTTCTCCTCTCTTCCGCTCTTCCATCGATGAAGGTGTACTCTAACGCCAGCGCGCATTCCAACGCCTATCGCCTATATAGGATAAAATTGGGCTGTCATGTATCTTTCTCCAAAGAACTGTTTACTCTTAATAGAAATAACCTGTATATAGTAGTTTGCAGATAGATTTTCTTCATTTCTCCTTCTAACAAACGAAGTAAAACAATTCCAAGCCTCATCATTGGATTGGTACGATGTCATCATAGAATCCGGTAATGGAATTACTCCCCTAGACAAACTACAAACTAACCCTTTGCGTAAGAGCAAACCAGTGTAGATTAGGATGTACAATTTCCCACGTTCTACACACACACACACACACACACACACACACACACACACACGTGTGTGTGTGTGTGTGAGAGAGAGAGAGAGAGAGAGTATGTTACTGATAAAAGACCGAAAAATCTGGAGATTGTCGACTTTCTCCGGCGAATGTCAACACATACCAAATGCGTCGGTGAAAGATCAAAGTTCTTCCCCAGCAAATGTCGATATTCACCATACATTGATGGTGAATGTAGAATAAAAATATTTGTCGGTGTTTTGAAAATATTTATACAAGTTGTTATAAAAATATACAAGTTGGTCAAGTTTTTTCTAGAAAATTTGAGTTGAAATTCCTTTTAGTTTTGCTTTTTACCTTCGAATACTAAGGTGTCGACGTTTCTTTTTTTTTTTAAAATTATTATGCAAAGATTTCGGTAAGATTACCTTTAATTTTTTCCCTTTTTTTCTTAATAAATAGACCCTAAATGGGTCATTCGTAGTTTGTGACTTAAGATATCGACGAATGGCTATCGTCCGCTTCGGAGGCCATGACTGAGACGGAGAAATAATAAATATTTTAAAATATCATTGAGAGATAAAGAATTTGTAAAACAAGCAGAATAACAGAAAATTACTGAAATAAATATGCCGATAGTACGTAAATAGTTATGTAGTTATGAAGGATGTCTATTAAAGTTGAATAGAATTTTTATTACTTCCATATTTTGCCTTAAATGTGAATTCATTTACAGATAAATTCTCCTGGAGCCTCACATGAACAACCTAGAGGTACAGAGCCTCCCACACATTTATTATGTAATCCATTGATTAGTGTAAATTGTCAAGTCTGTCTAGTGTTATCAAAGGGGAACCAAAAAGCAATTAATTTTACTGATTATAGCACTTTTAAATTACTATTTAGCATAAAATGTGTGCTATTGATTCTCCAGGACCTATATCCATAGATGGGGAACTTATATTAAAATCCTTGCCTTCAAGAGATAATTAATGTTTGAATATTTAAAATTGTATATTTCATCAACGGAAAGGAAAAGTTGTCTCCAGAGGTAATAAACTTTAATCAGAATTATGATTAAATATTGAAATAGGAAAGATAATTATTTTTTGAATAAATTATTTGGTTTTATAAAATACAAAGTAATAAAGGCTATTGTTCCCTTTAAAATGTTCTTTTGATTCAACAGATACCAAAATATTTTCTCTTCTGCAAGAATGTTCTGAGCACTTGTTTATTAAGTATTGCATTTTCTCAAAACTTTTGTTGAAGTAATATTGCACTATGGGTCTATCTTGAGCATGTTCTAGAGGTTATTTCTATGGTATGCATATTTTCTTCAAGTCAAAGGAATATGTTCTAAATCATTCATATGATTACAGGGACTACACATTGTGTTATCGGTTAAATTTAATTTGTGTAAGAACCTGGGAGTTATGAACTTTTTGCTAAAGATTCGATTGCTTAGTATTTATTATCATCTACAGGACTGATTGGTCTTATGGGATATAAAGTAAAAAAAAACTGTTATCCCTCTCTTCTATATTTTGTTTATTACTGAAACAAGCTGTAAGGCAATTGTTAAATTCTGAAAGGAACTGAGAGTTTGATTGCTTGATTGTTCATTAGCATCGCACTTGAAAGTAACCAGAGGATTGTTGGCTACGGATCTCTTAATTTTGAAATTTGGGCAAGTGACGAGGCCAACACCCGAGTCAACAGTCCCAATCTCCAAACTTTCAACCCACCCCATTGGGAAGACATTAAGACTCAACAGCTTAACTTGTATCAGCCTCATTATACGATGGGTGTTATGTGAAATCAGGACTGGAACACATGACCGGACAGTAACAATGCCAACTATGAGCAATGAATATACAGACTTTGGATAAGATGCAAGCACTATTTGGTCCCTTTGCCAATTTCATCCCATCTATACCGCTTTTCCCTGCGATACCTAAGTTTTTGGATACTGAATTGAGATTCGATGAGAGATAGACGTGTTTCTTTACTATTCCTTTTCAAAAGTACTTCACCTCTTATTACATCCAAGCGTTTAATAAGAGGTGAGTTTACCCTCACTTCTTATTCGTGCTTTTTTGCGAAGGTTTTATAACCTCATCATTTTTCTCTTTTCACGGATACGATTTTGGAATTGAAATATCATTACCCACATGGGAATGGGGTAATGATTAATGATACAACAAACTCGAGTCAACTCTTTATAATCAACTCAGGAAGAACTCGATGAACAAGGTTTACCTTCATTCTAGTAAACCAACTCACTAACCATCGTATTTGAAGACCATTTCCCATCTTCATAGTCACTTTACTTCTAAATGATTATCATAGCAAAATATGCCATCTGAATAGACTGAATGGACAGCTACTAAAGTCACAAAGTAACGCAGTGTTTTAATTGCAATTATTTTCATCATAGTTCACAGAATTATCATATTGCTCCCCGATGTCTTAAATACGGTGAACCTCATGTTACGAGAGACTGCCCTATCACTAGAAAAGTTTACCACATTACCTGCATAAACTGCGAAGAAAAGGGCCACTCTGCTTTTTATGGCGGCTGTGATCTATTTCCTCAACCACCAAAAGGCTCTAAAACAAATACCATATCAAACATCAACAGAATCAGAGAAAATGTCATAAGCAAAAACTGCCTCCATTGCTCACCAGATGAAGCTACAGAATGAGGATTTCCATGCCCCGGAACCACATGTCAATACAGAGGCCAAAAAACTAATTTTCCATCCTAGGACTCGGAAAAAAGGGTCCAATCAAGATAATGACTTTTTACAGACATTGCATCAACTTAAAAGCCTTGGAGAGATTTTTAATCTTCCTCCTGGACACCTCACCAACGAATTCCTAAGAGAAACCAATTCTTCTTTGGCCTCAATGCCCCAACAGCTCGTTTCCCTTCTCTTACATTACGCACCTCCTGCAGAGCGCCGCTTGGTGTCTCTGAATGGAAAATCCTTCACTCATACCCTCGTGAGTTTGTGTATAAAATTCACATAATGTACTTGATTGTTCTAAAACTTTTTGCGTAGTTTGGATGAAAATACATTAAATTCTATTTTATTTTGTTTCATTTCATCCAATGTGATTATTACTACATCAAATTGAATACAATTTTCAGTACGATTCTCACTTATTTTTTCAATAGCGGTTATAAATATTATCTTCCAATAAATATATTTTAAAATTATAATTATCATGTAGTGAAAATAAAAATTACTAGAAGTTAAAAAATAAGAAAGCAACTAGAAAGTTACTAGAAGGAAATTATTTTGAAAATTTGCTTTTATAAATAATATAATCAAACCTAACTTTAATTTACACATATATTTATTAGTTGATTAGCTCTTTTTCATTTATTTACGTTTAATTATAATAAGTAATTAAATATACTGAAGATGAAATAATCTTATTGCATGAGTATTTCATCATATAATTACGAAGATGGTTCAAAAAAGTGTTTGTATTTTAAGACAGATGGCATCATTAAAGTAAATTGTTGATACTATCAGGGGCTGCCGTACGTTAAATGGATTCGAAACAAATTTGACATTGATTCATATGTTAGATTTGATTTGGTTGTCATTTGCTGTCAAACCAAAATTTGACTGCTGTACCGTTGAGTTATCAACGTCATTTTGTGTCGAGTTGTCATCATCAGTGAAATCTGAATTCATCATTATGCACCGGAAATGAAGCAAAAATCAAAACGTTGGGCTGCTTCCGCTGACTCTGCTGTAAAGAAGGTGAGGATGATCACATCGGCCGCAAAGGTTGTGATACAGAATTTTTGAGGTGCGGAAAATGTCATGATCACGAATACGCTTAACTAAGACTTAGACAGCTATCTAGTGAGTTATGATGCTTATTAAAAACAAATAATTTTCGATGCTACGAGTACCATCTCTTGGAATTTCTAAGGATTTATTGAACAACCCTTATTACATAAATTTTATTATGTAATTCTAACAATTATATTCATATCTGTAAAATTTCTATTAAGTATATTCATATCTGTAAA
>BMAW01007850.1:101367-154734 GCA_019974015.1 Nephila pilipes | reverse complement strand
ATTAAGTATATTCATATCTGTAAAATTTCTATTAAGTATATTCATATCTGTAAATAAAATAGGCTAAAATCATAATATTATAAAGAATTTAAACCAAATCGGGCATGATTCACAATTTCGAGGTGAAAAATAAATTTAAGGAAGAGTACGAACGAATAAGAAAGGTTTATATCATAGTAACGAAAGAAAGAAATATCAGTTATTATTATTCATATTGTTTAAATATAAAAATATATAAAATTTGCATATTAATGAATACAAGTAAAGTTTCTATTAAACAATTTTGCTGAATGTTAGGCTCTAAGAAATCTTACACGTAATAAAATAGACCATAAAAACTGGTATGAAATCAAATATGAATACTCAGAGACAATTACATATTCTAGCATTATTTATCTAGGAAAAAATTTTAATTACCTTAATGAAGTATTGAGTTATTGCTTTTTGAAAATTATTATTTTCAAGAAAATAGAGATAAAAGAAGTTGAAATACTTCAAAAAAAAAAAGAGAGAAATGCTTTCATTCGATATAAATATTAAGAGTTCTTCAAATGAAATATATTGCACAATAATGCAGGAAAAACATAAACACAATACATTTTTCAAAAATATAAGCAAATTGAATACAACAATATGTGAATTGAAACAATTATTATGAGAATTGTGCGTGTATCTATGTATTTTGTTTTTTTTAAGACAGTTTTATATTGAGAAAATCGGCCAATTAACAAGATACTAAAATTGAATTTAATCCCAAATATCTCTAACAAATATTTTATATGTTTGAAATAAGTTAGTCCATTATGTAAATGAAGATAAATTGGTGAGCTATATTGATACCCATTTATTTTTTCTATGGTTGATCATCATAGCGGAGGACGGGTCACCAATATGGTTGGTGTGTCATCCCAACGAACGCCTAATCAACGAGAAGATATTACGCGAGATATTTTTTGAATGCTACACGAGAAGATTGGCAAAACAATTAAATGAAGCTTAAAAAGAGGAAAACATTAGTTGACGACCTGACAGCTAACAAAATAACAAAGAAGAAGAAAGAGCAAAATGGAAGAAAGAATCGAGTAACTATCTCGAGATCCCTTTATCTATCTGCTTGCTTTCCAATGCTACCTTAAATAGCGGTAGCAAAAGAACTCGAGTTCCCTTCGACTTCAGTCCAATTCAGCTGACTTGCTTTGACAGAATAACCGGCTCATGTTCACAATGTAGATTGGCGGCAAGCTTGAAATGTGAGCGACTTCAAGTCGCCACACTTCTCGAACCAACACACCCCCCCCCCCCGCCCGGGCGCCCGCCCAATGCGTCCAAATTTCCTAAATACGAGAAACTGCTTGGGATTTTATTCATCCCCTTACCAGTATTACTAAATCTCTTAATGCAAACCGTTTCATAGAAGATACATGTAGACTAACCAAGGAAGTGATTACAAGAAAAATGACCGAATCTAATACAAAAAGTTTCCCTCCCACCTTTGAAGCCCATGGGTTAATTAGAAAACATGTTGACAACAACAAATTCCAAGCTCATACATTTGAATTCCGCGAACAGAAAAATTAAAAGTGGTCACCCGTAGTCGAAGAAGTAATTCAAAATCTTAAAGATAGTAACCTAGTTGTTGAATCTTTCTTTAACCTGAAATCTTTTCGAGACTGTAAACTCCATTCCCTTTTTCTAGTCCAGTTCACCAGGAATTCTCAGAACAAAGAAATTTTTCAAATAGCAAATATTGAATATTTTAAAGTTAGAAATTAAACCCCCTTGCACAAGCGTGGAATACCTAATCAGTTTAACCGCTGTCAAGGGTTCAATCATCCCTCAAAATGCAATGCTTCTACCTAAAATTGTGAAGAACATTTAATCAAGGATTGTAAAACATCAAAAGATACTTTATACAATGCTAAATACTTCTCTAAATGCCGTAAAATACACGTGAATTGCAAAGCCATCGTCCCGTCCAAAAATGCTCGAGAAGAGAGGGGAAAAAAAAAAAAAAAACAGAGTAGCAACGTTACTTCCAATGAAAACGCAATTGAATCGGAATCATGACGAACTCTTCCCTTCTTTCATAACAGTAATAAAATATTTTTTTTAAAAATGATTAACTTTAAAAAAGTAAAACAAACCTTCGAGTTTTTTTTCTTAACAAAAATTACAAATGTGTTCAAAATTAAAGACATCAATTTGTTTGACACAATCAAAAATGCCAATTATCGCATAGTTGAAGTATTCACAATTTGGAGCGCAGATTAATCAAATTGTCTCGGAATATATTGTTGGTAAGATTTCTTTTTGTAAATATTTAATTATTTTCTTTCTTTCTTGGTTTTTAGGATACAAATGATTTCTTTACTCTGGGTTTTTTTTCTTTCACACAATATCAACAAGAAAGATTCTTACTTTAATATTTTTGCAATAATAATAATTGTTTTAAATTAATTTATCATTTACGTATTTTTTCCTTACTTAGAGATGAATAGATATACTAAAGGTAATAACCAAATTTTAATCATCAGACAGAAATTTTTTTTTTCATTTAAAGGCTATTTTTTTCTTGTTTGGTTTTCAACAATTTTGGCTTATTTTGAAGCAATTAATTATTAGTTATACGTTCCAATATTATTAAAAAATTTTATTACCATTTTAATTGTATTAATCGTAT
Organism: Nephila pilipes; assembly: GCA_019974015.1. Lineage (NCBI taxonomy): Eukaryota > Metazoa > Arthropoda > Arachnida > Araneae > Nephilidae > Nephila > Nephila pilipes. Next base: position 152,054 of record BMAW01007850.1, on the reverse strand, counting down.
ATTTGTTTACATATTTTCTGAATTGCTTTTTTAAGGCTAGCGTCGTAACAGGTTACATGTAACTTTAATTATTTCTACAGTAAGTTTTTAAAGAAAACATTAAATTAATTTTATTGATCTGAAAAGTAAAAATATTCATAGCATTAAAAATTGCATTGCAAATTAAAAAAAAACAAACGCTGAAAATTATTGTATTATTTAAGTGATTTTTATAATTATTTCTAAATTTTTACAACTTATTTCCAGAGCATGATGCTCATTTTCAATAGTTATATCTAATTTTTTGAATTAAATTTATCATTATTATTTTTAGCAATTAGAATTTATTATGACGTTTCATGTCTTTGTTTCATTTGAAGAACAAATATCTTGCTAAGATCTGTTAATGATAATATTAATTGAAAACGAGAATAGCCTACACATTCCTTGAAAAATTCTGCTTAAAGAATGTCTTTTTTTATGTATAATTATTTTGAATAAAAAAAATGGAAGAATGAATTTATGTATTAATTTTATAACATTCCCCCCCCCCTCTCTCTCATTAACTATTTATACACGAAAAACTTTACATGACAAGTACATGAAAAACTTTATGAATTTCTAAAGCTGTTGATCTTTAGTGAGATAGCAAGCATGAAATCAAATCGTTGGTTGAGTTATTTGTTGGATATCAATGCATATTTACTTTCCCTTCCCCCATCGTAAAAAAGAATGCACCGCGCCATGTCAGCTCCTGCTGAACATGCGCGCAATGGATGGCGAAGCTCTCTCCTAAGAACTAATACTTCACTTTGATTCCTGATGCTGAATCTCTAAGCGCGAAACTCACGCTGACGTACTTTGTTTCATATATGTGTTTCAGTAAATAAACCAGCTTTTCGTAATTGTGCCATGGTTCTCACTGCGTTCACTTCCAACATTATTCAATTCATATGAAATTAATATTTTTTAAATACGATTTGATGTTTTCATTCCTAGATTCCATTTATTCAAAGAAAATCTGCTTCATCTTGTAATAATTAATTAATGTTTTAAAATCAAACAACGTCATTTCTCAACTTTTCTTTTTTATATGTTATTTGAAAATAAATTTTATTTTACAATAGATTTGTATAAAATAGATTGTTTTGTATAAAAATGTGCATTCTGCAGAAACAATTTTATTTGAATTTCACGTTGATTTCGTCTATTATAATATATATATATATATATATATATATATATATATATATATATATATATATATATATATATATATATATTGTCTTTTGTCTCTTTAACGGGCCTTTAAGTCGAATCGTGGATGACTTCTACTCTTAAAAAGAGATGGCATCCCAAAGTTTTTCAGTTCTATTCTATGGAAGTTAAGAGAATTTTAATTAGGGTACTAGCTGAGGTGTCTCCATCTAATCGTAGCTCAAAATTGTAAAGTCCGTGGTCAAATACCTTTATATAATGATATTCCAAACAGTCATTAATTTTTTAAGCCTTTCTTTTTCCTATTGTTGTTATACTATTTAAATTTTTTTCCCCCTGCTGTATTAGTTATTGTGTTAAGTGATACATAATTTAAAGTTTTGTAAAATATTTTGAAGTTGTTCAGCATAACTATAATGTTTACTGAACATGTTTGACTCAAATATTTTAATTGCTTTAAAATTAGAACGTTTCATCAAATCAATAACAATAAGCAAATATGATGGGGATGTTACCAAAGTCATTGAAATAACCAACAAAATAATTTTGAAAACGGAATTAAAAATTATGACCAGATGCATGAAATATTTTTCATAAATGCATTGTTTTTTTCCGGCATTTTATATGCTTCCAATAAATATTTCAATACAGATAGTACATTAGGAAGTAAATAACAATTCTTTTTATTTTGCAATGCCCTAACAAATTGAAAATAATTAGCAGAATGGAGTCCATACAATATTGAAGTAGACAATAATATTCTTATCAGATATTAAAATTCAAGTAAATGATAAATTATTAAACTAAATATATTTTTTAAGCTAAATATAATTATTGCTGCAGTAATATGAAAATAAACAAATCTTGTGCATTTTACACTTTATTTTATAAAGCGGTCAATGTTGCCGTTTTGTCGTTGATTTAAACAATGGCCCATGTGGTGGCTAATACAATAAGAAATTTTAAATTCTTACAGAACACTTGTTTCTTGATGAGGAGCGAAATGCAGCCTTTTATCTCTCCGGTAGTTTTGGCGATCAATGTTAATTAATTGGCTCAGAAAAGCCTTCATTCCCGAAGACTTTCTTAGTTTTTTTTTTTTTTTTTTTTTTGAAGGATCTTATTCTAAACTTTCCATTTTGAGTTTTTATATTTCATTACCTGATTAAAACCAGAAAAAAATGTAGGGTCTTTTCACCTATACTTATACATCTAAAATTGTTTATTAACTATCCTTTAACAATAAATTAAATCTTAATTGATATATAATCACAAAACTGTAACTGTGTTCGTTAAATATTTCACAATTCCAATTTCAAAACAAACATAAGCACGGGTAGCATTTTACGGATGACAGCTGTAATTAGCGGGGTTCACCAATTTTTGTTCTTAATTTGCATTTTATTTTATTGATTTGGTATGGCTGATGATGTTTTGAATTGTGAAAATTGTCAGAAACTAAAAATTTTGTTAAATGAAAAAGAAGAAGAAATAAAAAAATTAAATCTTAAAATTCAAAATTTAACAATTTCATTGCATCAGTTTCAGACCCAAACTGAATGCGACAATTCTTGCAGCTCTGTTCATGATACTTCAGGCACCGATATATGTACAGTTGAATCTGAAGTTGATACATATAATTGTACAGAAATCGGATATGATTCACCAAAAAAGTGGGATTTCCAAAAAAAGGAAGATTCTCAAATTATGAATGAAGAAAAAGAAGGTAAGTTAAGATATATTAATTTAATCAAATTTTAAATATTTTAAAAATATTTATATTTTTCTCATTCAGCAATTGTTTACATATTTATAAAAAGTTTTCTTCTGAATTCATTATTTTATTCAGTTCTTTTGTTCCGTTGTATCACATTGTGTTTTAAAAAATTCATAATAATATTGGCATTTGTAAAATATAGAAGGGTAATTAATATGTAATGGAGAATGAAACATATCTGATTTAATTGTTGAATGTAAATTTATGATCTTATAATAATTCAATTTTGCTGTATTATTCATGCTAATGAACAATATTTTACCAAAATTATGTTCATAATTTTTATTAATTTGAATCTTTTAAAACATATATTATGGTTTCGAATTCTTTGAAGCTATTATAAAACATTGTTCTCCTAACAATGATATCTTCAGCTTAAATAATTCATATGGATGGGAAAAAAATGTGTACATAATATTTAGAAAAAGTCATTTTTCTTTGTTTCATTTAATGCATTGAATTAAATTACAGATGATTGTTAAAAGCTCTTGAATTTTTTGATGCATTTTAATTTTGGTTGAACATGTTTGTGGCTAAAGCTTTAATTGAAATAAAAGTTCCGTATAAACAATGTTGAAACAGTGTCAAGAATGAACAGTTGGACGGAACAGTCTAGGATGGCAGTTTTTATTGAATCATAAGTTTGAGCCTTGATGCCACAAAAAACCTGCCATGTAGCTGGGACTGATGCATGTTACATCTGTTGAGGCTCTAAGTCCTCTCATTGGTGTGATGTGGAAGTTAGGAGAGAGGGCGTCAACTCAAGTGTTGTCCTCACCACTTGACTGAGGCTTAAAATTACTAGGTTTGTTGCCAGTAGCCCTCATGTTGCTTCTATTGCAATGTTAATAAAACCTACAAAACCAACCATTAAAAAAAGAAAGTAATAGAATGTACATAATTTCCTTTACCTGTTAACTATTGGGGTGATGGAAATATTGCTTTAATCGAAGTGTGTATAGTATTGGCTTAGATGTAGTATATGCCTGGTTGCCAAGTTCACAGTTCTTTTCCACCAACTTAATATTTATGACATTTTGGATTAAAATGGCAGTTAGCATATTCGAAATTTGGCATGAAAAGTCTCATCATCAAAAAAGACAAAATGATGCAGCAAATCTGGGCATATTCTGAATCTGGTCACAATTATTTTTTTTCCATATTAAACTTTTTAAACAATATATCTTTAAATTTATAAAATTTCTCTAAGTTAACAAGTAAGTGTACAGAATCTTTTTTTAAATTCACAGCTTCTAGGCAGAAAGTAAATAAACAAATAAAAAGTACTATTAAAAAAAAGGAATAATGTTACAATGAACCATATATTAAGCATTATGTTGGATAAGAAATTTAACTTTTTATCTGACACTAGAATTCTTTAGATGAAAGTAGAATCCAAGGCAGCTTATTTTTATGTTTTATATAGCTATATATTTTTTTTTTCTTCAAATAAATAAATAATGTGAAAATGTAACATCAATCAAAAACATTGTAATGTGAAGTAAAAAAAAAATCTTGATGTTAATTCATTGTCTATTCTGAAGGTTGTAAGATTATAGAAAGTATTGCCTATTATAGAAGATGCTACAAAATACTTCCATATGTTGTAACACAATGTTAAATTAACTGTAATAATAAATTAAGTATGTCAGTATTTGAGTTTGTGATTATTTCATATGAATAAAAAAATTAAATTGTTGAAGAATGGGTATAATTCATTAGTGCAATACAATTTATCACCAAGAATTGAAATAAGGCGAGATTAAAAGGCAAAATATGAAAAGATAACAAGTTCAAATATATATATCAGTACATATATGAGTCAAGATGTATCAATTGGCAGTCTTCTTTTGTGCGCTTACTTTATTTTGATTGGTTCCATTCTAATGGAATCGAAAAATGTTTAGGTGAAGATAGGTTTACTAAACTTAAAACCTTATCCTAAGGATATTCATAATCAAATATTCATTTAATATATCATCTCTTAGAGAAAAACGAATACCCAGGTATTAAAAAAACGAGTCATTTCGGTTACTTTTCCATTAAGACTGTACCACACATTCTTAGTGCCACATTGATACATTTGAGCATATAACTTTCCGAGCTACAGTTTAATAAAAATTGTTGTTATGAGCATGAGTGATGGTTGTAAAAATAATTATTATAAGGAAAAAAACCAAACCAATCTAGTGATGATTGTTGTTGAGGAAATACTCTAAAACAAAATATGCCAAAGTTATATGTCTTTGACCAAAAAATATGCTATTTTGGCAGTATGGGTTCTGAAGAATGGAAAACTTCCATGTATTTTATTTTGTAACTTTATAGAACATATTGCTATGCTATATTTAATACATAGGGTTATAAAACAAAATATTATTTGAATGAAAATATATAATTGACTGAGAATTGAGTTTGATAATAATTTTATAAAAGTCACTCATGGGACATAATTTTAAAAATTAGTATGCTGTAGCTTTGCTCCATGACAGTGCGACAAGGCTATTTTATAGGACTTTGACTATGACATTTTGTTCAATACTGCTGCTACATTTGAGGCCAGTCATTATGTTTTGTTCAATATTGTTGCTATATTGAAGCTCGAACATAGCTGTGCTGTGGTCTGCCTACATAGATGTCTGAAATGTTATTCTGAAAATTAAAATGTAAATATTCATAAATCTCTTCAAATAAATTGAAGTTGTCCTGCAACAAATGCAGACCTTTTATATTACTCAGAAGTAATTTTCATAATATTAGTATAAAAACATACATGATAGTTGTGATTTATATCTTATTTTACATATGTTTAAAGTGTTATGGAAAATTCATCCATTCTTAAATACATCTGTTTGATTATATTTATTTTGTTGAAAATTCTCCGAGTAAGCAAAGTGTTTATTTGTACTTAATATAAAATTTCTTATATTCTAGAATTTAAGAGCTACTCACAATAAATATATTTGAATTAAACAAGAAAAAAAATTATAGCAGATATTAAAAAACTTTAACAATATTAATTCTCCAAGGAAAAATTTGTAAATAGTGCTTTTTTAATTATATGCATTCCAAGTTTCTATATTGTTAAGGTTTTATATTGTTTTGTTGTATAGCCTATACTCCTTGTTATACATACCTCTACACATTATATGTTTTATGTATTTCAAAATTATACAGGGGGGAGGTGCGATAAAACCTGGGCACAAGCACTCAACCTCCCAGGAATGGGCCTGTCTGTGAATATGATATATGAATTTAAGCAAAAATTGTTTCTTTTACTAAGTTTTTGGTATTTCTGGATAATTAAAGTAGTTAATTACAATAATTTAATAAAGCACTTTTTTTTATATGTTTTAACTATTTTATACTACTGTAATGGTGCACATTTCCATATTGTTACTTGCCACTTGTTTGTGTTATGTTTTTTCCTTTAAGGTTCGTGCCAATTCTTGTTATCTTACACTAATTTAAAGGAGGAGAAAACTTGAAAAATAAAACAAAAGTTTGGAAATTATATCCAGTATAGAGCCAAAGAAGAGAACAGATGGATCAAATGTACTAATTTGGTACTAGAAATGAATGGTTTGATTTTAATCAAAAACCAACAAAAGAATTCTCTCTCATACACACAATCATATATAAAGGAATTTTTCATTAAAACCATTTTCGTCTCGGCTGCTGGACGGTGTAAACTGCTTTAAATGACAGGATACATAAAGAATATCCATATACCAATTGCTTTGAAATGCAGCCTATATTTTCTTTAAAAGATGCTTGAAAACCGAGGGGGAATAATGGGAAAAATTTCTGACAATTTACGTAATTGTTGCGCCTTTAGTGATCAATGAACACCACTATCAATCCATTGCTTTGAGGGTGGTACGCAGTTTTGCGTATCCGTTACACCCCGAGTAACCTGGTATGAGTTTTTAAAGAGGAATGATTTAAATTGGCTTCGTAATTACAGATGGGACACCAAAATTAATAATCCAATTCTCATAAAATGTGTCAGCTATCCTTGTAGCTTGAATGATGGGAAGACTTATGAAGCAATCAATGGCGGTGAAGGCGAGCAATAAGTAAATCCTTTTAAAGCCCTATAGTATCTTCGGTGTTTTTCTCCGAGGCATCGGGGGATGTTATTCTACCTCGGGCAGGGGAGAGAGTAGTTATTGACCTTGGCTTTGAAGTGCTAGCGCTGTTTCGAACCCTGGTCCAGTGGGTCCGAAGGAAAGTTGCTTTTTGCAGGTCTCTGCCAACTGAGTTGAAAAGACGTCTCATCTGGCTTGTTAAGTAAGGCACTTTAACTCCTGCCCTTGTTGTCGCCCCTTTTCTTTCCAACCCCCCCCCCCCCCCCAGTATCATAGTGATAATGCGAAGAGATACATTGGCTTGTATAGAAGATTGCTTATTTTCCCCCCAGCCATTACTGCGATTGATATATATCCCTCCCTGTTGAATTGAGTTTTGCTTGGGACAGTTTCCATTTGAGTTATCGGCTGTCTCGTGTTGAGTGGCGGGTCTCGTCTACACGTGCGCCTAAGCCGGAATATCACTAGTCGTGATTTGTGTGAGGTTGTCTTTTGTTAGACATACAGAGGCAAGTGTTTTGAGTCGGGGGCATATGCAACCAGTAGTTAAAGGCTGTACTGCCATCTAATGTTCCAAGTCCTGAGTCACCACTTCGGCGTTCGGTGTTTTTCTCCTAGGCATCGGGGATGTTATTCTACCCCGTGCCCCCTAGAGAGAGAGAGAGTAGTTGTTGACCTTGGCTTTGGAGTGCTAGCGCTGTTTCGAACTCTGATCCAGTGAGTCCGAAGGAAAGTTGACCGGTCGCTTTTTGCAGTCCTTATACTAACTAGGCTGAAAAGACTTCTCTTCTGGCTAGTTAAGTGAGGCATTTTAACTTTGGTCTTGTTATAGAAGAGATTCGCTGCACATCTAAGTGACCAAGTGAATACGATTAAAAAGTGTCTAAGAAGTATGTCTAATGCATTATAGGTTAGCATCGGATACATTGCTTAGCTCAACATGGACAATTTTTGTTTATGCTAGGCCACACATAGCGGTTACGAACTAATTTTGAATTAGTTCTAATTATAGAGTGAGCTATATTTTGTACGTTATTAAAACAATTTTTTCCCCAAGTATGTAAGAACGTGTTGTATCATTAGCTAAATCACAATATAATTCCACATCAGAATTTGAAAGTATAACTTTTTTCAAATTTAAAAGAAATTTCAGAATTTAGTAAATTTGTTAATTTGCAATATTTGTTTGTGCCGTTGTTGTTTCGTGATAAACAACTGGATCTAACAATTGGATCTCATTAGTTTCAGCAACTGTATTCTTAAGGCTCCCGTCTACCCGCCATTTTGATTTCGTGGACGTAATGTTAATCCTATGGAATTTCGACTTTAATCTTCCCATCTTTACTATTTGATCTATTTCAATGCAATAAAAAGCACCTGAAAGAGCAAAAAATAATGAATGCTTCTGTGGAATTACATTTTCCTTCCGATTTTTAAAAATATCTGAAAATATTCTTTAAAGACCGGAAAACTCAAAAACGAATAATTAAAATAAGAATAAAAATATTTTTAAAAATCTTAGGGAAAAAGTAATTCCACAGAAGCATTGATTATTTTTTGCTCTTTCAAATGCACTTTATTGCATTCAAATAGATCAAATAGTAAAGATGTGAGAATTAAAGTCAAAATTCCATAGGATTAACATTACGTCCACGAAATCAAAATGGCGGCTAGACGGGAGCCTTAATACCTTTAATGCATTGAATATTTGTTGTGAACTGAGAAATAAAATTCAGTTGCCGATTTAGTCTCGGTGAGCATTTTTAAGACTTTTGTTAAAAAGCAAATGTTAAAGGCTTATGCTGTGAGTAAATACAATAAAACTATTTCCTTCTAGTATAAGTCTATAATTTTTAAGGATTGAATAGGCTGTTAATAGTTCTCTGTCATAAGCACTATATTTCATCTTAGTAGCAGGATTTGCGAAAAGAAGGCTAAAGGTTCGAGTCCCGTTGCTGTTTTTTTGCTTAGTGCTCCACCTATTGGATAATCCGATGCATTTACCTGAAATACAAGTGATGCATTTGCTATCGGGTTGGTTGGTTTTATTAACGTCGCACTAGAAGCAACACGGGGGCTATTGGCGACGGGATTTTGAGCTTCGGTTAAGTGACGACATTTGCTATTGGGTGACTTATATTGCAGCAATTGTCAATGCTTGTTTTGATTTTTCGAAGACTCCACTCGATTGATCAGACTAAGTAATTATTCTTTTGACACTTTTTGAACCCTACAAAAATTCGCTTAGAAAGAATTGAGTGTGAGCTAGATTTGTCAGGGATCTACGATTATAAATTTAGCATTCTTAAAAATTGTCATAATTCTTTGAGAGGCTCTGGGGGCCGCGGTAGCCTAGTGGTCAAGGTCGTGGACTCGCGGCCGGCGGTTTTCATTCAGTTGCGGGTTCGATCCTTGGCTGCCTAAGACCCGCCGTGTAGCCGGGGCTGATGCACGTTAAATCTGTTCGGGGCCCAGTCCTCCCCTTGGCGTGGTGTGTATGTTAGGAGAGGGAGGTGTCGTCCTCGTCACTTGACCGTGGTTCAAAATTACGAAGTCCGTCGCCAATAGCCCTCGTGTTGCTTCTAGTGCGACGTTAATAAAAACTAAACTAAATTGAGAGGCTCTGGTTTTTTGTTATTTAATATTGGTTCTACTTTTTTGGGAAGCAATTTCGTGCCTTCTTTAATAATATATGTCCTAAAAACTTGATTTTGGGAACACCAAAGATGCATTTTGAAACATTAAGCTTAAAACTATAATTTCATTCAGTTTTGTTAAAAGTTTTGTAACGTGTAGCTTATGAGTTATCTCGTTATTGGAGAAAATTAGAATATCGTCTCGATACAGTGGCTCCCAAAATTGAATATACACATTCCTTTTTCGATATTAAAAGTATAAAAAAGTAATACTGAATATTTACATAAAATTAATTTATATCTAAGTGATAAAATACATTTTAAGAAATGTACTAGACGTGGAAATAAGAATGAAACACGTTTAATAAAATAATTATATAATTTTTAAGAAAACTACAACATATTAAGTCACAAAATTGAGAATACACCTGGCATAACTTTTAAATGAAAACATAAAAAGACAAATTAATATTTGGTTGCACACCCTTTCGATTTAATGACGACTTCCAGACGGCGTGGCATCGATTTAACCAGATTTTGATTTGTTTCACTTGTGATTTGAATTCTTCTCTTGATTGATTCTCCCAAAAAAAAGTTTTAAAATGGTCCTTACTCGTGATATGGTGCTATTGGACAGATTTTTCCAACTGTGACCATAAATTTTCAATAATGTTGAGATCAGGATATTGTGATGGAGTGTTCAACTGCGTTCTACAGTTGTACAACAGCCACAATTGAACAATTTTAGCTGTATGCTTAGGGTCATTATCGTGTTGAAAAATAAAACTCGATCCTTAACCCAAATTTTCAGCACTTTGCTTTAAATTAAATTAAATTTTTGTATTGAATTTTGTCCATGATCCCATCAATAAACACTAAACTTTTCACACCATTGGCTGATATACAACAGCCCCATACGAGTGCACAGCCACCCCCTTACTTGACTGTAGGAATAGTGTTTTTAAGAAGCAACTCACTGTTAAGCTACCGCCAAACATAGCATCACCTATCACTTCCAAAAATATTAAATGACTCTTATCACTAAATATAACTTGATTCCAGATGTTTGGAGACCATAAAATATAATTTTCAAATGAAAGCCTTTTCTCCTGGTTTCGCTTAAAAATGAAAGGTTTTCTCCTGTCCAAACGACTATTAAAGCCTTCTTTCCTGAGTAATCTTCTAATTGTTTCTGCTGAAACAGGTCTTTGTATCGCTGAAGAAGTGGTTGCAGAAATTTTTGGAACATTCACCTTTGGAGTTTCGGTCTCTTTTCGTTCGATCATCATACTTGTTTTGTCTTCCAGGATCTCCTTTCGTCCTCTTCCGGAAATATTTTTTAACATGTTCCAACTCTTTTTACTTTTTGATGATTTTTGAACACATCCGTGACTTTGCTGAACTACTTTTGCATTTTTTCTAAGAGATTTACCTTCTACAGCCATTTAAACGTCCCCAGCTCTCTAACTTGAGCGGCAGTTTCCGTTTTGGAACCGATTTTGAAGATTAAAAATTTATATTTCTACAAGAAACTTATACATCAGGATCTAAATCCATTGTCAGTATCAAATGCAAAAACTTAAGTAAAATAGTGGTAGCTAATTTATCAGGTTGTGGTCACTTTCTTCAAAGTTTATACTTAATTTAGTGACATCAATTCGCGTCATTTAGTCAAAGAATGCAAATAATTTTATTTTATTAATTTCATGTTTATTTTTTGGATAAATATCTTATTTAAGTAGTGATTTATCATTCGCTATTAAAAAAAAACCTTTACATAAAACTTTTTACTATATGTTTTTTTTTTTCAAAGTAAAGAAAGAGAGGTGTATTCTCAATTTTGGAAGCCACTGTAAGTATAACTAAGACCTCTTAAAACTTCATTTATAAACATTTGAAGTGATGAGCTGCATTTTTAAGTCCAAAAAATTAAATATGGAAATTCAAATATACCATATGGAGCAATTATCATAGTTTTAGATATATTATTTTCATGAATTGGGATATGATGACATGCACGAGTGATAATCTAATTTGAATGTGTTTTTTTCCGGTGGAGCAATTGTCCGAAACCTTGAATGTGGGGAGATTCGAATCAAAATTTGTAGCTACTCTTAATGCTTTTTAATATCAAACTAGTTGTATTCCGATGGGCGTTTTATTTACAATATATAAAGGGGGTGACCAATTGCTTTTAGAAGGATGACAAATTCTTTGTTCTATCACATATTCGAATTCTTTCTTTTTTATTCTTATTTAAATACTTGTGGTTGAAGTCTTCTAGCTTTGGCGTGGACTGGTTTAAATGAAATGATTGGTGTCACATTTAACTGATTTACCTTGAATTGTAGTTCCGGAAATTGTTTAAGAATATTTTGGTAAATAGTGTAACGCGTTTTGACTAGTTTTAATGTGTATTTTATTATTTTGTTCCAAATTGCCTGAGCTTCTAAGATTTGTCAGCGTATCCATAAGTACGTTTTTTAAGATCAACTAATATTCCAAAGTTTGCTTTAAAAATCTGCACCAATTATGGGAATAGAAACAACGGTGATGATGAAATCCCATTTGCACTTTAATTTTTGTGTTATTTGCAGCAAAAAGTTCTAGCATATGACTTATTTATTTGTTTATTTTTAGATGGCGGAATGCATAAAATATCGCTAACTGTGTCAACTAAAAATTTCACATTAGTGTGCACGTCAAGCACATGCAATTTTAGCTGCTATTTCGTTTCCTGCAATTTGTTTCTGAAAAACAGTCCAATTAAGTTTTTCGAATTACAGTTACGTGGGGGAACACATTTATAAGCATTTTTATGAAATCTTTTGTGTAAAAACAATTTAACAAAACAATTTGTATTATTTTTGGGAGTAGATGTGCGACTCTTTCTCTGAGAACGATTATATTTATTAGAAAAGTTTTGTCTGTGATTAATTTGTCAACTTGAGCTGTTAATACTCAAGTTGACAGAGTCAAGTTACAACAGAAAGGCTATTTGATTTAATACTTTTGTTGTATGAGGCCGCACAAACTATTGATTGTGAATCCGTTGCGACCTTGTAAATTTTGTTAACGAGTTGCGCTAATTGCTTAAGATTTTCCGTTGAAGCTGATGATATTACTTGAAATATAACCTGCAACCATTGCATCGAAAGATTTTCTGGGCCATGCATCCAAAGACGTTAAAGTGGGCCATGGGCTATATATTTGATAACTTGGTGTAAACGATTCATAAAATTTTTCTTGATATCTGATACCGTATATAATAAGTGGATTGATAATTAAATTATAAACGACAATATAAGCCCATAACGCTGTCTAGTTTCAAAAATAGGTTCTGAACAATTGGGAGGAATTGCATTAAATTTTAAATTCATGGATTTAAAACATGCAGAGTCGAAATATTTAAATTTCTGGTATGCAACAATACTTTTTTATGCAAATTTTTAATTATTCATATTTTTAGTGAAAATATTTTTTCTGGTTCTTTTGCTTTTATAATTGAAGGGGGAAAAAATCTGATTTATTGTTTATTAACTTCGCAAATAGAAGCAACACGATGGCTATTGTTAACTGACCTTGTAATTTTTGATTCGGTCGAGTGACGAGAACGACACTGGAATTGTCACAACCCTCACCAAACTTCCACGCCAACGTGAAGACTTAGAGCCTCGACAGATGTGCATCAGCCAGCCCCTGATACGGTGGGTCTCTGAGGCACTATAACTCCCCACACACACACACACACACACACACACACACACACACACATTCATATGTGTGTGTATCAATTGGCATAAATATCTTTAAAAATATCAAGCAAAAATGTTGCATTTTCAGAAGTTTGTGACTATTAACACACTTGGGGACCCATTTTTAAAACTGCATAATTCAGAAACACTCTAGCAGAATTTTACGAAATTTTGGCTATTTTTAAGATGAAAATTCAGTAATTTGGGGGAAAAGCCGTCATCGGAAATTCTTTTAAGAAACTAATTAATCAATCTATTAACATAATTTAGTTCTCTTCAAGCCTTTTAAAATTATGCCAATTTTGATCCTGCTGTAATGATCATTGAAAGAATTTGAGTTGTCTCTTCAACAATGACGAGAAAAGTTAAAATACCTTAATAACTAGCGCGAGGAAGAATCACTTTTGGCCTAGTTGTTAGGAGCACTGCAAAAAGCGATCTATTAAGTTTTCTTTGAACTCAATTATTGAAGGTTCGCAACGCATGTGGCACTGAAGGTCAACCGAATTCCAAACAGATATCCCACTATTTAATATTCCATCGCAGCTACCGAAGCGGTGACCTGGAACTTCAATACTAGATGGCAGCACAGCTTAGAACTACCTTCGATGTAAAAGCTTGTCTCCATGAGTTCAATTACGACCACCGCAACTAGTGATATACTGGCTATGGGCACACGTGTCAAATAAACCCACTATCATAAAGGCAACCCAAATTAACAACAAGGGATGTATATCATTTGTAGCAATGGCTAGAAAAGCAACATTCTCTTAAATATTGTTCAGAACGTTCCTCTTCATATCAGCACGATGAGATAATACTGGCTTGGCTCTCTCTATTTACGACTAAAAGTTTAAACACCTTATTAACTGGCCCGAGGAGGAATCCCTTTTGGCTTAGTTGCAAAGAACACTAAAAAGGGACATAACAAGTTTTCTAAGATTGAAGGTTAGAAACATACCCTACACGGAGCTGAAAACCGTCCCCCAATCCGACGGGAAAATCATTCTCCCAAGGATAGTTACTGAGGCTGTTATTGGTTTTGATGAATGTACTACGAAAGAGGTAAAACAAAACTCCAATTTTTACATAATTATGATTGGTATTTAAGTATTTATAATATATTTATTAGATATGTTCTTTTACAAAATCTGTAATTCTGTTTGTGGAAACATTTATAGCATCGTTTACTTACACTATATAATCAAAAGTATCCGGACACCAGTACTTTTGCTTTCACTTCATACACTCTTCAAAAGTGAAACTGTAACACCAAGGAATAATCTACATAGCGTCATGCAAATTTCTGGAGCGATAGTGGTGAGGTGGATATGCAAACGATTAAAAATAATTCGATACAAAAACCAACGTTTTTAAAAACAACGTTTTTATATGATGGCGAAGTTTATTAGAGAAAATTATTGAAATATTAGTTAAAACTGTTAGTTATTTTTATCTTTAAAATTTACTTAAAAAGAGACATTTGTAAGCGTATTAAAAAATTCATAATACTCATAAAATCAAAACATGCATTTGAAAGTTTGTAAGTCATTCTATTAAAAAAAGAATGGGAACCAGAATTCAGAAAAAATTATTGTGATAAGACATGTCGCCTAATATTGGAAACTTTCTTTCTTGCGAATGATTACTGACTAAAAGTCAGCAACCCTTACTATCTCGGAGATTGTAAAGGGGAGATAGTATCTCCTCTTTGCGAGTACAAAAGGTTTACGATAACCTCATGCGGTATGGGGAGTGCCCGGTGCTCCCAGAGGGGGAAAGAAATTTTTCCCTCAATCCTAAAAGCGCCTAGAGGAAAGAATATTTTGACTTGTTAAAATTATTGAAATATTAGTTAAAACTTGTCGCAAACGTATAAATATTGCATTGTTAGGCGAGTACGAACGATTCCCAAAATTTCAAAGCTCTAGCTTGATGGGAAGTTGGTTAAATTAACGATCGAAAATTTGATGACACACACACACACACTCACACACCAAGTGAAATTCAAAAAAACGTTGTAAAATAAGGCAAATGAAAACATTATAAACCAATTTATTCAGTATCTAATATGCCCACCTCGGCTGCTATACAGGCCTTAATTCGGTGAGGCATTCTATAAATTCATCTTTTAATGGTTGCCTGAAATAACGGTTGCCAAGTCATATCCACTGCTGTGCGCAAATCATCCACGGTTTACGCCAGTGTTCCGCTGTTCATGTCACGTCCAATGAAATCCCACAGGTGTTCTATGGAATTCGGGTCTGGAGAGTTGGCCGACACGAGTTGTTATTGTGCTTAACGATATACCCAGTTCTTGGAGTTCATTAATACGGTCACGTTCCCCTGTCGTTAGCTGATGATATTGAGGTTGCCAATGTCTCAGAGGCATTTTCTACGCTTTTTCAAAAGTCGCAAATGCTACGCAAAGCCTCAGATGCTGTTTATGAGAAGGGAAAGTTTCTGGCCTTTATAGCCCGAATATGAGTACCACGTGATCAGACGCGTACGCAAATTTAATCATTTGCGTATCCAGCTCACCACTATCGCTCCTGAAATTTGCATGACGCTACATGCATTATTTCTTGGTGTTGCAATTTCACTTTTGAGGAGTGTACAAGTCAAAAATTAGAATGATAGTGCATGAATTTGCTGCGATAGTAGTCGCCAGAATGTGGGGAAGGCTGTCCATTAGTTTTTATAAAGTTGGAATTGAAATGGCGCGCTATTCTTGCAAAAGTACTCTGATCAGCTCTGTCGCCGATTCGACGCATCATGGCCTAGTTTGCAATGAATGATCAGAATCCCAAAGGTGTTCTATGAGAATCATATCCGAGTTTTAACCAGGCCTGTCCAATTTCTGAACATTCTTATTAGAAAAACCACCTTCGCACAGAATGTGCAGTATGAACAGGAGCACGATCGTGTTGAAAAATAAATGGACTCTTTCCAAATTGTTGCCACTATGTAGGCAGCTCAGAATTGTCCAAAATATCAGAACCTATTCATAACGCAACTCATACAATTTGGAGGTGCCAATTCCGGATGAATATGTTGGAACGTTATCTTGGTTAAACAATACTTCCTTCTTCGCCAAGTGGAAGCGATCGAATAATTAACTATAGTATTGTCCTTGATCGTTTTTCTTTATTTGAAAAGTTCGTGGATATGACGCCTTTCACATATCGCTAAAAAACCAGTTGTCGCCATAATTCTGTCCAATGGGACCGGCTTCGCCTTCTTTGGAGCAGATTCACCTGAATGATGATCAAAACAATCCCCATTGTTTTGATTGTTGCTTGGTTTCCTTTACATAAAGATGATTCCATGTTTCATTGATGGTGACAACTCGACGCTAGAAATCATTCGGATTTCGCTTAAATTATTCTAAACACAGTTTCGAAGTTGAAAGCCGCAACCGCTTGTTGACCGTGAGCAATTTCGGTACCCATCGGGCCGATAGCTTTTTAATCGCAACTTATGTAAAATATTAATTACCGTTCCTGTCAACACCTATAGCCACTACTATTTTGCGCACTTTTGTTCGTCAATCAGCAAGAATCATGTCGTGCATTTTTTTTGTAATTTCCACGTTACTTTCTTTTGCCGGGCGTTTTGGGCGCTCCTCGACAAAAATGGTTTTTCAACATTTTTATATTCTTAGAATTAATATCTAACTATTGTCAAAGATGGCGAAAGGTCTTCATAAATAGCATCCGACTTTGTTTTTGTCTCCTCACGTTTTCCCATTCAAAAAAAAAAAAACGAATCACTGAGCGATAATGCCGTATTTTCCATCTTGGATGAAAATCACATTGCTCGACTAATTGAAATGGCTGCCTAATCAAAACTAACCTATAGATCTGAGTCAAATTTGTTTTGGCTCCCTTTAGCAGACGTAGCCCCAACTTTCCTTTCTTCAAAGGGTGATATTTATTGAATCTTTGTGTGTATATATTTATGTGTATATTTGATTCATAATTTTTTGATATTCCATACATAAATACTAAAATTCTCCTTATATATTTTTAGATAACTTTTCACCATGCAAGAAAGCTGATGCTGAAAATGATGATTTTGTAAGAAATTTTTTCTTTTAAAATTTTTTATTAATTTTTTTTTTAAATTCCTTTTAAATTTTTATAAAACAATATCTTGCACTTGTCAAGAGTATATCATACATAATTGTTGATTGCATACCTTTATGAATAAATTAACTTTATAACATTAAAACAATTAATCTTTTACTAGTTGTACTATAACTCAGTTTGCCCTTTGCATCTACATCAAATGGTTACTCTTGAGTTTGAGTCACTATAAAGAACTTTCTTAGAATGATATTACATTTGAGAAATCCTTGACCCTATGATTATTCCAAAGCTGAGCTCGCACATAGAAATGACATTTTCTTCGCATTGAAAAAAAAAATGTATAGCTGGAAAGCAGTTAATAGAAATTCTAACTTAGGAATTATTATTTATTGCAAATTTGATATTAAAAATATAATGAGAATAAAATAGTATTAAAGGTTCCACATATTTTTTTGGGCAATGTGATAGAACTTCACCTATAATTATTGTGTGTCATGTGCATTTTTTTGGTAATTCATGCAACAATGAAAAATTCATACATTTCTAAGAGCTTTTTGTTTCATTTTCATCCTAATAAAGTTCTGAGTAAGGTGAATCATGTAAATGAGATCTGCAAGTTTTTGTATATAGTTTTTTTTTTGTTCTGCGTATTACTTTAATATTTTCTTTAAATATGCATATGTATTTGTGGTTTGTGTAAATTTGCTGGATTCATTTTTTTGTGTAAGTGTAATTTTCATTATTAAAGCTGCACGTTTTAATTAAAAGTCTATACAGAAATAAATTTAGTTTAAAATAATCATTTTTTTTTAAATTAATTTTTTAAGATCTTATGTTATAGTTTATTTCAACCGAAAATAACGTTTATCAAGATAATCATGCAAATTTGGCATAAAAATAATTTCCCACAGGAGATGCGGATCAATTAGATTATTTTATTTTTTAAGTTAGTGCATAAAATACACGAGATGATTTTTATATAGAATTAAATTAACATCAAATTGAATTAAGATAATAAAAGATCATTAAAAAAATGGTAACTTTTTACTATAGACATGTTTATATATTTTCTATCTTTCAAATGATGTAAGCGATTGAAATTGGCTGTTAAGTCTAACAAGATCACAGCCATATAAATTTTTTTTATTCTAAAAATCTCGCGTAGGAATTTTCAGCACTAATTCACAAATTAATTTTTTTTAAAAAATGTAAAAGTTGTTTTTAATACTCATACAAACAATTTCTTTGAATCAAAGGGGAAGCTTGTATTGGCAAATGAGCAAAATAATTAGGAGGGGAGGTCCAAAATAATTATTCATCATCAGTCCAAATGACACTGCAATATGTAAACTTTCTGGATATACTATTCTGTGAGTTTCAGAACCCTTATGTCAATGATGTTCCACAAATTATAGTAGTACTCAAAAGCCTTTTGACGAAGCTAATTTTAAATATAACAGGTTCTGCCAACTAATTAAATTATTTCCGCTCATCATATAACTTATGCCTCAAAAATTGTGAAATGATAGCTTTAAAGTACAATTTTTATTCTTTTTTATTTGTAAGTCGTAAAAATTTTTTTAGAATTTTTTTGGTCAAAACTCATCTGGCAAAGTTATATATTTTGTGAATTATTGTTTTAATCATCTCTGTGGCTGCGGTACCCTAGTGGTTAAGGCATCGTACTCGCGGCCGGTGTTTTTCGGTGACTCGTAATTTCGAGCCTTGATGCCACTGAAGACCCGCCGTGTAACCGGAGCTGATGCATATTAAATCTGTCAGGGCCCAAAGTCCTCCCGTTATCGTGGTGTGGAAGTTAGGAGAGGGGGTGCTATAGCTTAGGTGTTGTCCTTGTCACTTGACCGTGGTTCAAAATTACGAGGTCCGTTACCAATACCCCTCGTGTTGCTTCTAGTGCAATGTTAATAAAGCCAAACCAAACAAGTTACAACCATCTCTTATATTTTGTTGAAAAATCTTTTACTTTCATCTCTATTTTGGCTTCGCATCTTTGAGTATAATTTCTATTAATTTGCATATTTTTCTGTAGCAATAGATTTTCATTCACAGTTCTTAAACCCTCTATTTCCTGGTACAGAAATAACTCAATTAGAGTCAAATTATAGAGATTAGATAATTAATAATTTTTTTATATTGTATATAGCAGATATTTTTATACATGTAATTTATAGAGGTGATCAGTAGGAGAAGTATTACAGTTTCAATAAGTATATTGCAACATTTTTCATGACTATGAAAATCAATTTAAGAAGGTAGTTAAGCTCGTAGTTTCTTTTAGTTATAACATTTTTTAGAATAGAAAGGTGGCATAAGGAAAGGCAAAAAATTAAATTATAGTCTAATGTCAGTTCTCATCTATATAGTAATGAGAAGTGCAGATACTATGCTTTATAATATAGATTCTGCTTATTTTGTTTTTGTAAATCATCTAAATTTAAAACATTTAAATATATGAAGATTGTTAGAATGCTATGCTTCTTATTTTTTTTTAATGCATTATTGAAAGAGCTTAGTGAAATAAATTATTGCCTAAAATTACTGTAATACTGAAAAGTATTGCCATGTATTAGAAAAAAGAATGTAATGAGGAATTTATGTAAAATTTTAATATTTGTCTTAGCCTTCATATTTTGTGATAACAAATACAGTTTTTAATTATATGCATCTTTTCATTTTCTAGACATGTGGGAATCACTCTAATGATTACATTTATGATGAACAAACAAAAATGTACTACAGTGTTTCTACTGGCTATTATTATGATGTAGTAAGTGTATCGGTTTATTTTCAGTGTTTAGATTTGTTTACTTTAATATGGCACATAACTCCCCATATAATTTTATATAAAATGGTTATACTGTTTGACTTTTACAGTGGGAACACTTTTGTTCTCTGATGTTTATTAATATTTTTTAGAATTATCTTATGATCCAAGAATAATCTAATTTTACTGATAAATATGATGATTACATGTTATATTACTTATAGTTTATTTATCTGTACTAAAATTATAATTTTAAATTGTTTCTTTGCCAATTCAATGTTTTAATTTTATATAAGATTGTGCCAAAATATTAATATATGGTGTAGAACTTGTATATATGGTGTATAAAAATTGTCTGCTACTTATTTTAAATTATCATTTATATTCTACAAAAATTACTGTTTTAGCTAATAGATATGAATCTCATGAAAACTAATTTATTATGCCAATTGTAAAATTCACATTGGGACAAATATTATCCAGTTTAAAATTTTATGTGAAAGTATTAACAAAGATAAAATATATATTGTTTAACATACATTTTATATAATTTCTCTTATAGAGTTATAATTCTCTTATAGAATAAGCTGAACAAAATTATAATCTATAAACTTAACACTATTTTATTACTACACTTTTTATTCCTTATGTGCTTTTTTCTAGCCAAATTAAAACACAATAATAACAAAATTAACATATAATTACCATTTTAATTTTGAATGTTTATTGTTAAAATGTATTTTTATATTTCACAAATCTGAATGTCTTGTTCTATCTAAGAAATGATTCAAAAACTTGAGCTCAATATTATTTTACTGTATCTCTGAAGCTTTTGATTGTTAATTTATATCAATTTAAATTTATGTTTTTTTTATATATATTTCTTAATTTCATTATGATGTCTTTTGCAGAATACTGAACTATTTTATGTGCCACAAACTGGTTCTTATTATAAGTATGATTATTCAGAAAATAAATATGAGCTGGTAAAGAATACCAAAGGTATATGTGACTCTAGTTTGATTCATACTTGTGAAAGTGTGGTTGACAAAGTGGACAATTTAAACATAAATGATGATGTAATCTCTTCTTGTTTTGAGAATGAAGAATCATCACCTGAAGAGGTAAGATTCGAATGTATCATATTATATATATATATATATATATATATTAATTAATTTACTATTAGATATAAATAATTATATTTTGCTATGATTTGAGAGAGTCTAATAAAAAAGTTCTGTTCAATTCTTCTGTAAAATTAAAAAAAAATTCTTCTTAAGATTACTAGGATTCATTACAAACCTAACTTCTTTTTATTATTAGTTAGACATATATCACTGTTTTCTATTCTTGTTTGATTCATATGTGATATCTCAAGTATGAAGAAAGGATTTTAAGCTGTAAGTGACATCATTGTAGTCTAGTAAATTAAATAAACTGATAGTAAATTAATAATTTATCCTTTAATCGTGAACTGTTTTAAATCTGAAAATTCTGTGTAATATTCCAAGAAAAAAAGGATATTTTTATCATTTATTTATTATAGAAAGGTTATATTGGCTCTTTCAGATAAAATGAAATTATAAGGCAATTTCTTTAATTGACTTCTTTCCTTTGAATAATATAGTTAAAAATAAAAAAAAAATTCAACTCTTAGTAAACAAGCATTCCAAAAATTAATTAATGAAATGCATTTTTCTTTTATATATTTTTATATGATTCACTAAATCTCCAATTGATTAATATATTTTCAATAAGAAATAAGTTTTTAATGATGAATATTTCCGAAATTACCTTAAAAAGGATCAAATGAAATGATGATTTTTTTTCCTCATGTGTTTAAATATAAAAATGATTTATATCTAAATGCATGTGGAAAAAGTGGCAAATCACTAACAACTTTCTAAATGACATATATAAAATTTAAGAAAAAGGGAAATATACTATCGCATTATTTATTGGAATTTGAATATTTGTGAAAAAATAAATCTTATTTAAAATTCTTTCAACAATAGCAGTGCCACAATTTGTATGTACTCCTTAATGAAATAAAAAAAAAAAAAATCCTTTGATATGTATGTATATTTTTAAAAATTTGTATAAAATGTCTATGTGTAAAATTTTAGTTTTATTAAATTATTAGTAGATTAAAAAAAATATTTGAATACTGTTTTATAATCAAAATGTTTTTGTCCCTAATGTTTTACTAAATTAGCATAATTATTTCTAAATATTTAAAAAAGAGTATAAATGTTATTCTGATAGAAAATGGATAATAATTTAAAAATTCAAATATTTCTTTGCTGCTATAATTTCCTATACTAGTGTAAATTTTCCCCTTCAGATTCATTGAAATAAATAATTAGTTATATTATGATAATTTGCCTTTTATGTACAAATATGGAAATAAATGGGGTTTGTCATGTGGTAAATCACTCTTTAAAGCTCACAGAGAACTAAATTATGATCTTAATGGGCTGTTTGATGACCATAATTTACATAGTTATTCAACTTCCAAAATATTTTTTTCGAATTACAAATGCCACTTTTTTTTCCATGCAAATAATATTTTAACTTTAAATCAGACAAAATTTCAAAACTTGTGAAATTTTGTTGAAAATTTTCTGGTTTATGGAAACTCAAGTCTATATTCAAATATGTTAACTCTAATATATAGATAATTATTTTCCATTCAAAATTCAAAAAAGTGATGGTATAAATAAAGTATGAAATATAAGTACACTTATATGAATAAAGTGAATTTTATCATTCTAAAATTTTTATATATTTGGATTTTTCATGTTATGACACTCCTAAATCTAAGTTTTCACACAATCACCTCTAAGAAAGATTTAAGATCAAACTTACATTCTCAAATATAAGCATAATAAGGGACAGTGTACTAGTGTATAATTTATCTTACTAGTGTATAATTATTTGCAGTAATTTATCAAGCAGTGTTGGAAAATGGAAAAATATTAAGTGCAACCTATTTCACTTTTCAACTAACAACATTTATTCACAAGGTACCTTATGTTTTATTAAAAAGGAATTTAAAGTAAAAACTAATTAGAAGAGTATTTGCTATATGTTTGAAAAAAAATTTAAAAGTTTTGTAGATTGATTGTATGCATGAAGTAAAATGGTACATGGCCCTATAATTATTTATGTGAAATACCTGTGGAATTAATTATTAGATTTAAATGAAATTTAAAGTGTAAGCTATTTAGAGTATTCTTTTCTTAATTCTCCAAAAGATTCAGGTGCTGTAATGCAAAAACTCTTTTTAGGAGCTAAATATTTATGTTAATTAAATTTATCAATTAATCCATTAACATCATTATTTAACTCCTTTTGCTCTATCAACAGTGATATCAATTTTTTCTTGTTCTTCGATGAGACTTTAAATGTTATTTAGGGCATTTTTTTGATGATTGCATTTTTACATACTTTAATATTTATAATGACTTCTAGAATAAATGTTTATCATAGATTGTAAGAAATTCCTTCTAAATTGTTCCTTGAAAATATTTCTCATAAGAGTGAAAGAGAGTACCAAATACTTTTCAAAAATTCCTGGAAACTGCAAAATTATATTTCATACTTCAACAATTATAATTTGTATCCCTCCAATTTTGTTATTATTTCAGGACAAAATAATGAACAGCCGGAATGGATTCAGGAACAAATATTATTTAACATTCGACATGTTCCACAACACAAGACAGGATACAAAGCATATATAAAACACAGATTGACGAACATCCTACATCATTCTGCTAAGAAGTCTCTTGCCTTCCATCGAGCTTGCACTTCTCGTGCTCGCGTTTCTAACCAAAAAAGAACATGTGGCGCCATCTGGCTACCATTTAATAGTACATGGAAGTTAGTGCTAAATTACGGTGTTACATCTTCCCCCTACACCTTTTATAGCTGTCTTGGCAAGGTGGTGTAATAATAGACATGGCATTCTCTCCAGCAGTTCCTCAAGGAGTCAATAGTTGCTTTCGATGTCTTCCTCTTCTCCTGAGAGGCACTACATGAGATTGGGTCTCTGTGTTAGTGTTACTCAGAAAAGGAGTTAATGCTGATGCATGGGAAACACCTAAAGGTTAATCAGGTTTGTCACAACCGGCTATCACAAAGGTAGTAGGAGATCTCTGGGATAGCACAATGTAGGGCCCATCTTGCCTAGGTATCAGTTTTGCACTTCTATCTTGATTTACTTTCCTCAGTGAGTGTAGCTTTACCCAAACTAGATAATTAGTTTTATTGACAGGGCTTGGTTTACGTGATTTGTCTGCAAATGTTTTTCGACGATCTTGACTCTTCTCAATATTTTCTCTAATATGTGACATATATCCTTCAAAATGCTTTAAATAGGGTGTGAATTCCAGTACAAAATTATCATTATGGATGACGGACCGAAGATCAGAACTTACGTGATCGAAAGTTCGTAATTCTCTGGCGAAGGTTAGGTATGCTGCTGTGTGATCTGTGGTCTCACATTTTGTAGTGTTCATTGCAAACTTAATAGCTGGTAACTTTTCAGCCCATAATGTATGGTTGTTAGCTACCATCATTGCCAAGCGAGGTTTCAAATCTCTTATTTTTGTGTTTGAATGGATTTGCCTGAGGGTGATATACAGGAATGAGACCTTGATTGATATTCAAAACATAACATAACTGTTGCATTACCGCACTAACAAATTGAGTCCCATTGTCACTTATTAGATGACGAGGCAATCCATATCTTAGAAAAACTTCATTTAGAAGTGTTACCGCACATTCTTTAGTGGTAGCTTGCTTTAATGGGAGTAACTGCCCATTTTGTTGTGCAATCCTCCACTTTGAATATACATTTCATGCCTTCATTAGTTTCTGGTAGAGGACGAAAAAGGTCAATAGCTATACTTTCAAATCATTGGGCTGGAATTTGGGCCTGCAAAAGACCAGCAGGTATCTGATTTGTGGCTTTATACCTAATGCATTCTGCATAACTTTTCACATATTCAATAATATACTTCCTTATACCAGTCCAGTAATATTTTGAGGATATTCTAGAAAAGGTCTAATCAGCTCCATAAGGCACTGCAGTGGGAGTATCATGATGTAATTTTAATATCGTGTCTCTCTCATGAGAAAGGACAACTAATTGAGCTTCATCAGCTTCAGCATGTGGTGAATACTGGTAGAGGATGCCTTGGTTCATAGTGTACTCTCTTTCAGTCCAATTAGCAAAGTCAACTCCCTTGTTCAAATTTTTAAAGCAATCAATAATCCTTTTTAATTCAAAATCATTCAGCTGTTCAGTCCTAAGTTCACTAGCAGTCCTTGTAAGGAAATCAATAACTATAGTTTTTAATTCACAAGCTGTTTCTTCATCTTTAGCCACAGGCCTGGAAAGCATGTCTGCAATAACATTGCATGGTTGATACGTCTGATGGTTGATAACGATGAATCAGGCGCTATGACAGCTGATCTGACAATCACTCTGTTCTCCCGATCTGCTGTGGCCCTAGGTTGATCGCTACCATCATGACGCTGAAATGTGCCGTTGACCACCCATTCTTGCCAGCATCTTCTAATCGTCGCATCGCTTCGACCCATATAACGAGCAGCGATTCTCCGATTTTCCCTGCCTGCCACTTTCAATCCAATGATGCGACCTCTTTCAGACTCTGACAGTTGCTCGTACTGAGCTCGAATCCTGCGGCGAGGCATTTTTTCAGTTTTTGAAAGGCATCCTAAATCGCAATGCAACAGAAAATGTGACCATCAGATTGAGAATCGCTTCTTATAACACATCAATCAATAACTCCCGAGACTAACCCAGAGATGGCGCTAGAGTAAACCAGTAACCAGGTCTTTCTAGAGTACTAACCTTTGCTTGAAACTTGTCAAAATTTTAAGTCGATCGGACCAGAAACAGCTGAGTTATCGAGGTTGGAGTAAAGTCGTTTTGTAGTTTATTTAAAAAATGGAAAAAACCGAGTTTCGTGTTCTGATAAAACATTGTTTTTTAATGGGTAAAAACACCGTGCAAGCGAAACAATGGATTGAAAAATGTTACCCGGACTCTTGTCTCTCAAAAGCAACGATTTGTCGGTGGTTTGCCGAGTTTAAACGTGGTCGTACCGACACAAATGACGCGGAACGCTCGGGTAGACCTGTGGAAGCCGTTACACCGGAAAATATGAGTGAAGTGACAAAAATTATAATGAAAGATCGTAAAGTGAAGCTCCGTGAGATTGCTGAGATGACACAGATATCATATGGAAGTGTATTTACTATCCTTCATGAAAAATTGAGCATGAAAAAGGTTTTTTCCAAGTGGGTGCCGCGATTGCTTTCGATGGAAATGAAAAATATGAAAAACTATTGAGAAAATCAACCAAAAAATATTATACAAACAAGAACTTTAATGTTTATTTTAGGAAATTGAATAGAATTTTGTTTTACTTTATATTGTATAATAACTAAATGTATCATTTTCATTTAAAAAAAATCTTAATGAACTCTTCTTATAAATAAGAGTACTCAATTATTCTATCACTTACATTACTTCCTTCTGGAGGTTGCCAATCTCTGGTTGAATCTTTAACAGCTGAAATCAAGTAGTGGTTTATTATGCTTCTTAGAATACATTTAAAAGGAGCAATAAATAAATTAAGAACAAGAGCTATAGCAATATTAATTTAATGTAATTAATTATGCATGAAAAACATCTACTAACCTTTAAAAATGTGTAAAAATAACATTTAAATTTCTTTTAAATGATTATTTCAAAAACTAAAATCATATTTGTCAATAAATAGGAGATGTGAATTAATTACATGAAAAAGTGGTTTACATATTTTTGTTTAAAAGTATCCAAATCAAATGATAATTATTGTATTTTACAGAAATATAATAAATTATTACAAAAAAAATACTTTAATTAGTAATTAAATAAATTTACACATCTGAAGGAAATTTTTAAATTCTTGAAACAAATTATTATTCTTGTTGTTATTTAACTGGAACTAAGTAATAAACTTTACAGTACATCCTATTTCATAACTATAAAAGTAAAATATTTATCCAAAACGACTGACAACAATATTCAAATTTATTTCTTTATATATTTATTTTCAAATAAAGAAATTTCTACATTCCTAATAAATAATTATGTAATCTTAAGAATATTTCCAATAGATATACTTGGTATAACAGCTGAAAGAACATTTTTTTTCCAACATACAGTGCCATGTTAACTAATAACAAAATATTATAGCTCTATAATTATTAATTCATATTATAATGGGATATACAGATTATGAAATATTTATATACAAACTGAGAATGGAAAATAATATCAGCAAGTTAAGTACATTTTTTTTCTCTTCATCATTTAACAAATCAAATCAAATTACTCAAAATATTTTCAGAGCTACAATGTGCATTGATATACAAAATAACAACTCTTATGTAAAACACTGTAATTTGTTTGCTAGATGTATTTAACTTTTTAGGCAAAAAAAAAATCATTTTTATTTAATGTTCTTGATAATGCATATGTACTTTTTTCCATTCTGGATTTGATTTTTGGAGGAATAATGAACAAGTTTAAAAACTCTATGATGATGCAATTCTGATTCAATTATTTTTCAAAAAACAAAAAAATAAATAAATAATCTTAAACTAATTAATTATCTTAAAGTATAGAAGTAGGAGATTCTCACATCACAGTTATAATAAAAATGAAACTAAAATAATACTATAATTTTAAAATACAATATAATATACCTATAATAAATACAGTATTAGGAGTTTCTAACTGAGTCTTTAAGCTCCATTAAAAATTGCTAAAACTTTATTTAATTTTTATGATCTATTCTATACATCTAATTTTAACCAATGGTAACTTTTTAATTATTGATAATTCAATAAGGATTCTCTTACTTTCAACTTCTGTACTTCTTCATGACTTTCTATACTGTCAGAATTCTGTCCACAAACTCCACTCGTAACATTAATGTTAATAGTGAAACAATTTCTTCCAACAGTATTATTAGCATTACTCACCTAAAAATGGCAATAAGATATCACAAAAGGGTATTATAAATTTATTAAAGATTATAGCAAGATATCTGGGTGTATAATTCTTGAAAAATTAATATTATGCCATATGCAATGTCTTTTATTTAATGTCTTCTGAAAGTTTATATCTGATGCTTCCAGACAGTTGATTGATAATTATAAGTGGGGGGAGGGGCAAACATTTATAGAAGATAATAAATAACAGGACATTCGTGTAGACACACACAAGGCAGAATTTTATAATTTAGCTGCAAAATTGTAACTTTCCCTCATTTTATGAGTTAATTTCGACAGAGAATTTTTGTGGTTGACAGTTTATAACAACTAACTGTGGTTTAATTTTAATACTAGAGTGAAACTGTTGTTTTGAAAATACTATACAATTTAACTTTCATCAAAGGGAGATGGCTGTGGCAGACTAGTAGTCATAGTCGAGAATTCGCGGCCAGCGTTGTTTTCATCGAATTGTGGTTTTTAGACTTGATATTTCTTAAGACCAGCCATGTAGCGAGGCTGATGGACATTAAATCTGTAGAAGCTCCAAGTACTACCAACATGCGTGATTGAGCAGGGAAGTCCAGCCAAATCCCAAGTGTCACATGATCGAGAAGGTTCAAATTAGAGGTTCGTCGTCATACCTCAAGTTGCTTCTAAGTGCAAGCGTTAATAGAATATATAAAATAACGAATCATATTTATTATATTTTATAAATATATATATATATACTGCTGAGGGGATCGTTGTATCATCCATAACGACACAAAATGTAAGGAAGCAAAAATTGGAATATGTAGAATAAGCGCGGGATGTAGGTAGGGAAAAGTGCGAAGACAAATTTCTTTTTCGTAGCTAGTTCATGACTTCATAGTCTCACTATTTTGAGATTTAAAAGCATTTCACGCGAATGGTAGCTACTGTTTCAGTTAGTTTGACGGAAAATAATTCTAAGTGACGATTTGAAGAAATTTGGCTTGTCTTCCATCATCGGTAGAATTATTTTAATCAGTAGGCGTACTTTGGAAAGATTAACTTAAAAAGGTGTAAAAAATATTTCCAGAGAGATGACATCGTCCACCATAGTATTGTTTCCAGTGATGTGGAAGTATTTTAAATAACTAGAATGTGTAGCAAGTGGCACGGGAAAAGATTATAGTAGAAGTTACGACACCAGCAGGAGGGTTCAATGCCATATCAGCAAAAAAGAACCACCCCTACAGCTCAGCAAGGTAAATTCTGCCACAGGACAGATGATCTCCAAAGCTGTGCAGGAGGGGGGAGGAGGACAATATGACCGCAGACCTGGTATGAAAGTACTACGTGCCGACCGCACGAACCCTGCTGTATGCGGTATCGTAAGCATCGAAATAGACCGACCAGGATTGAGCATCTACCTATTCTCGATGGTAGTAGGTTCAGCTCCTGGGTGTTGTAGATGCCAAATTGATTTTAATGAGAGGAAACGCATATCGCCCAGAAAATATCCAGGAAGGGAACTATATCCGGCTCGTATTGTGGTAAAGCCGTATTATAATGAATGGTGCAAGTCCTCAAAAGCTTTTACATTCGACTATGAACCTACCATAGGTGGATTGATTAGTGTTGTTACGAGGTTTGTGGAACGTAGCACGATTCCACAGTGAACATATTCTATACTGACATCGTTTTCGAAGCTCCCTGCTGTCGCTTACATGCTTTTATCATTTTACAGCCATCATCAAATTACAACATTTTCATTCTTAAAATGTTAGAGAATCCTCTGTATTTTCCAGAACATTCCCAATCCTAAAACAGTACGGCAGCAATATTTTATCAAGCTGGTTCCACCTCCACATACCTTTTTTGCTGTAGTTCATTTTGTGATCCACCCTTAGCAACTGTCCATTCAGAGTGTGTGTAGATACACTCTATAACAAAAAAAACACGCACCAAGAAGGAGTTACCCGATAATTATGAAATTTCATGCAAAGATATTTAAATGAACATGCAAATGATTAAAATTTGGTCCAATCAATGAATAGCTACAGCACATCGAAACTACGCACTCAACGGTGGTATAAAACATCAATCAATAACTCCTGAGATCAACATTGAAACAACATTTTTTTTTGCAAATTTTTTTATTCATCAACATAACATCTTTGTTAATCACCTTTTTGCGATTCCAAATCTTTTTTTTTTTTTTTTTTTTCCCTTCCAAAAAAAAAATTTTCACAAGAAATCTTTTGTTGCGAGTAAATAGATAAACAGCTTTCTGAATCATCGACCTGTTAAGCGTTTTTGTATGAAAAAAGGAAATGGGATATTGTAAAACATGAAATATGAAATATGAAGCAAGGTAGACAATTGTTTTTGTTACATCATATTTTCAGTTGTAATTTGTGTGTTTTGTCAGAGAGAACAAGGACAATTGAGGAAGTATTGAGAAGGTAGTTAAAGTTTATTTACTTAAATTTAAAAGTTAATGTTACATTTCAAATAGAAAATATATAAAATGACATTTAAAGATAATTTCAAAATAGTTTTACAAAATTATTTATATAGGGAATTAGGAAGTTTAAGCTGCCATTCAATTGGGGTGCAGCATATCAAACTATTTTGAAAATTGACCACAAAAAAAATGTTTACAGATTAGAAATTTCTTTTCAAATTGTAGATATGAGAACTGACATTCTGGTGATACTGGATTACTTTTCTCAATTGACATTTGCACTGTTTCCAAAATATCTTTAAGTTGTCTGGCTTGTAAGGTTAGATCAGTTTTTAGAATTTTAAATAATTTCCTAATGTGTTTTTTAATTTTGTCAGAAAATATAGTGGCAGAATGTTTTGTACTTAAATCCTTTTTAAAAAGAAAAGACAAATACTGCAAAATACCTTTAACTTTTTTTAAACCAAGAAATCTGACCTCAAAGTTTTCAATAAATTTTTAATTTCAGCAGTTTATTTTTCAATTTGTATTTACAATTCGGATGGTTTTTTTTTTATTTGTTTGCAATCTGACATGCTTGGAAAGTGAATAAGTTTATTTTGTTGAAGATATATATTTATGACAAAAATTTATTATTCTACTTTGTTTTATTTGCATTAATGCTACTGATCATTTCAATTCTTGTCAATTTAGATTGGATGATTCACTGGAGTTCTTAAATTTGTAAGCATTTAATCTCCCTGTATGACATATCTTTGGAGCCTGACTTCAGCCTTTACTTTGCCCAGACTTGCTTTAATTAAGGAATTTTAAATTGAATGTTGCTTGAATAAACAAAATTAAGAGGAAAATTTTAAGTTTATTGTGAGGTTGCACTCATTGGTAGTTCAGATTTGAAGGGGGAAGATTATGTTTGTGCTGCCCATCAATGGAGAAGCAAGCTTTTTTCTTTGCAATTCTAAATATGGATCAATTGATATTCAATTTAAAATCTATAAGAAATACTAAATCATTCTGATTTAAATTTGTTTCTTCTTGATCTTGCTAATTGAGAATTTTTTTTCTTTAATCTCAGTGAATAAATCATGTAGCTGTTGCTGAAATTTATATCTACTTAATCACCTTATCATTATGTAATAAAACTTCTAGTTGTCTTTCATCAATTTGAAATTCACTGAGATGCTGTTTGAGAGAACTTCCTCAAATGGAATTAGAAATATGTACATTATTGCTTTTGTTTTATTCTGTTACTGAATAAGACATGTTGGTCAATCGTGTGAGGGCAGTTAAAAAAAAATTGGGAATTTGCTATCACTTTAAATAGAACTATAAATCTATTTGTACAGACTTCTCTCATCTGTTGTTATTGAAACTAATTGCAAAAATGTTAATTTCTAATTAGTGAATAAATTTTTTGAAAGAGTATAATATATCTACACATCTAGTCCTTTCTTTCAAAAAAATCATATGCAACAATTTTTCTTTAGATACATAATTTTTAATAATATGCTATTGTGTTGTGTGTTGTGTATTTGTTGATTCAACAAAAATGATAAAACAGGAACATCTATGTATTGAAGTTATATAAATGTTCTTATATATTTTCATACATTTTCTCTATCTACTCTTTCCCAATATTTCAAGGCAATTGCAGATCTTTAATTGCAGCAATAATTTCAATCTTGTGTATAAAATCATTAAAAAGGGAATCTGTCTATTCCATGAAAACTTCTTATGTAAATTATTTCCCATCAGGAAAAGGTTTATATTCTGAATGCAATAAGGACTGTTCATGATTTCAACATGAAATTTTCAAAAATATTTCATTGAGACCTTAAATGAGCATTAAAATCCCTAATTTTATTTTTACTTTGATAACTATTTAGTGGATAATCTTTTTGAAATTTTTTTTAATAAAATTATAAAATGTTTCTCAAGATTACCCTTTTTAACAACAGTTAATTGCTTACAAAGCTATTACATTTGTCATTATGAAACAACTAATCAAACTTCCATTCCTTATGAGAAGCATAAGTCAATTTTTTGAACTTATTACTCAGTTTAATGGGGACTAAAATACAAAAGCAGTACACAAGTAGCCATTTTTAACTTAAAACATAGAGGATATTAGCATTTTTGCACTGCAGTAGCGTTAAGAAAAATGAACACTTTTTTTAGAAACACTAATACATTATTATCATTATGATAAATACTAAATTCAAAATAAAGAACATAAAAATGTCAGCTTATGTATTGTTACACCGAGGATCCAAAAGAAAGTATAGGAGTTCATGAGACAGTGTATAGAACAATAAGAGGATGATAGGTTATATACCATTCTCCTACTTTCTCGATGGTTGGGGTAGAAGGTGTATTGTCAATATAAATTATAACACTTAAAAAACAATGACCATTTGTTTCTATGTATTTCAACTAAGTTGCATATGCATATTGAAATCATCTCCTGTTGGCTGTGATCAACAAAAAACGCTTCACAGTCAACTTGTTGGTCATTCCTGATTATGAAAGTATTTAAATGTTTTTTGTGCTCAGTAAAATCTGGTATAATTCAAGTATTGTATTAGATGTGTTACAATTAAGTTATATATCAAATTAAGTACACAGCTTTTAAAATGACTATCATAAAGTTAATTGATTTCAGAATTTTTAATTTTTGTTTCTTTCTGCAGACAACAGTGAAAGATTTAGTGACAGAAGTGGCAGAGCAAAGTAGTGGAATGTCAGATTTTGTATATGATGAAAAAAGTTCTATGTATTATTGTAAATCTAATGGATACTATTATGATCCAGTAAGTGTATTCAGATAGATGTTTTATTTAGTCAGATTTACAAAATCATTGTTGAAATTTAATATACTATTTTATTTTTGTATGTCTTGAAAATGTCTATAACAGTATTCTAGACAAGAGTTTGGCATTAAGGTAATAATTTAAATTATATTGAAAATTCTGAACTGAATATATAGTAATTAGGCTTATTATATAATAATTGCTCCATAAACTTCTGATATTGAAAAGGATTAGTGGAGAGGGAGAAAGTAACTTTTTGTAGAAAGTAACTTTTTGTAACCTTTTCTCAAATAATTGTTACATATTTTTTGAATTCTGCAGTTTGATCATGCATTTCATTAGCCATTATTGGAATTTTTATTCCATTAAAAGATTTTAAAAAATGGATATGAAATGAGAGAGAATATTATTGCATGATTTTTTAAAATGTAATTTTATAAAATTTATTACATATAAAATCAGAACTAATTCAAAATTGTGAGAAATATTTATCATAATAAATTATTAACACCAAACACACATATCTTATCTATGTAACTCTATAGCAAAACTTTTCTTGTTATGATACATTAGAATATTTAAAAAACATAGATTATAGAATTGCTACTTTGAATGTGTATTGAAATCCTCCCCTCCCCCATGTTCGTGAATATCAATAAAATTTCAATTAAATAATATATATGTAACCTTACATAAAACATTCATTAATTTTTAAAGTAAAATAGTAACATTTTAAAAATTTTTTATCTGTTAATCAATAAAAATTTAAAATAAGTATTTCATAATTTTTATGTATGTTTTCTTATATGGATTTAATTCTTTGTTAAAATGAATCATTGTACAGTGTTTTTATAATCTACTATTATGCATAGTGGAGTTATAGTTTTAAGTTATCTGATTCATTTAATTCTGATTCTTGCCTCATTTTTTACTGATCTCAGAAAATAAAAAATAAAATTAAAAAAAAAAAAAGTGATAAAGTAGATTTTTCACCTGATAAAGGGGATTTGGTATTTGTGCATTTAAGTTGTTGAAAACAGAGTGCTTCTCCAGTTTAAAGAAACTAAGACAATTTAATAGTTCAAAAATGTTTTTCATAAAATATGTATGCAGTCAGTAATTACATATTTTACAGTATAAACCATCCTGAAACACAGGAAAGCTTACTTAAGAAAAAAAGATGTTGTTACACATTTCCATGTGATGATAGAAATGATTATACTCTACTTACAGAGGCAATACATTCATCAGCAAAAACAATTAAGGATTTAAAATTTTCTTTTTTGTGCATGAAAAATCAAGAACTGAATTTATAAAAACTCATGTTTACAACTTATACTCATACTCATATGTACTGAGTATTTTTTTTTTAAAACTACTAATAGATATTTTGGATATATCTAATATGGTGAGTTGATTTAAATTTATTTTCATGGAAACTAATTTTTTTCTTTGACCTAATTTTACATTTTTCTATTTTCCATGTCCTCTCCTGCTGCTGGTTTAATGAAATATGGGAAATATTTTCAAATAACATTATTTTTGTTTAAAATGTAAAGGAATTCCCCTGTATATTCTTTTAAATTAAAAGAAAATGTTTTATTATTTATATGCTTGTGCATGCACCTACAAACATACACTCAAAATAAAATGTAATAAATCTTGTTATATAAATACATATGTATTATAAGAAATACAATTCAAATATGAACTTAAAAAAAGGAATATAAAATATGAATTATAAATATAAGCCAAATTAAAAAGTTATTTAAAAAAAACTGTAACTATGAAGAAGACAAAGATTTAAAATGTGGTTTTAAAGTAATTTAAATAAGCTGTTTCTAACTTTCAGCAAAAATGCGTGGTTAAACTTGTTTTATAAAGCAAACCATCTCCCTCAGCAAATTACTTTGTATTAAAATTTGGTAAGAACTATAAATAAAAAATTTTAGGACAATCAATCCTAAAACTTGAACTCAGCACCCCCCCAAAAAAAGCATACTAAAATAAAATTATCTATATAATATCAAAATTCTAATTGAACTTACTTAAAATAAGTTTTCTCAAAACTCTAATCTTATTATAATTAGAATTGACCTAGTACTACTAATATCTACAATCAACTTTTGTCTCTTCCAGTTTGATAGAAAAATATGATTACTGCTATAATCTTTTGCTCTTTTAGATACAAATAGTGAAAAATTTTATAACAAAACCACCAAGAGATACATTGAAAAAATTCTAAAAAAAATATTTTTTTTTACGAAAGTATTTATTTCTTTTTAAATTGCAGTATTCGAATATCAAATTACTTTAATAAATAATTTTAAAAAACAAAGTACTTTTATTACCATCTATTGATTGAAATTTGAATATAAATAATTTATAAGTTTAAGATACAAAAATTAATTATTTTCTTTTACAAAGTAAAAATATACACAATTAAGTGACTCTTGAATTTTTAAAATTTGCCAAAAATAATTATTCTATTTTATAGTTTTCATGTTTTAAATGTGTTTTTTAAAAATGTGATAATTAGCTTATATATAATTGTTATAAAATTTCTTATAATTAATAATTTTTTCTAAATTTTCTGACATTAATCACACAGGAAAGAATTAAATATTATATTTTTGAATATAAAAATATAAATATTTTAGAAAGGGACAAGTGAAACACTCCCTTTTATCAAAAATATTGCTCCAAATTTTACCATCTATAATTTATAATTTAATGTCTAGAGAATGTGTTTCCATTTGACTTTTATAGCTTGAATTAAATTCAAGAAGTATAAAAGATAAACTAGGTTTATATTCAATTGTACTTTTATACTAAATGTTAAGTTCATCAATATATCTAAAAAAATTTTAAACCATTCTTATTTATATATTTCTGCTCATAAAACTGCAAAAGGTGTTAGCTATACTTTCTAGCTGATCTTCCTTACTGGCTGATTTTCCTTCTAAATTTGTGTTTTTTTTATCATTAAATTCATTATAATTTTCTTTAAGTGCCAAATTAACTGAACAGAATTAAATTTTTCATAAGAGGTATTATTAATAATATATTTCATATAATTACATGAACCCCTTCCATTTATAGAAGCATTTGTATTTAATTAAAAAGATCTTCAAAGTCACTACTATGGGTAGAATATATTTCTTTGTTTTTAATATACTTAATATCTGAACTATTTTTAATAATTGTAAACTTATTAAAATTATTTATAATTTCTTGTAAAATTGTTTGTTATAATTTATCAATTTATATATGATCAAAACTATTAGTAACAATTCTAAATTTAATTTTTTTTTTGGAATTTAAATGTTAAAAATATAAGTGAATATTTAATGATTTTATAACCTATTTTTAATGCAGTTATTTTATTATTAATTTCTCTGTCAAACTTTAATTTTTTTTTTTATAAAAACCTTCCCCTCCCCCCTAGATATTTATTTATTAATCATTTCATTGTTGTAATATTTGTAAATGGTTCCATAATTATGAGAAACTTTACTCACATATTCTATTGCAAAATCTTTTGAAGTTCTTTAATGGATCCTTTTTATTTCATTAATTTTTGTAAATTGTTAGTTCTGAAATTAATGTTAAAAAATACTTAACTTCACAATTATTTTTTATGGTTGTACTAAACATTTTGGAGAGGAAAAAAGAATTCAAACTGGTTGAAAAACACTGATTTTTGTATAGATGCTTGATTGCATCAAAAGTTTTACATATTGTGATTTTGATTTCTTTTTGTCATTAGATAAAAAAACTTCTGTATGACCCTCGTTCAAGAATATACTACCTATATATCCAAGAAACATTATCTTATGAGTTTTACTGTAAAGCAGATGCAATTTCTGATATTCCTGATAAAGAAACAAAGCAGGAGAAGAAATATAACAAACACAAAGCTAGAAAGAAATTCTGGAAGAAAAAACAAGTAAGTTTTCAATATTTGTATAAGATTAATTGTGCATGAACAATGAAAATTTTAATATAACTTCCTAAGAGCTATTAAATTGTTTTTTAAAAGAAGTGTTTCCATTTTATTTATCAATGATTAAAAGTCTACATCCACCATCAAAGGAGAATATATGCAAGAGAGAGAGAGAAAGTGATTCTTCTTGGATCTCCTGTCCCTTGTTAAGATGTCAAACAATGTCAATAGGCATGTACTGTGTTTTTCAGATTGGTTCAATAACTGTAACAGTCCACAAATTCTGATGGAATAGAAACAAATGAACTTCTGTTTCTGTGGAATAAGGAAGTTACAATTGACTCGCATGTGGGAGGAGAGATAGGTAACAGAAAGGTTTGGCTATGCTGACTTCCTTATGCTGGTTTACCATTTTTTTTTTTTTTTTTTTTTTTGTGATGAAGGAATGGAGAATCTTGCTGTCTGATCTGCCTGTCCTGATGTTTCCATAGGTTTTCTCCAGGAATTCAGATCTGGGAAATTTGGGGGCCGGTAACTGGGTCACTCTTTCTCATGCTTCCCAAACCATGTACCGCTCAATTTGGCCAAATGGCATGTGTCATTATCCTGTTGAAAAATGTCATTTTCAGTATACATAGTTGTCATGTAGGGATGTGCCAGCAATGATATATAAATACCCACAGCTAATGAAAGCACCTTTCACAGGAATTAATAAACTCTAAAATACCAAGAAATTATACCCAAGGCCATCACCTTCCTTGATCTTAATCATGGTCAACCATGGCTCCTTGCTGTTTGTTTTCTCCGTGGAATATGGAGAAAACATAGAAACTCCCTGTTTTCATTTCCTTCTCTCCATAGAAACTCCCTGTTTTCATAAAATAAGGCTCACCAGAAAAGACAACCTATTTCCACTGTCTTAGGATCCACAATATGTTGTTGCATCTTTTGTACTATATGATCATGCATTTTCATCATCTGTTAAATAAGGTGATTTACCTGTTATGGCAACTGCTGCCATACAAACAAGTAATTTGAAACTAACTTTATATATCTTCCCTCAAATAGGTTTATTGGTCTTACTTGTTTTTGGCCACAATTGTGTTTACATTTACCTGTATGGTGGTCATAATGTTGTGACTCAACCTACATGTATATATATATATATATATATATATATATATATATATATATATATATTACATGCATACTTAATGGGTATATCATGTGATTCAATTGTATTGAGACAGCTAAAAATATTTTATTAAACTTTCCAAGGCACATTTATTGATAATATTGTTGCTTATTATACTGATAAACATGTGTTAAAACTTTAAACATCCAAGGACACATTTATAAGCTATAAATTGATATGAAACTTTCAGTTGTGAAATGTATTTTATTATAAACAAATTAAAAGAAGGGGAGAATTTTTTTTTTCCTTTCATGTTTTAAAATACTTTATCAGGTATACATGTTTTTAATGTGTAATAATTTTATTTGTTTGGTGTTTTTGCATTTTTTAAAAAAATGTCTGTGAAAAATCAGAATTATAAAAATTATTTGTAACTATGTTAAATGCATTAATTAATGAGCCCATTAACATCATAATTTTGTTCTTTTTAAGCTGTTAATGATATTTCAATTTTATCCGGCTATTACCATGATTTGTGAAAGTTATTAAGAGTACCTCATTTTCTTTTGTCTGACAACTGTGCATTTCTTATTAAAATATTCAATATTTTTACTGTATTCTAAATTTGATTTACTTTTTTGTTGTACTTAACTTTTGCAAATCTACAGTTTCAGTACTGAACATCAGATCTCTCAAACATTCTTATGATCTAAAATAATTGTTTATATCAATGCGAATAATTTATGTAATAGCACAGGTATAACAAATTTTTATGTTTATGGACACATTGGAAAAAGTTAAAAAAAAAAAAAAAGAGTATTATATGTATGATTTTATTTAAATATATTATCATGCTTTTTTTTTTCTTTCATCTTTATGAAAAATTATGGATTTCATTATGCATTTTTGTGACTACATTAAGTACATTGACTTTTATTATATACTCAAAAGTTATTTCATGGAGGAATATTTAAAAATTATTTTTTATTCAGCAGTAAAAAATCAATAAAATAAAATATTTTTGTAATTGCTTGAGTTTGCATTTAGGGAAATATTTATTTATTATTTTTCTAACACTTAGTTAAATGCAAATGAATATTGAGAAAATTTTAAAATTCTTATAAACTTCTTATTTCAAAGTTATATTTTGAAAATAATATTTACTTCAAATGTAACAAACATACATTTCCTGTTAAAAGCACTTTACATTAACATTTATATTCTAAATATTTTGAAAATGATACAACACTGGATATAAATGGATTTTTTTTATAGCTTTAGAAATAAAGAATCATTTTCTGATATTTGTAAAAGTAGCCTTCTGCGAAATGATCATGTTCTTTGACTGCTACTAAGTAAACTATAGATAAGAATATTACTGGTAAATTTATTTAAAACTTATTGTATAGAAAGTTTTATATATATCTTTAATAAGTATGCGATTCATATATATATTTGCTAATATTGATTTTACTCAATAATACACATAAAAGAATGTTACATCAGTATATGGTTGATATAACAGACTTTTTACATGTTATAAATAATTTTTTTCTCTCCTAATTTGTAATATCTATTAGTATTTTCTGAAAGGAAAATTGTCCTTTCAAATTAAATTGTTTTGATTCTTTTTTAATAATGTCCAACTTTTTTTAAAGCTCCCCTTTTTACAGCATTGTCTTCAACTTTTTTCTTATAAATTTTGAAATTTATTTTAGAAATTTTAGATGTAATTAAATCTGGCAAAGATTTATTTATAATGATGAGAAAGTAATGAGTCACATTTAAAGTACTAGTTTTTTAACAGCAAGAATCTGCTGAAACAGAAAAAGGGATATCCTCAGACAAGAAAGAAGACATTTTTGAAGAAGATGCCGATGCTATGAATGATGGTTTCAGTTCACCTGAAGCAGGAGAAATATTCTCCTCAGATTCAGACTCAGAATCACTGAAAGAAAATTCTACAAAAGAAGGTAAACTATTAATTAATCAGAATAATTCATGTATTGTCTTCATATATTTTGATTTCTGTAAAATTAAAAATATTCATTTATTTTTATTCAAATGTTTTCCTTGGTATTTTCCTTTATTTTTAAATCTACAATAGTATTTATAATATTTTTAATTGAGGGATTTATAAAATGGTGCTTACTGATAAATTGCAAAATAGCTGTAAATTTAAATGTTATGAAATATAATTTATGCATTTGTAAATAATAAAGCAAATGACACCTGTTGTATTGTGTATATATTTTAAAAATTAATAAAATTAAAAATTCTACCAATTAAAATGTTAAGTTCTTACTTGCATTTTGTTTGGATTAGGGTTCTCATTTAAGCACCAGCTGTTAATCAGAGGAAATCTAAAAGTAAAAATAAAATATTCAGTTAATTATATTACTAATCTGAAATGAATAAAATTTCTTTGTCATCAAAGAAAATTGAATGAGATATTACTTCTTATTTATTTTAAGATTCTAAAATTTAATTTTGAAAACGAGAACTTTATTAAGTTTTTATTTTTCAATTGCTTTAACTTTACCTTTGTCTTAGCATATTCTCTGTTTTTTTCATTGTTGTATTTTATTGTGATATCTGCTTCATTTTTTAACATTTCAAATATATTTTTTAGCAATTATTACAACTTTATTTTTAAAAAAAAATCAATAAAATATCTTAGAACTTTAAACTGAATGATATGACATTAAAATATGTTGGTAATATTTACATTGTTGGTAAATGAAAATTTTTAAAATTAGTTAAGTTAATTTTGACATGTACATTATGAGCTATAAGGAGTTTTTTTTAACTTGACAACAAGGTAATAATAATTACCTTTTTATTGATTTCCTTAAAAAGTGCCTTATTATAATGCTTCAATCACATCTGTCTTAAATATTAACAAAAATAATAACATGTTTGATTTGGAATATTACAAAATTTTTTGATTAACTACCTTTAAATTTACTTATTCATGCATATTGTAAAAATTATCCATCTTAGTATGTTACATATATTAGAAATATAAAATTTTAGCTCAAAATAAATATACACCTCAAAGCTTTTTAAATTAATTACAAGTTTTAATATAGTCAGTATATCAATTGGTAATTTAAAAATGTCAATTTTTTATTAGATTGTAAGTATAATTTTTGAAAAAATATTTGCTATTTTAAAACGTTTTTCTGAATTTCACTTGGTGTGTGAGTATGTGTGTCATCAAATTTTCGATCGTTAATATAACCAACTTCCCATCAAGCTAGAGCTTTGTAATTTTGGGAATCGTTCATACTCGTCTAACAATGCAATATTTAGACATTTGCGACAAGTTTTAACTAATGTTTCAATAATTTTAATAAGTCAAAATATTCTTTCCTCTGGGCGCTTTTAGGATTGAGGAAAAAATTTCTTTCCCCCTCTGGGAACACCGGGCACTCCCCACGCCACATGAGGTATCGTAAAACTAACAAAGGGGAGATAGTAAGGGTTGCTGACTTTCAGTCAGTAATCATTCGCAAGAAAGAAAGATTCCAATATTTGGCGCTGTGTCTTATCACAATAATTTTTTCTGAATTCTGGTTCCCATTTTTTTTTTAATAGAATGACTTACAAACTTTCAAATGCATGTTTTGATTTTATGAGTATTATGAATTTTTTAATACGCTCACAAATGTCTCTTTTTAAATAAATTTTAAAGTTAAAAATAACTAACAGTTTTAACTAATATTTCAATAATTTTCTTTAATAAACTTCGCCATCATATAAAAACATTGGTTTTTATATCGAATTATTTCAAATAATTTCAATTATTTGTTTTAACTTTTTTTTTTTTTTTTTTGTACATATTCTATTCATCTTAGTATATTGTATGCATTTCAATTGTATCAACTGAAATAC
This sequence comes from Nephila pilipes, assembly GCA_019974015.1. NCBI lineage: Eukaryota > Metazoa > Arthropoda > Arachnida > Araneae > Nephilidae > Nephila > Nephila pilipes. The sequence continues at coordinate 109,421 of BMAW01007850.1, read as the reverse complement.
AAATATGCTCTTTAATTTTTTTTTAAAAAAGTGTTTAATTTGAAAATAATTAAGTCAAAAAATTACCTAATTCATTTTGAAGTAATTGGCATTTGGATCATTATTTTGAAAATTATAAAACTTTTCAGTGATATAAGGTATAGTTTTTCTTTTTAGAATCTTCTCCTTGTTCCCCTTGTATCAGAGCTATTGTGGAATGTTCTTCAAAACTTAAAGTTGGATCTTTGATTCTTATTACATGTACAGGAGCTGTTATAGGTCGAGATCATTTTAGTACAATACATATTCCTGATATTAGTGTCAGCAAAGTATGTAAAAAGTTTGTATGAAAATGTTTAGAATTGTATTTTATTTAGATTTTTATTGATTGTTATAAAATAGAATTGTAATGGGGTTTGCAAATAGCTATTTTTTAAAACCCCCCCCCCCCCTTGAAGTAAAATGATTATAATAAATGAATGAACAAAAGTATAACTTGCTATATTAAAATTATTCTTTTTATTAATTATTAAAACTGATGTTTTTCTTTTTAAACTGTCAACAATATGTGTGTATATTGTTTATAATTTGTTATTTGTGTTAGTATCAATTTTTCATTGTTATTATAAAATTATAAACTTCAGATGTGTCTTATTTTTATCAATATATTTTTGGGGAGCTGTTAATTTTAAGCTGCTATAAACCACAGTTAAAATTATTTTTTGAAAATTACTTTTAAAGTAGAATTACATCTGACAATTTTAAAAGTTATTTTGTATTCTTTTAATTATGGTTTTTTTTTTTAAATATTTCATCTCTTGTCATGTTTACTCTGTCCCTGGATTTGATAAATAACTTAAGTACATTTTCTAAGAATTAAATTTGTTGATACTGATTTAAAAATTGTAGATTAATTTTATATATGAATAATAAAAGAAAACTTTTGTAATGATTTTATTTATTTTTAATACAATTTTATTATTGAATTAAATAAAATTGAGTGCAATGTATCTTTTTTTTTTTTTTTTTTTTTGCATTCGACTGTTGGTTATGTGTTAGTTATTTTTCAAATAAAAAATTTAAGTAAAATAAAAATGTTATTTTGATTAAAAATTATCAATAACTGCAAGAGTAGTTAACATCTTGGATTTTCCTTCCTTGATAATTATAAAATTATTATTGGACTTTTTTAGTTCAGCAAATTGTAAATTTACAGACGAATATGAGTCGTTTTGACTCTGTAAAATAGGAATATATAATATGTCATATTTTTCTAAAGTTGGGTATTCTTATCATTACAATTGTATTATTGTTATATTTGGTATATGATAATTCCCACATGGGGGGAGGGGCATATAATTTTTCTTTTTTAAATTTTCCTTAGAATAACTGATTGATTTGAATGTCACAGATTTTCACTAGATTGATTGCGAAATATGTATAACTTTGATATATTTCACTTCTTTGTGAATTTAAAAAAATGTAAGGAAATAAATGTCAATTTGTTGTAAATTATTATTAATTTTTATAAATATCAATAACTGCAAGCATAATTATACCTCTTTTGCATGATTTTATATAGAAAAAAAAATGTTAGACTTAGCTACATCATAGTGTGTTAATTATATTCTTTGTTATCATTTAGAAGAATTTCTTTTTTCAAGCAATTTTTTCTTTGTACAATAATACATGAGCCATATGTTTTTAACAGTGCTAAAATTATGAAATAATTGGAACTAAAATGTTTACCCACATGCAAATTATTTCATATTGATTATTAAGATTTTCATATTGATTATTGTAGATTAATTGATTATATAAAAATTATATTTTTATTATTTATAGCAGTATTAATTTGGAAACTGGAAATTAGCACTAACAGCAGAAATAAATATTATGTATAGATTTTCTTAAGGATTACAATAAAGTAGTTCTGAAATACACACCCATTATATTTTCAGTTTATTATTAATTTTGGTTAGTTTCCAGTGCAAGATTCTTTTCAAGAATGAAAGGTTGGGGGGAAAATGACTTATATTCATAAATTGTTTGGAATATCAATGTCTTTATTTGTACTAATATTAAAAATTTTTACTTGAAGGAATAGCAAACTTGTTCTCATTGAGAAATTTACTAAATCAGTATTGAAGGGGAAAAAATTGTTTTATTAATACAATTGAACACAATTCTTTGATATGTTATGTCCATCAAATTAAGACTTTCATAAAAGTTTTGGAAGGTAATTAAAATGTATTTGACATGGGTAGAACAAATCCAAATTTAAGTAATAAAAAATATTGGGCAGGATAAATCCAATGTTTGGAGATTTTGCAAATATTTGTTTTTAAATTTGTAATGTTATAAAAATTATGTTATTTATTTTATTCTTAAAGCTAATGTACATTTTCATAATATTTTGGTATTAATATTAACATTATAAATGTGTTAGGATTATATTACCTAGGAAAAGTTTACTTTTCAGTGGAATGGCAAATTCTTAAATTAGTCCCCCCCCCCTTCATTTTAATATAATTTAAGAAAAATATTTTGTACTCTAAATTTCTTTAATGTTTGAACTTTTAACATATGAAAATTAATGTTGAAATTAGATTTATATAATAATACATGAAACAGAATATGTTAATCTATGTATTTATTTTTTAGATTCTGTAATATAGTGTAGTTACTAAAATTAAAATATGCATTTGATGTAGAATTTCGCCATACTTATTACTTTTTTTTGCATCTCCAAAAATATCTTTGATTGACCTTTCAGATCCATGCAGAAGTAACATTTGATAATGAATCTTGGAAGTATAGCGTAGAAGATCTTGGTAGTCAAAATGGAACCTTTGTTAATGAAATGAGACTTTCTGAGGTAAATGTCTAGTATTGTTATTGTTTATAAACTTATAAGAGTGAACAATGCTTCAAACTTATCCAAACCATATTAATTATTTAAAAATAATTATTGTTTATTTATTGATTGATTATTAACTTTGCAATTAATTCACCATCTAAGCAAAATTAATAAGTGCAAATAAAGTTATTGCTGATAATAAATGCTCTTTGAGATAGCTATTAATTCTTAATAAAATCAAATTCTGAGAAGCTAATAATATTGTGTCAAAAGAATATATTATTAAAAGACATGGAGAGATCTTTATAATTCAAGACATATTTATTTTTATTATCAAAGCTTGCTTTGGGATGGATTCATATTTTTTCTAATATGTAATAATTTAAATTTTTGCATGCTATGTAAATATTTCTGATTCCATGAAACTGTTTCAGCCTTTTTAATTATGATTTGAATAGACACAATTATCTTTGAAAAGATTTTCTCCTTTTTTTTTTTTTTTTTTTTGTATGTGTCCATTTACTGAATGAAGTTTTAAATATAATATGATTGCAAGATTCATTGTTATTGATTTTATTTTATAAGTTTCATTTATTATATTGCTGTGTGAACTTAAAATAAAGAATTCCCCATGATTTCAGATTCTCAAACCATAAATATCTCTTATTTTTTATGTGTTGGATATAAAAATTGGCTTTCTGGGAATTATTTGTGGAACATTTTTGAAAATGATGAATTTAATTAATTTTTTTTAATGTGTTATTACTTTAATACTGAATGGATTAAATTTTAAGAAAAAAATGTGAATGAGTTTTTTGAAATAAAATAATAACAGTAATCGATTTTATATCAATTTTAGTTTATAATTTTAAATCTTGATGAATGTAGAATTGTCTTCTTTTGAAATATTGATGATAACACCCGCGTAAAATGCAAATTTTTTAAATTGTTCGTTTTATGTTAAAGTGAATATGTTCAAATTATAATGTTTATCAATATGATTTTGAATTTTCTATTTTTATTGCTAAAATAATTGTAAAATTGCTAAAATAATAGTAAACAGATTATGTAAAATTTAACTTTTATTTTCATATTTTTTTTAGCCTAAACAAAAGAGTAAGCCCCAGCTTTTGAGCCATGGAGATAAAATAGCATTTGGTTCATGTAAATTTTTAATTCATATTCATGATGGGCATGAAACATGTGACAAATGTGAGCCTGGTCAAGTAATGGCTGAATTGACATCAAAAGAAGGTAAATACACAGTAAAAAAGAATACTTGTGATTTTTAAAATTCTACATTTATTATTTACTAGGTGTTTTGCTTTTAAATGTTTGTCTAATAAGTTTAAATGATCAGTTATATTTTTGTGAATTAGAGAAACCTTTGAAATTTAGTTTTTGTTTTCTTATTTATGTAACTAAGTAATTTATGTCCTTATTTATAATTACGCAGATTGTAATATATGCATGAGCATTGAAGGCAATGAAAAAAGAGTGTTATGTTTGGTGGAGAAAGTAACAGTTTTACTTTCTCCACCAAAGAAAGAATGGAACTCTGTTTAATATGCTATATGATTTCTTTATTTTAAGTTTGAAGTGATGTTGCTTTGCGTATGTCAATACATTTTAAATATTTCATTTAGAGACCTACTCATGTAACTGAAAAATAAGAAATAAGAATTTGCTTAATGGTTAGGTTGTCATATTCATATTTTAAAGAAACTTTTTTCGTACATTATTATAGAGCATCTTATTGCACAAACAGATGTACCTCAGATGTATTTAGTGAAATTCTGAATTTCAAATGAAGAAATGAAACTTTTAGTACTAAAAAATCTAACTCACCAAAAGACCAATAGTTTCAGGAATTTTCTTTATATTTAATTATTAGTGTATATATATACAGAGTAGACCCCTCCAACTGTTACTAAATTGTATTCTAAAAGCAGTGTTTAAACTTGAAATATTCATGGGCCAAAAAATAAAGTTCATAAATAATAAAATTCATTATTATACATGAATATTTCTGTTGTTTTCTTTTGGAACACTTTATTATTCCAATAATAGCTGCACAGTGACCTTTTTTAAATTTTATTGCAATTTCTTTCTTGCTTAGTAAAACTTGTTCCAGTTTTAAAAACTAAATTGGAAAAAGAAAGAGAGAGGAGGCAAGAGATACGAAGACTTAAAAAGAGATATGGACTGGAAGTGAGTTCTATTTCATTCCTTATAATATATTCTGAGAATCAGTTAAAAAGGATATTTATTACAATTTAAAAATGTTGCATTTGCATTACATATAAGTACTCAAATTATTTTGAAGATTAATTTATTGATATTTTATCCTGTTTTACTGATGGAAAAAAAATGAAAGAAATATTTTGTCTATTCCTTATTCTTTTTAAGACTTTTGAGCATGAAAGGGTATATCAACTTGTTTGTTTCTTTAATTTTGAGGATTGAGATTAAATGCTACATGATGTTTGCATCTTAAATGTTATTTTTAGTATTTTCAAATGAAATGTTTGATGCTGTTTTATGATTATTAATAATTGACAGTTTATTGTATAAAACAACTTTGATAATAGTCTCTCATCTAAAATAAAGAGATAGAAAAGCATTACCTTTTCAAATTGCACACACAAATGTAATTGATCTTATGCTTTTTCAAGAATTTATGTCATCTGTAATTTGGGAATGATTTGAGTGGTTTCAATTCCATCATGAAAGATGAAATTATAAAATTTCAGATCTACTAATTTTTATCTTTGAGATCTTTGAAAATAAGTAGATTTTTTTAGTATTCAGTAAAGCAAGTTGTAAAATCAAAAAGTAACAGCATAGGCATTTGTTTATTAGGAAATTAATAATTGTAAATGCTGAAAAAAATTGAAGAATCAAATTTTCTAATTTTTTACGTAGGTTTAAAAATTATTGGTGCTTTTATTTGTTTATTTTGTATGTTTTCATTTTATTTGTTCTTAAAATTGTGAAAACCTTCAATTTGTCTTGCAAATTTTATGCTATTATTGTATTTTTAAAAATAATTTTTGCATAATTAAAAAAATACATTTTCATATTAAATAATGCTTATAAAATAAATTTTAAAAATTACAATGGAACTTTTATTGATTTTTCATTGTTTATTTAAAAACTATTTTAATTGACAATGTTAAAAATCTTTTTAATTACATTAGGATATGGAATATTCTGATACAAAATGTTACATTTCTACTACTGACTCAAAATATGAAGATAAAGCAGAAATAAGACGCCAGACTGTTGGAAGTGAAAATCCGTATGAAAAAACAGAAGTTGCTTCTATGGATGTGTAAGTTTACAATATTTTTTAAAAAATTTGTATCCATTGTTTAAGCTTACTACTTCAATGTACTACAAAATTATTAGCAAATTTTTTTCTGTTTAATTATAGTTTATTCAGTGAAATCCCTCTATAATGATATTTTGGGGGTCAAAATTGAATATCATTCTAAAGAGAATTATCATTATTGAGGGAATCAATACTGGAACGAAAAGAATTTTGCTCTTCATATCCAGCGGTGTCACCAAGGGTGCTCTACTTTCTTTCAGAAAACCCTTGCACTTTCATGCTAATATTAATATGTACATAAATGGAGTGAGAATAACATGTTTATAGTGTTGAGTAATTTCTACAACTCTTCCCTCCCCAAATTTTAGTGAAGTACCTTTGCCCTGGATTTTAATGATGCCATAGCTTATAAATGTTTGTTGCATATTTAAATATTAAATTTTTAATGTATAAATAAATAAAACCTCAAAAAAGTGTTTGTAAAATGTATTAGATAGTATAAATAAATAAAAATACATGCCTATTAATTAATCCTTATTTATTTGGAATTCCACAAAAATAAATGAGAAATTTTTGCATTGTCGAAGACAATCTCATTTAAAAAGAACAAAGTATATCTAAAAGATTTAAATGCTCCTCTGGTACATTAGGTAAGCTAGAAATAAAGTTATAAAGATCATCAATTGAGTTCACTGCTTTTCCAGGAGATAAGTTTGGCTTTACAATAGTTGGAATCATCCTTTTCATTTGCATCATCACCTTCTGATCCTACTTCAGCATTGTCACTTCTTATTTCAAAAAGAATGTCTTTATCTGTTAATTCCTAAAAGACATGTACTTCAATGACATTTAAATAATCATGAACAGGTATTTCAAACTTTTTTTCCTGTTTTATCTTCATAATTGGTCAAAGAATTTTGAAGTATTTTCTTCAAGTACTGAATAGTATTTTCTTCCTCAAAATATCCACAAGAAGTATCATTTTGAATTTGAATCTCTTTGTCATTTTGAATGAAGCCTGCTTTTTCCCAAAAATTAGATATGTACTGTGGCCCTCCAATTCCCAGCAATCCATACACATGTATCTTTTATAGTAACAGTAACTGGCACTGTGTGCTTTTTAGCAATATTAAAAATCTTTTGTCCTCTAATAGTTTTCTGTAATTCCCTTTGAAGTATTTTATAATGTCCATATCAAGAGTCTATAGAGCTGCAGTACTGTTTGGTAGAAAGAAGTAAATTTCTACACTCTGCAATTTTTTAATGGGTTTATGTGCAAAGCAGTTGTGAATTAAGAGCATTGTTTTTCTTCATATCTTTATCTAGTTTCAATAACCATTTACTGAATATTTTTGAAGTCATCCAAGCTGGCTTGTTCACAGTGTAGTCTATTGGCATACTCTTAATGTTTTTAAAACATTTTGGCTTTAAGGATCTTCCAATTACAAGATATTTTAATGTATCCTTTCCTGGCATATTTGCAACAAGATCACTGAAAACTTCAATGAAGTTTCTCGACCAAGAATGTTACTTGAGAGCTCCATCCAACAGTCCAACTACATTTTATCTAGACTCTTTGGATAGAGTTTATCATCAGTTTAGACATCAGTTGGACTTTGAAAAAAAATATTGTAATAGAGAGAATTATTGTGATGGAAGGAAAGATATTACCATAGTTGTAAAGAGAATTATTGTTGTAAAGAATATTGTAATACAAAGAACTACTTTACATTAATCTGAAGGAAACTAAACCAGGACTATGAAATAATATTGTATTAAAGAGAATTATTGTTATAGAGGATATCATCATAGCGAGATTATACTGTATTTTAAGCTTAATTGTTCACCCAGGGCAAGTCTTGTCAATTTTACAGCTTTTTT
>BMAW01007850.1:0-77493 GCA_019974015.1 Nephila pilipes | reverse complement strand
GAGTGTAGGTGCATCATGTTTCGTCCATTATGCGAACTATCCAAGAAATTTTTGTTGTCAGAGCAAAGCGATAAACAGCTTTTCTGAATCCATCGACCGTTTTTTGTTCATCAGAAACAATCGCGTAACCACTTGAAAAACCTTTTCAGTAACATACACTTCCATATGATTCAAGTCATCTGCAATCGAGGACTTTACGACTTTACTTATAATTTTGTGTCCTTCCCCACATTTTCCATGTAACGGCTCACCAGGTCTACCGAGCGTTCCGGTCATCTTGTAATACACTTTGACGTTTTAAACTCAGCAATCACCGACAAATCGTTGCTTTTGATGGAAAAGAGTCGCAAGTGGCATTTTCAATCCATTGTTTCGTCTTGTGTTTTACCGCGATAAAACAAGTTTATCAGAACAAACAACCGGTTTTCCATTTTAAACAAAGCTACAAAACGATTTTCCTCAACTCACCAGCTGTTTTGGTCCGATCGACGGCAATTGACGACGTCTCAACAAAGGTTAGTACTCAGAAGATCCATGTTCGGTTTACTGCAGGCGCCATCTCTGTTGTTCTCAGGAACTTTTGTGATCCAGTGTGTTAGATACAACTTTTTAGCCCATCGAAAGATCCAAATAGATAAAGATGTGGAGAATTAAAGTAGAGATTCCAAGGCTACATTAGCTTGACGAAATCAAATGGCGGAGACGAGACCTTAAAATTGGGTACATTGCAAGGCAGCAAGAAACATTTTGTTCCCAAATATATGTAGACCTAATTATAGAGAACATTTTCCCAGCATATTTCTTCACACACCGTTTTTCAGCAGACAAAGATTTGCAAAAGTCAACTAATGTCACAACATTAAGCATTTCTTTCATGGTGTGATCTCACTGCATGTCCAAAAGTTCAAGGTGCTGTGTCAATATCAGCAGTGATGGGATAAGAGAGTGAATCGAATTTAGGCTGAGTTTGTAAAGTCTTGAAATCTTCAAGTGACCTCTTCCTCCAAACTCTACAGATGATCCCTAATCTTGGTAGAAACACTTTCACGCACTTTCTGTTTTCTTAATAAAGGGAAATGATGATAATAACCTTCTCCTGCTTGCGTTGAAAATAGACATAGTTTTGCTTGGAATGATGATATTTTACTCATGGGAGGGAAACCTCAGTTCAGGCCGGATTTTTCTTGTCTGTTTTTGCGGATCAAAAAAAAAAAAAAAAACTCTTATCGTGACTCTATTTGTCCATCCCTGATATAAATGATATTTCGTATTCATTTCTTTTTCTTCATCATATTTCAAGCAGGGGATTCTCTCGACAGAGACATAAAACTGAGAAAAAATATGTTTTACTGTCCATGAAAATTTATGATATTCAGACAATGGCTTAAAATTTTACAAGTACGTACTGTCAATAATGGAAACAACACAGAGTTTCTTCTCGCGTCTTACCAATTTTGGGATTATGAGGACTGTGAGAAATTATAAAATGGTATTTTTTTATAATTATTCCTTGATATTTAATTAAAAATTTGCTATTTAAAGAGTTTATCATTCAATAAATTCACAATGGAGTTAGTAGTAGTACGACGGTGTTTCAAGAAGTATCTTTCTTAAATATGAGAAATGGGGTAACTCATTAACGTCCAATGATCATTTCCCCCTTTTCTGAGTGCGACGTTCTTCGCATCCATAAAAATTGTCGGACGGGAGACCGTATATGAATTAAAATATCGTGATAAATTTATATCCCCCCCCCTTTTCTAATGCTATACAATTAATACAAAAATGTTGATGAAAAAGTATTTCGTAACTGTGTTTTCCCCCCATAGTTTCTTAAATAAAGTTATGTAAATATGTTTCTTCCGAGCAACATGGCAAATATGCATATCTTGGCTTCCGAAAAAAAAGTTACTAGAACTGATGCAATTACTAGTTATAATTAATGTGAAACCGACATTCATCTGGTTATATATGTAGTTTGTTCAAAGCTTAGTGAATTGACTGATTTCGCAAAAGTTGATTTTTTTATACGTTAACTAACCACTATGAAATTTTATTTTCTATTTTGCACCATATGAGTTTTGAGATTTTGAATTTTTTACATGGTAGTAAAGACTACATTTTTTTTTTTTTTTTTTTTGCAAACAATTATGTTCTTTTCTTTTCGTATTTAGACACGGCAAACCTGTCGAGGTTCTTAGTTTTCACGTTGCCGTGCTATGGAAGTTTGGAGGGGGTGTTAGTTTAGATGTCATTTTAGTGGCCGCTGTAACCTGGAAGTATGGAGAAGGGAGTGCCAGCTCAGGTGTCATCCTCGTCAGTTGAGAGTGGTTCAAAATTACGACGTCCGTCGCCAATAGCCCTCGTGTTGCTTCTAGTGCGACGTTAATAAAAACTAAACTAAACAGATGTCATTCTCGTCACTTTCCAAGTTCTTCGCGAATTTGTGAATAGCACCCCCCCACCCCGTGTTGCATCCAAGTGCGATGTTAATAAACAATCATATCGTATGAGGCAAACAGTAGTTGATGGGTGAAAAATATCAATAAATTTTTTATCGACTTCTAAAAAATTCAATTTTTAAATTTGTTTTTATAGAAAATAGTGTTTTATGTGCAAATATATAAGCTTCTTTTTCATTGCAGTTATTTTTAATTGTGAAATATTTGTTCATGGAACTATAGAAATTTCGAGGAATTTTAATATTGAAAATTGTCATAACTTTCTTCATTTAAAAGAAGCCCTTGGATAGTAAATATCATGCGATTTCCTTTTGAAAAAACCGTCGTGAAAAATACTGTTTTTTTCCCCTTCTATCAGAATCAAATTAATGCTTTATTAATAAAATAAATAATTAATATTTTTTTTTAAATAAAAAATTCACCAACCCTTTAAATTTTTCTAAGGATAAGAACAAGGATATGCATATTATTGATTATGAGTGCCTGTTTTAACATTTATTATTACTTTCCTGGGGATTTAAAACGAAATTTCTGTAAACGAATTTCATTATCTTGTCTTTCTTAATACGTTATGCTTTGTATAAACTTTACGTATATTGTGTTTCTTGTGTGAAGGATGCTTTTCTGCATCCTTCACAGATGAAGTCTTTGTTTCTCTGAATAAATTTAGCGTTTTAAATCTCTAATTCAGTGAACTAGTTTTTGATTTGGTATGTATCTTATTGAAAGAAAAGGGTAAATTTATAGTTTCGAAGTGATCAAGTCTTCAAATAATATCCATGAATACAAAAGCGTAATCTATTATTTTATTCAATAACAGTAATGCCAAAAAATTACTTTCATCAAATGCATTAAGTGTAATTGTCAGTTTAGATATATAATACAAAATTGAACATCAAGACATTCAGAATATTTCTGTGGAAATTGACTTTGTTGCGGAAAAGAACAACAAATAAGTCATGAAAATTAAGACCAAGAAAAAGAAACATCAAACGGATATATTAGTAATTCAAATTGTTGTGTCTATCTTCTTGGAACAGATAGGCGTGGTTAGCATGCTCTTTGGACCCACCCTCTCACTCAAAAAAATTACTGTATAATGATCTGGTTAGTACTAAAAACAAAGGAACTAAAAATCGTACCTCTAAAAATCTTAAAAAACAAAATAAAAACATACCTATAAGTATGTTGCTAATCTAGCAATGCAAAGCTAATGGTTTGTGCATTTAGAAATTATCTTATGTAATATATGTAGTAGTGATTTATTAAAAGAAGTTAAAATTACTAAAGTAATTTAAATTTTAAAGTATCTTGTCGCTCATGTAACAACATTAGACAATATGGCTGGTGCAGGTATGTACAAATCTTAAAAAATACAGCTAGTAAAATAATTTATAAAAATAGTTTAAAATGTTAAGGAAGAAAGATGTGTATTATTTATATATTTTAACAAAAGCACAAGAAAAAAATTATACTGGTATCGCCATCTATTTACAGGGAGAAAAAATGTATATTTATGAAATTATTTTTGTGTAGAATAATATTTATAGAATTTTCAGAAGACTACTAACTATCTTAATGAAATATTAATTGTTGTGCAGAATTAAAATATATAGATATAAAATTAACTATGCATCCTCTTATTTTTCTAGACGTAAATTTGTAATGAAAAATTTTATAAAGTTGTCATGGACTATGGAATAGTTATAGAATTTATTTCTGAAAGATATGTAATTTTATTAAAGTTACAAAGTTATTATTACAGTTTATATAATTTATAATGGCATTTCAATAAATCGATATATGTATATTACAGTTCCAGAATGGCACACATTTTTTTACATATATACACACGTGTGTGTTGGATTAGATCCCCCCCCCCATTTCTATTTAACAAAACGCACAAATTTTTTTCTCTTGATATGATCTAGTTACTCTTTTTTATTTATTTCATATAAATATTGTTTGTTGTGTGTACTTATTTTTCTGCTTTGAATATTTTTGTTTTTTATATGTAAACATGTATTATTTTTATCCTAGTTTATAATTGTTTCCCCTTTTTTTGCATTTTTCTTATTTTTTTTTTTACTTATTATTTTATTTTATGTGTTTCGATACGTATTTTTTGAAAGTGTGTTCTTAATTGAGATCAAGTTTACTTTTGGACTACCTGTCTGTTATTAGTATAGCGAATAATTTGAATTTTAAGTGTTCTGTTCTGATTACTTAATATTTTTGGGTTTCGTATGATTATTTTAAATAATCACTTTAGATTCGTTAGATTTGTAATTCTTCGCATTTTATACAAGAAGAGTGGAGACAGTAGGAAAAAAGTTAATATATTTATTTGGATAACAAAAAGAATTGCTCTTGTTAGATCGTAAGGTTGCTAATATAGGTACTAAAAAAAGATGTCGAATTGTTAAAACATAGGGATAAGACTTATAAATCTAGAATTTTTCGACATAAAAAGTATAATATACTTATCAATGTAATAAATTCGGTGATGATAATAAACATCATAGGAATGATAAAGATTTTATTCTCCAAAATTCTGATAACAGGAATGTATGTGAAAATAATAATTATTTTTTAAATGTGTGTCACAGTCTTCGATGCAAAACTTGTTAAGTAATAATTAAAACTCAAGTTTGTAAGAATTCTGATTTTATTTTTTGTAAAACTTTTAATAAAACTTGTTTGATTAGATGGGGTAAATTTCTTACCCCCCCCCCCAAAAAAAAAAAAAAAAAAATTATGTTTGTTCATAAAATTAGATTTTTTTAAAAAATATAGTATTCTATATTTTACCTTGATATATTACATTGTATTTTATCCATCACTGTATTTTGTTAATCCTTTCATCTGAATGTGCGTTTAAAAAAAACATTTATCATACTTTAAACAAATATTCGGCGCTACTTAGCCATACTCGTATTTGGCTCTTGCACCATACACTTCAACTGCCACTCACTCACTTTAAAGGTTATCGAAAAAACCCTTTTTAATTAAAAAGTTGTGCGTCTGTTTTCTCAAAAATATTCGCTAGACGATTTCGAAACGACCGTTGCGTCTTACAAATGACTCATTTAAAATTTAAAAGCGAAAAAAGAAAAGAAAACGAAGAAAGGCTTTATTAACTGACGTTTCATTATTTTTAATATGTTGGGAATTCGCTCCTTTTCACTGTACATTTCTGTACTGCCATGAAGAAATATTCCGTCTTTCAGCTTAATAAATTTAAAAGAAATGTTAAAACATGTTTGCTTTCGAAAAAGTTATGGTGAGTAGTGTGCAATCCAGCAATGTCGGCAACATGTTAAAAACTTTTGCTTGTGATATGACCGTCAGACATTACAGTGCAGGAACTGTGTCAGCTCGGTCCTTGTTTTATTTGAAAACATCCCTTTATATTTAAAGTTACTCTTTTTTCGAGCTATTAGACTACAAATGCGCGTATTTTGTATCACTAATTTGACATTTACATAATTTTTCCATTCATAATCGAGAATTCGATATTATATCTGACTAGGTTGCTGTTGAATATTTATTTAAAGGTCAATGTTATTTAAGGTTTTAAATATGTTATTTGAAAAAAAAAAAAAGAATAGTGGACTGTGAAATACTCGTTAAAATTTCGCTTAGTTTATTGCATTCTTTCATTTTTGTTTCTCTTCTTTTTTTGTTCAGTTGCTAGAATCTCTTCGCAAGTTTAAATAATATCTTCCACGACCATTTTATACGAAATAACGTTGAATTTATAATTGATTTTAGAAATGTTATTTTATAGGAAAAACTCATTTCTGTAATTTATCTATCGATATATCATGAACATTTGAAAATTTTTAAGCAGTGCGAGGCCCGTGGCGTAATATCAGTATTTTGTCTATTTATCATGCCTTAGGTGTTGACTCCTTCTTCTTAGATTCAGAATTCCGAAGCAGATTTATTGCGTCCAGTGAACCTTTGAGTTGGACAGCAATACGTTGGCAATTTGAAACGTTTGATAAACTAAAACTACTTATGTAGTCATGCAACATTTCTAAAGTCCCTCTGTGTAGCAGGACTGATGCCTATTAAATCCGACGGCGTGGTGTGTCAGTTTGGAAATGAGGGCTTCCAGCTCAGGGGTCGTCCTCGTCACTTTACTGAGGTTCATAATGGCGAGGTCCATCTCTTATAGTCCCCGTCAATGGCGTACCCGGGGGGGGACAAAGGGATGTATGCCCTCCCCCAAAATTTTTCTCGAAACTGAAAAAATATTTCAGGATAATTCTTTTATTTTACAATTAATAGATGCTTGAAATTTTAAAGTTGAATTTTTTTTTTTCACGTCATGCTTAAATTTTTTTTTTATCACGAAGAAAAAGAAGGATTCGAGCTAAGCTGATTCCTGAAAAAAGAATGGAAAAGTCTTAGCTGCCTCTAAAAGGATGCCTCTGGTTCAGTGTTTGTAGATGAAGAGAGGAGGGTAGGGGATGCATCCCTGTAGAAAATGCACCCCCAAATACAAATTTTATATTTTTATGGTATCTTAATTATTCTTATTAAATAATCTTAAATTCTGTAATTTTTATTACTTGATAGAATTATATCAGTACTTCGTTTTAACATAGAAGAAATAGGACTAATACAACGTATTATTTACTCTTTATCAAGTGGTAATTCTAAACTACAAAATTGCTACTTTCCTGGTTATGACGATATGTATACTCCAAATTAATTTCAGGGTACGCCATTGGTCCCCGTGTTGCTTCTAAGTTCGACGTTAATGAACAATCAAGTGAGTCATACTACAGAGAGAAGGAAAATTCATTTCAATGTGAATTTCTGTATAAGCTTAACACTATTTGAAAAAAAAAAAAAATGTTTTTATTATTAAACTCTGATGAAAAGTTTGTTGTTTTAACTTACTCAGTATTTCAATCCTGAAAGAAATCAAAATAAATTACTACTGTCCAGAGGTACGAAAAGTACAAATTTATTTAAAATATATATATAATGTAAAAATTTAATTTCATTGATTCATTCATAAGCGTATTTTATCACGTAACTAAAACAGTGAAATTAAATTTCGTATTTAGTTCAATTATTTAACAAAAATGTTATTTTTATTTCTAATATAGTCAATCTATTGTAATTTTCTTAGTTGAATTCCGTTAGTTTAATTCTAAAATTTCATTTTCTGGTAACATTTAGGTGAAATATTACAATGTGGTCGTATGCATTAGGCATAAAAAATTCTAAGGAATGTGAATACAAATTTGGCTGTGATTTTCAATTAACAGTTGATCATACTGAAAAATTGAGTAAATTGTTTTTTTAATTTTTCACCAATTACTTTTTCATTTTAACTTTCCGGCATTTATAAATTTATATGGGATATGAACATTCTCCATCCATGACGATAATTTTTTTTTAAAAAAAAATAATCTTTTTACCTGTGATATATATACAAATGAAATAGTTTTGATGTATTTTTCCTTGTGCCGAACTTAAAGATAATATTTATTTGTATACTCTTGAAATCCATAATTTCTTATACAAAATGCCCAAATCTTGAGTCTTTGAACATATTAATAAAACTACGCTAATTTTAAAATAATCTGAAAATAGAAAAATAATCATCAAAAAACTGTTCGTATTTTATGGTTAGAAATATGCAACAGAAAATATTGATTTTACAAGTTAAATTCTAGAATCACTAAAATGGTTGCGCCGATGGTTGCGATTTATGTTTTTATTAAAAGTGGTTCTGTTACATTTCGTTTAATATCAAATTAACTTAACCGCTACATTTAACATTAATAGCTATAATAAAATTAATATTAATTTCACTTAGCCCAGTATTTGGAACATGGAACAATTCTGACGTCAGTGGAAACAATGGGTCACATTGATCCGTTTGTCATTAAGGGAAATTTAAAGTATTCTTTAATAACATAATGCGTTTTATTATTGAAATATGTCCTTGAATCTCTAGTTTAATGTAAATTACGTAAAATACTCCGATATATTATTTTTTGATGGACTTTGTCTGTTCAAGACTAATGAATGGACACATTAAAAAAAAATCTGAAAACTCAACATTATCTTTGATCTCTACAACAGTAACAAAACATTTCTGCTTTGATTAAACAAACAAAGCGGAAACATGTCTTGAATAAGGCTTCAACTTATTGTTCTTGCAGTCAATTCATGGACCTCCCTTTTTTTTTGGGGGGGGGGGGGGGGATGTGTTTAATCGGGTTTTTTTTTTTTGGATGCTTAATATTTTGAAATGTCCTAATAGCCTTTTCTCCTAACTAAACATTTCGAATCATTAAGTTTTCTTTCGATTAACGTAACAAAAGTCCAATTTATAAATTCTCCACTCTTCGTCTTGTTTCGAAAGTGTTTTATGAATACTTTCTGGCTTAAATGATGAATCTCCAACATCATCATCACTTGACAACCATTCATTATTTTCTAAAGTATCGTATTGTAATTCAATATCCTTCTCGTGAGGAACATTTTATATGAGTAGGCGCACGTCTTGTTAACGTTGGGTCGGATTGGATCCATCTACCACTTTCAGGAGAAATAACACACATTTCTTTCTGTGATGAATTCGTATATGACAGGATTGAACTTGAAGGCAGATTGGTGAACACATAAATAAAGAAGCGATTCAAAGCTTTTTCGTAGGTGTTTCTGGGTCAGATTGACAGTTTAAAATGATTAGTATTTTAATTACTCTTATTCTGTCTCCTTTCAAAGGTATTTCACTGAATACTGTGTGTAATTTAGAAAAAATTGTTTGTTATTTGGAAAAAAAAATATTTTTGTTTTGAGCTCCCTTTGATTAACGTAAAATCATTATATGATTATCATTTTATATCCTATATTTATATAGAAAAGTATTATGTTTGTTATCTACATAAATCTTACCGTTGCCTTAAAGCAAAGCAAAAATTATCTTAATGGTCGTAAACAGAGAATGTACTTCTTCGCGGGTAACAAGTCTCGATATCATTTAAGAACTGTCGGAATAATGGAGCTGTTGTAGTTTAAAAGAACTGGGCGTCAAAGTCCTCACGTGGTGGGATGCTTAGGTTAAGAAGCTAAGTCCCGTTGATGTGTCTTGTCCGTGATTCAAAATTACAAGGTCGGCAATAGCCCTTGCTCAAATAAAGTTAAAGAAACTCCTACATTTCCTTTTCATTTTTGCATGATATTTCATCATTTTACTTTTAATTATTAACGATCTTTTTTCACAGCTTGCTGTAATGTTTCAAATGTTTTAAAAAAAATATTTAGCGACTAATTGCAGTGATTTTTACAAGCCAATGATTTATTTTTTCTGGTCTTATGCCAGCTGTACCGTTAGGTGTATCCTGATGACAAATTGAAGCATCCCAAAATAAAAATGCTTGGAGAGAAAAAAATTAACCGTAAAACTTCCGTTACAAACGCTTTCTTTGGTTTCACTTCCTCAACCCTCATTTAACCTTGCACTCTGTGGGAATTTGTAAAAGAATGTTTTTATTATTTCTTTCTCCGAGTAGAATTTTTTTTCTCCCATCCCTTCTAGCTTTTTACGTTTGTTCATTTCTTTTGTGTTAAGTGAGCTATTTATTTCTTTCGCTGGTGTTATAAAGTCGTTCAGAAAAACTCAACTGATTTTGAAAGAAATGATTTTAATTGTGGAATAAAAATAACTTTTTTAAAAAAAAACTGCTCGAATTACGAGTATAAATTTAACACAAGCCTATTCCTTTTGTGATTTGTAAAACATGATGGTATTTATGCTATTTTTTACGAACAAATGGGAAAAAATAGCTCGCATTTTCATTGTATGATACATAGTATTGGATTAATTTCGTCATATAAATATAATTTTGTAACCATACAAAAGTTGTCTGTTTTTGTATTTTTTTCGGGTGTGGCACAAGAAATATTTAGTTGACTAAGTTTAGTTTATAGTTAAAATTGTCTAATATTTTCTCAGTTTTCAAATACTTGAATGTAGCAATGCGTAGAAGTGTGCTATAATTCGTCTGAAGTGGTTCATACTTTTTTTTATTTTAAATTATGTGTTTGCTAATATTTTTAGTCATGTATTTCTCCTATTAAAAACTCGCCTGAAACGAGTTTATTTTTGAAATATGCAGACCAGGTCAACAAACGAGGTGTGGCTATTAAATAACGAGACTTGAAGCTGCTAAAGAAGTACGCATACGACAAATGCCAGCGACCGACCGCTGTTTAGCGTAAAGCCTTCTCTTTCGAATGCAGTGCTTCTCGTTTCTGTAAATAAATCCGTATTTCTGCAGCCTTCGTTCGCATCAGAG
Source organism: Nephila pilipes (assembly GCA_019974015.1). Taxonomy (NCBI): domain Eukaryota; kingdom Metazoa; phylum Arthropoda; class Arachnida; order Araneae; family Nephilidae; genus Nephila; species Nephila pilipes. The sequence continues at coordinate 66,698 of BMAW01007850.1, read as the reverse complement.
TTTTTTCATTGTTTTGTCAGAAAAATGATAAATGAGCAACAAATTGTTGTGAAATTTCACATGAAACTTAAAAAAAATCGCTACTGAAATAATAATTTATTAAAAGAAGTGTATGATAATGAATGATATTCGCGTGCGCATGTTTTTGAATCGTTTAAGCTTTTTCAAGATGGCCGAGTAGACCTTGAAGATGATTCACGCCTGGGTCTCTCACCCACGTCAAAAACGAATGACAATATTGAAAAAAATCGGAATTCTGATTTGATCTTACCGTTGGTTAAGTATTCGTGCGATTGCTGAGACTGTAAGAATAGACAAAGAATCCGCACCGCAAATTTTTCCACCAAGACAATGCGCCCTTTCTAGCCAAGCACAGCATCCCAGTGTTAGACCATCCGCTTTATTCGCCGGATCTTGAGCCATGCGACTTCTATCTGTTTCCTAAGGTGAAATCTGTATTAAGAGGAATAAGATTTTTGTCAGTTAAAGCTGTGAAAAAGAAAGCGGAACGCTTCCTGAAGCTGACAGACTTCCAGCATTGTTTCGAACAATTGAAGATTTGCATGGAGTGTTGTATGGATAGAGGAGGGATGTGTATTGAAGGTGATAATAAGTATGACATCAAAATTAAATGTTTTACAGCGTCAGTCTAGTTATTCAATAACCACACCTTATATGTTAGGTGACACATCGGCTGAGGTTCGCAACAGAATAATGTTTTTTTCGACTGAAAAAATATTTATAACCTAATTTCATTTGCAGAAAAAACCAAAGTACTCATTTACAAAATTTTGATTTGGCACATTCTCATTCATATCCACTGCTAAAACATGGGCAATGACTGAGAAAGATTAGAGACTCTTAGTTATATTTGAAAGAGAAATTTGAAGTGTATTTGGTGGAATTAAATATGATCATTATTGGAGAAGAACCAACTTGGAAAATTTATAAAATAATTAAAGAGACTTATAATTAAATTTATAGCAATATAGAGGATTAAATTAACAGGACACTTCATAAAATTGGATGACAATCGAGCCACTAAAAAGATATTATTGACTAAACCATTTGGTATCCGAAAAAGAGGGATACCAAACCCTAAGTGGATTGACTGCCTGGAAAAAGACTTGAAAACTATTAAATTGACAAACTGGAAAATATTAACGAAAAACAAGATTGCATGGAATGGAATTCTGAGGAAGCCAGAACTCACCCGGGTTGTTGCGCCAGCGAAAATGTTTAATGTGCGGGAATTTTCAAAGATGTGTTGCAAAATTGAACTCGAACTCCCATTTCTAGTTATTCAGCCGCTAATCTGTTAACAAAGCTGTCGCAATCCCTTTTCGGATTGTAGCCTCGGTGGTCATGGTCACACACAGACTTGCGGCCTGCGCTGTTTTCGTCTAGTCGTAGGTTCGAATCTTGATTCCATTAAAGACCCGCAGTGTTGCTGGGCTGACGCACGTTAAATTTGGTTGGAGTTCTAAATCCCTACGTTGGCGTGGTATGGAAGTTTGAGAGGGAGGTGCGGGCTTATGTTTTATCCTCGTCACTTGACCGAATTGCGAGGTCCATTGCCAATAGCCCTCGTGTTGCTTCTTAGTGCAACGTTAATAAACAGTAACAATCCCTTTTCGGATTGAAATAATTTAATGAGCGATATCTATATTGATTGAATTGGATGTATTATCAGTCATCTACCACGGATCAGGATCGTTGACTGGTGAAATCGATTGTATTAAATATGGAATTAGTTGCTGCTGCTTCATTATTGTTACGTTTTTACCTTTTCCCCAATTTTCGCTAACACCTAGATTACAAATAAACAATGTTTTGTGCAGTATAGCCAGATTTGGGTCTTATGCCATAAACCAGAACTTTCACTCGTTCCATCGTTGTTACATTGTATTTCACTTTAAAAAAACTCATTTTACTGAAGAAATTTTTTGTCTCATGAATCACACTGTAACTGAGTAGGAATAAGCATAGACATTATTCTCTCAAAACAATACGAATGCTCGTAACAATGACCGCTCAACGATATTTCCATAGGCTATGATTCTCAAACTTTCTTTTAATCTTGGTCAGAAAATTTTTCCTGATGTAAACCCTGGTCACAACTAAAAGTTCTGTGCGGTGGTTTCTGTATCATCTTGTTCTTTTAGGTACATTGAAAGCTTACTCTTACCATCAAAATATTATTAAGTGGTTCAATTCACAACAGAAATTAGACAGATGAACTTACATGCTTTTTGCTGAAATCAGAATTGACTAGGTCTCGTGTACTTGTGAAGTGCAAATGCAGTTTGAAATTTAATAATTAGGTAATGTTGTACAGGCATTAAGGTTTTTAAAATTTTCTGAAAACGATGTTTTACTTTTTTTTCTTATGTATTGTGGATAAAAGCAAATCATTCTTTTCTCAAATATGTTGATACTAATAACAAATAGTGAAAGCATGAAAAGATTGGCGGGAGACACTTGATTGCCGTCATATGAACGCGACATCACGGGAATAGAGCCTATTGGCTTGGAGTCTTTGTTGATTGACCTGTCTTTTATAAATTGAAGATTATTAAATCAAATCCTCAAAATCGGTCAATTTTTTACTAATGCTTTTTTCGATATTCTTCTGCATTACGGGCAAGACGTGTGTTCGTGCCTTTCTGGGAGTTCTGTTTTCATTCTTTTATTATGCATGAAAGTATTTTTTTGAGGTTGTATTCGCAATAATCAAATTGTTGTGTTTTTGTTTACTAAAAAGTTTTACAGAGGTGAAATATGGTACAGAGGTACATTTAAAGCATCGCTTATTACAGATACACCTTTTACAGAAATACCTTTTTAGTTAACTGTTCCCTATATGTTCGGTTGCTGAATTCCGCTCGTCCTGGAGACATGCTCATTGCAACCTAATAGTTTTAAATCATGGTCCACATCTGATCTCGTATCTCATGCACTCCGAATTACGCTAACATTAAGATTTTTAGAACGCGATATATATTTAATTGAATACGAAATCAGTATATGGCAGCAGTTATAGTATTTTATTTTCTTCGAATAAGGAGCATTTTACTCGCATTTTGTATTTTTATTTCAATGATTAAATGCGGGTACTTTAAAGTCCCCCTGCGCGCTTGATTTAACACAATACATAATAACAACAAAAAATGCATAATATTCCGAAAGAACCTTTACGAAAAGCATTCATGGGCTCAATTCTCTTTGTGTCTGAGTAAAGTCCGCTGGAACAGACAGCCAGCTTAAGGTTGTTCCCGAGTAATTTAAATTTTTATATTTCATGTCTTCTCTTTTACTGTTTAAGAATTACATTGTCGGTGTCTGCGATTTTCTTTGATTGAATTCTTTTCATTTTATTTTAATAACCTATTCACAATAGCTTTATATTTAGAGATAGTTTTATAGTATTTCGAAATACTCAAACAGGAAATGTTACGAATTCGAGAAAAAAAGTATGACAAACGTCAGACTGAGCTAATCCTACTCCCAATTCCGATGAATTCAATATTACGTCTGCCTTTTTATCTTCCGAATTAATTTCAAATTACAATAAAAAAAAAATCACGTTCATTTCATTATGCATCATTTTTGTCAAAATAATTTTTTGAAAATGATATTTAATTAAAGTTATCTTAAAAGGTTAAAAAAATTAATTATAATTTCATTTTATTTATAACATGTTACCTCTTTAAAAGAGAAATTACTGAATAAAAGGGATTTTTATATTTCAGTAGTTCTGGATCAAGCATAAAACTCTGTACGTTGATTACTTAATTATAAACCCCTAGCAGTTTTCATAAATGAAATCCGTCACTCATAGATAAAAAAAAAAAATAGCCATATGATGTTGTTTACTAACAGAAGCGAAAAAAAAAAAAAATAATAATAACACTTAACTGAATTATAAAATCAATCATCCTTGAGGGCATGAATTTTATTTCTTGACATAGCCGGGGTAGCCAAGTGGTCACAGTCGCGAACTCGCGGTTGTCATTGTTCCCGTCGAATCAAGGGTTCGAGTCCTGATACCATTAAAGACCCGCCGTGTAGTGGGGCTGATATATGTCACTTGACCGAGCTTCAAAATTACGAAAGTCGTCGTCAATAGCCCTCGTGTTGCTTGTAAGTGCGACGTTAGTAAAAAATTTATTTCATGCATCATTAAATATGACCTAAATCTTATAGAGAAATAAATATAATACTGGTTTAACACTGGATCACTAGATTTATATTTGCGATACAACAACCGATACGAATCTGATTCTTGTCTTCTGTATAAATGCTTATGTACACATGTTCGTTGACAGAATTAGACAAAGCAGAGATAGATAAGCAGTTTCTCTTCCCTGAGTTTCAACGCTTTCCTTAAGTGAAAATGTTCTTTGAATTCTTCTACAAAGTAGCGTTATTTTTTTTAAATTATTGGAATAAGAAGTCGATTGTCGAATATCTGCCATTTGATCTTATTGTTTTCTCTTTAGCAGTTTTATCAGTGACAATGTATCCATACAAGGACACCTTCTTGTTGAAGGTGGAATGGATTGTAGATTGAAAAAAGAATTATTGGATTTTACACCAAATTGCCGGATTCACAAAAGTGGCATTACGATAAAAGGAACATTCATCTTCTTCAACGACATTCACGCCCTAATTCCATTGTACAACCAATCCTTATATATCAAAAAAGTTTTTTTCCCCGCTACTACTGCGTTCAGAGGATTTCTTTTTCACATTATTGAAGACAGTGATATGATATTGAATCCTTAGCAAACTCTGCTGTCGCGCTGTGTTTGTTTACGCAAAATGAACAGAAATAGTTGTCTTTTGATAATATCCATTCGCATTTACATTAATTCTATGTATAAAAACGATAATTATTCACTTGTCGTAATACGTAATCGATTATTATTTTTCTAAAACCAACGTAATAGAAGGGTTACTCAGGTACAGCAAGTTTGATTCCTTTCTGTATTATTGGTATAATTTTATTGTTTCACATCGTATTTTTTTTTAAATCTTTCCTAGTAATACATGCATTTAAAAGAGATATGTCATTTTATTTTTATGCATTAATAATTGATTTAGGGAAAGTCAAAAATGTGCGCTGTTATTATTTTCTGATTATTCGTTTTTTTTTCAACCATTTTCTTTCTTGTGCAAATTAATGTCGGTGTTGAATAAGTAAATTTATTTACGTATAACTTTAAGAAAAATGCAAAGATGATGTCGCTTTTATTGTTTCTCATATTTATTTGTATTTATATATTTAAGTAATTAAGATAAACACTTTAAAGTATCATCTTTAAGGGGCTTCAGGACTTTTAATTATTATCCGTTTATGCGAAAAAAATACACCCTTTTTTTCAAACTAATATAATCTACCAATGGAACAAAGCAGAAATTTGAAACTTTTACCCCAGTATATTTATACATAGTTACGTTATTTCGGGATTTTTCGTATAGTTTTTTCTAGAAAAACTTTACTAGTTAAGAACGAAATATAAATTGGACACAGGGTTTCAAAATTACAAAAACCAATACAGTACTGCGCGCAAGGTTTTGAAGAACAGCATTGATCAAAATTTATAAAAGTAATATTATTTAGTACAGAAAAATGTTCCGTTTTTAAGTTATACATATTTTGTAAATTAATGGAAACAAATTTTTTTTAGTGCAGTTATTAAGAAAATTATGAAGTTTTAAGAAAAAATCCAATTAAAATTCATGTAATTTTTTTTTTTAATAATTTGTCTAAAAATTGACTTATAATCGCGCAAACTAAAATTAATGTGTTTTGAGAAAAGGGAAGGTACAGCTACAAAATGGGGAAAAAAAAAAAAAAAAAAGGACTAGTTAAATTAGGTTAAGTTTTTTCTTGATAACTGGAAGTTTCGGTAGTATCGCTAAACTTTTGGCACTAAATTGTTCAGAAAAAATAGGATTGCAATACATACTTGTATTTTTGTTAGATTTATTTATTAATTCCTTTTACATTTTTCATGTTTTGAAAAAAAAAAAAAAACATTGATGTAATTTATGTGACAAAGTAAATGTAATAAACATTAACTTCAAAATCTTGTAATTGATCATTTATGTGCATCATTTGAAATTTGTTTGAAAAAAATAGATATTTCGTAGTCTGATGAAACAGATTGATAATCAATACCTGCTTATTAAACTGTAAAACAAATGTGTGTAGTTAATCACTGTAATTGTGTACTATTTGAACTAATGATTTTTAAATATTTGTTGTATCTTGGTTTCGTGCAATTTACAAGGTTAAACCAAGAAGTATTGGGATGATTTATTTAATAATTATCATCGTGATTGTTACAGGAAGCCGAGAGATGCTATTCCACTGACACCTCAGCGACGGTGGTTTATCTTTCTACCTTTACTACAAAACAGACTTCTCTTTTCTCCCTCACTGGGTGCGCTCTCTGGTGGCATCACCCAACGCTTTACCCTGTTTCACTGATTTACATAATTTACCAGAGATGTTTCGAAAGTAAATTTCGTCATTTTTTTTTTTTTTTTTTTAAAAGAGCACACCGTACACCAGTTGAAACAAAGAATCGCCATAAGAATCTACACCCCTTGATAGTTCCACAACCGAAGTAGCGTCAGTGGAGAAGGAATGACGCTTGCATCGAGCGACGAAGAAAAGAGAGTAGCAGCAGACCAGTGTGCCTGAGACGTAATTGACAGCGTGCTTAGCAATGGAACTGTTAACCGGCAAAAAAAGTATTGGTACTAGACATCCATGAAAGCCTACAAACTGTGTATGGTGATCACGTCATGCCTTGTCAAATGGTTGGACGCTGATGTTGCATGTTCAATGAGGGAAAGCAGAGTGAGGAAGGTGAAGGTCGAAGTGGGCGTCCCTCCACATCTTTGAATGAAACACAGCACTGCTAGAGTACAGGACATGGTGTTAGCGGTTAGGCGCGTGCGCATAACGGTGTCAGACGAGGCGCCCTCACTGAGTATTAGTCGTGCTCAAGTCCATCCAAAATAATACTGAGGTGGAGCAGGCTATGCGACATAGCATCGTAGGGACCAAGTTTAACCAGAGTGGTTCAGTCAAACTGATTGCATGCTACGAAAAAATTTCTCAATGTCAATAGCGATTTGGTCGAAAAACAGTGCAAGGTGTATAGTGCATGATGACACGACTTATTTTTTTATGCAATAAATTTTCCTTGTGAAGAAATGACGAAATTTACTTTCGGAACATCCCTCGTAAAGTTCAGTCATTCTGATACTAAAGAATCAAACTGATTAGCATCCATGTGTTGAACACATATATATTCGTTCGAAAATCATAAAGGTATTTTAAAATGTTGTGACATACTACTAGTAGCGCAAATCACTTTTAATTTTATTATTGAAAACAACGGATACAACCGATTTGCTTCATGGCAGCATGTTTCGATTATTATAATTTCCTTTAAATCTTTTTTAAAAAAATTCTCTAGATTTGTTTTATTATTATTTTTTTTCTAAGTTATTTAAAAATATCACCACACATTTTGATATTTTTATTTTTTATATAATATTGTTTCTTTTTTTAAGTTCTTTTCACATGTTTTATACTAATTATTTCGTTTCCATAACTCTTGTGCCATAAATCTCAACTTTCATTCATCCTCATTCGGTTCCACTAAGAAATTTACATTTAGAGAATTCCTTGATACCTAAAATGCAATTTTTGAAACACAAAAAATCAGAAAAAAAAAAATTATTTTGCAAAATGCTGAATCAAGTTAAACATGTTATCTTTTCAAAGGAAATGTGTGTAAAATTTAATCGCGCTAAGTTGTTTTTAATCATAATTTTAGCACTTAAAATGTATAATAATGTTTAAGATTTAGTTGTATCAAAAAGACAAAAATGCTAGATCCGAATTTTCTGCTATGTTCTCTTTATAAAGAAATACATATATTAATCTAATTATCAGTATTTCTGAAAGATGAATTTTTTTTTACTAAATTGTAAAAAAAGAGGGAGCTTAAACTGAATTGTGTTAAGGTCAGGAAAACAAAAAGAATAAATTCGTAAAAAAATAGTCCATTTATTGTTGCATGCCTAAATGCCCTCTTTTGTAGCTAATCATCTCTTTTATCATTTTAATTAAACTTTTTTTTTCAAAACTCGTTAAGTGTTTTTCAATGTCGAGACAAGATTTCTGAAATTTTGAAATTCGAGAATTAATTGTTTCTTTCGTTAAAAAAAAAAAAAGCGAGTTTTAAGCTGACATTTCCTTAAAACACACATCTAAATCATCAGTTCCTATAGAACTGATTGTGAAAAATTTGAGGGGGGTTTATTGGATCACTTTTATTGTGCAAATTAAATTTCATTTATGCGATGTTTTTATTCTCTCAGTGAAAGAATATTGAATCTGAATGGGTGAAATATTGTTTCATATCACGGGGAACAGGAGGCTGTCTAACTAGTCCCACAGTATTACTCAAGTTTCAGACATTGTCCTTGTGAAATAAATAAATGAAAAGAGGCAAAGAAATAATTTTTCCTATTTGCATATCTCTTATATTAGTTCCTAGACGTCCAGACAATGTAAATTAATGATATTCACCGAAATACCAAAAGCTGTTACTGGGCAGACAGTCTGGAATTATACGCCCTGCTCGGAGTGAATGAACTAAATAGCAAACACTACCAAGCTCAATTTTAAATTATTTCTTTAAAAAATAATAATAATAACGAAACGAATTACTTTATAGTGTGTCTGATACATTTTTTCAATAGTAGAATCATTTCATTTTTATCTGTCGGGTTTTATCTTCAAAAAGAAAGAGCTTATAAACTCTTTTAGCTTCCAAGAGCACAATCATTAATCATGTTTTACATGCCTCATCAATAAAGAACCGTCTGCACACTACGTTATCGCCCATACACTTAATGAGCTAATTATACGCTGTCGATAGTTAGCACACTCTCGTATATCCCTGTGGCATATACACTCTTTTTTTTTTAAGCACCCTCTCTAAGTTGCTACTTTTCGATGATAATATAGTGCTTTTGGAGTCAATCGTCTTACCGTTCGAACTTACTTTCAGCAATATTACACGACCGCAATCAAACTTCGTTACAAACTTCTCAGGTAGAAAAACGTAATACATTTACTTCTTTATCACTGGCAACATCATTAATTTCAGAATCCATTTGTGTTACATACGTGAAGATTTGGTGCTTTTTTTTCTTTGACTTTTGGTACGGTGACGGAATTTATTTTCGGTCCTTAAGATTATCGCTTTTCTTTTTACTTTTATTTCCGGTATTTTTAATTTTAGTCACGGAGCTTTTTATTTCATTCATTTATCATTTATTTCTAGACGCAGAAAAATAATTTGCGTTATTAAATGAATGTTCTAGAAAGGCTTTTAATTTTTTTTTTTTATCTTTATAACAACGTATTAGAGGTTTGTTCGTTGTCTGTAATTGTTGATTGAGGTTATTTTTAACTTATGAATCGTTCTCGTTTTAATCGTGTGTCTGAATATTTTGTAAATGTTTCAAAATTGTTTTGAGTACATTATATAAAATGGAAAGCTTCGAGTTCGTAATGTCATCCTGAAACATAGTGATGTATTTATTCATTTATTTTTAATTAAAAATGTGAGTGATTTCAATGATTAATACGTTGTTTTAAGAAGAAACAAAAAAAAATTATATTTAAATTATTCATAAGTTATTAGATCATTCATTATCAACAACGCATTTATATTGAAATTAGATCAGTGATTAAGGTAATTGAGTGTTAGAATAGAGCCTTGAATTTTTTGTTTTTATTGTGAGTTTTGATTTAGTTTAAATATTTTTTGAAAATTTTATTATTATATAAATGATTAAATGAAAATGTTTTTGCCTTTCATAGTGTTAAAAAAGTTTTTTCCCTCTTCTTTAACGAGATTCAATGTAATTTTGTACAAGTCAGCGAAAAAAATGAGAGGTTGAGTAAAGCGATTTAAAACTAGATATTTTGCTGGCTCTTGAAACTTTACTAGAATACATGAAATGAAATCAATTCATATACGCCTTGTATGTGCAAGAATTTTTTATCTTTAATATAGAGCTGAGGAGCTTCGCGGTCATATATATATATATAAAGAATTTTTTCTGCCTGTCTAATCACTTGGTTTTGTGGTGCTTCAAAATGGAAAGTAACATTCATGTTTTTTTAAAATCTACATGGAAGAAAGAAAACAATTTGAAAAAATTACAGCGTTTGATGCAGTAATTGAAACAAGCTTAAAAAAGACTTGATTTGCCCAACACCATTTTTTTTTTAAGAAAATAATTTATTAATTTTTCATTTAGCCATATTATTTGATAATATAATTTTGTTATGATAATTGTATTAATATTATCTGCAGTGAATTTTATAGAAATATTAAAATTGCTTATTTTTTTCTGCAGTTCACTATGCCATTGCTTATGTAGATATATATTGAGCACATACTAACTGTTACACTTTTATTTTGTATTCATATATTTCATACATGTTATAAAAATATCTGTGTTATCTGAATTAATTAAAATCTCAAGAAATTAGATCTAAATTCAGAGGATTTTTGCGACATATAATTATGCATGCCTTTTTTTTTATTTTTAAAGAATGACATTTCACGAAATAAATCCTGTGGTAACAATTTAAATGTTATTAATTAACGATAATTTAATTATATAGGTACACACACATATATATACATACCGTAGAATAACTTTTTGGAGAAATTTTTCATGTTTTTTTTTTTCCCATCTAGTTTAAATTTGCTGATTTATTAAAGAAAAAATCATATTCTAAAAAATCCCCTTTTTGTTGGAAAAATTTAGAAATTTAATTCTTCATTCTCGATTAATTATTAATAAGTGTTTTTTTTTTAATTTCTCAGAAGCTTTCCCTGGATTCATTCCCTAGAATAATTAAGGTTTCCATAATTAAATTTTTGCGTTGTAGCTGAAATATTTATAGTATTAATTCAGATGGTCAAAAATATCTTTTGCATGTCGTTAAGACATGCTTTTTATAAATTGCTCTGGATGAAAACTTTTTTTCTTAAAGAATTAATGCGTAATAAAGTCTTATTAATTGTTACCTCTCCACTTGTGTCAATTTTTGCTCTATATAGGTTTTTTTTTTGTATAAATTAGTTGCAAAATACTTACAAAAGTGGTTTTTTTTATCTCTATCTTTATCAAATGAATTTCGGTGGCAAATAGTTCAATCCAAGTGCTTCCTTAAATTTTAATTCTTTCTAACTCAGATTTCCCCCTCGTTTTAATTTATGCTTATGTTTCAAAATGATTGTTTTAGGTTATGCTCTTTTTTTTTTTTTTTTTCTCGTTTTAATTTATACTTATGTTTCAAAATGATTGCTGTAATGTACTTTTATGGTGTATTTTTCATTATTTGCATTAAAAATATTTTTGTTGAATGTCAATCTTGATTTTTTTTTATTAAGGTAAAGATTTAATTTTAAACAAATAAGAAGGGAGAAGATTTTTAAAGAAAGAAGAAAACACGTTGAAATCACTTATGAACTAAATCTTCTGAATGTAAGATAAGAGACTTTTTACAACTGGAGTAAATTAAAACAATTTTCTTAAATGGAATAAAGAATTTTAATGCAACTATGTCCTCGATGGATAAGATATTTTAATACCTACCCATGACAAACATTTTAAGAATAATATTCTGGTTAATTAATTATTAATCTATGAATATGTTTACAATTCTCTTCTCAGTTATATTTTTTACTGCTTCTTCATTTAAAATAAGGACATTAAAGGCGAAAATAATATTGCTTCTTTATGTTGAGCAGTATGATATATATATATTTGCATCGATCTTTATATGTCTTTACATCAAATTATTTACATAATAAGAATAATATTAATATATAGATGTTATTAATATATAAAACTGTTTAGGAATGTAGAATTTACATTGAGTTTTAAGGTAAAGCACTTCTGTATCAATCCAATAAACCATTAAGCACTGAAAAGTGAATTTAGAATTGTGGAATGCCATTATAGATTAATTGTCTGGAGAAATTAACTCCTATTTCTGTGACACGAGGAGGAAGCCATGAAAATTTAAATAGTTATCTCGAGACGATGACATAGTTCTGGCTGAAACTCTTACCAGTCTGTCCTTTTTTTGTAATTTTTTTTATTCGATGCTAGTATTTTTTTAAAAAAGAAAAGCCGTGAATAGATCTTTTCTTTTAGGGCAGCTTTGGATTTAATTACGTCGACGTCTTAACCCACTCCTGCCATGGTTTAGCCGCGAAAATGAAACAATCTGACCTTGCCCAAGGCAGTTTTCAAGCGAATATTGCTAATATATTTGAAGGTCGAAAAGAGTACAGACGTTGGATTTGTCTCGAATCGAATAGTAAGTGCAATGCGGTGAAATAATATGCAAAAATATTTTTCTGTCAGCTACAAAAGCGTCGGAATGAAATGCGCATTAAAAATCGTTTGCTGTAATAAATATTTGGGCAATTGTAAAAAAAATACATTTTGAATTTTGCACGCACATTTGCCCTAACTAACCTGACGTCATAATATTTTCAGACTATATTAATCTTTTCATGTTAAAATTCCAGTCTTGTCAACTTGTTTTTAAGTTTCAGACGATGGGAGTTTTCATTTCGGAGAGAGTGCACAGCGACTGGAGTGTATTTGAAAACCCGAAAGACTGTTAACCTGTGATACTTTTATCTTTTAATTTCACTCATGCATGTATGTGATACCGCAATCTTGTTCATTTCATTTTAAATGCATATCAGGGCAACACCACGCATCTTAATGTTCAAAATACGTTTGTTTTTTATGCAATTGCTGAATCGTCGTTATATACTATTTTACTATTTTTGTTGTCGTTTCGTTTGTACTGGATTTAAAGATCTTTCTCTGTTTCAAATGCTTCGATACTCTTTTTTTTTTAAATTAAAACGATTGAAAATTTCTGTTTTCTTCCTCTTCCGGAGATCTGTCAGAGAGATTTAATGATTAATACTAATTTTAATTTTTATGTGATAAATCATAACTATATTTAAACGAAAGGTTTCGTATTCTGTTAACATTTTATAATGAAAGAAAAACATTTGGTGAAAATTCATTTAAATTCCAGTTTGTTATTATGTTAGAAAACAAGTTTAAACAACAAATTTGGCTTATTTTTATTCGTATGGTTTTATCTTCTCCCGCAGAAATACTCAAGCAGCGGCTTAATGGATTTCGAGAAAAATAATAAACATTTAAATAAAAATTAACCTTTTGTCATTTTCACAAATTTAATGTTTTGCAAACATTTTCCTTGGAATTTAAGAAAGGAAATCAAATTAATGATTGCTCACAAATAAATTAAAACTGTTTGGTATGTTTTCTCCATAAAATTTATAAAATTGAGGTGTGATGTTTTGAAGTCTGCGAGACAAAAATGGCAGCGCGTATTTATTTTAAGTATCTGCGTAATTTGACTTTTTTTCCCCGTATTTTTTTGAATTCTTGTTTAAATAGAATTTACGTTAATACGTGGACATACGAATTAAAATATACTTAATTTTTTAAAACTAGTTTTTTTTTCATACTGTTTTAATAAAAAAAATATTTTAAAAATGAAACTTTTTAAACAGTAATATGACTACAACAATAATATGTTACGCTTGTTTTTTTTTTTTTTTTTTTTTTTGCTTTGTTTCAGTATCTACGAAATTATGTTCAGTGTCAAAAAAATCAATAGTCGCCAAAATGCCTCAATAAATTTATTTTTCTCAGAAAAGTATGAACTTTAATGCAGAGTTAGTAAAATGTTTCAGATTTGCACCAGTCACATTTCCTAATATATAGTTTTGCGTAATGGCTCTATAGAAATCGGTTTAATCTTTTTTTGAACTTCGTCGGCTCGAAAAAAACCTAGTTAATTGGTTGCAGTAGCGTAACACAGGTGACTTCGAGACGTTTATAGAAAAAGTTAGATTTTCTGACATTTCTTATTTACGAAGAAATGTGTCAATTAATGTCTGTCGCCGACATCGATGGTTATTGTGTAATGACCAGGAAGTGTTAAGATTATCAGCAAAGTGCTACTTTTTTCGCATCAATTATTACATCTTATTAGTCGAGTAAAAATAAACATATTTCGGAGATCAGACTGGATTTCCACGAATAATCGTTTGCAGTTTTTTTTTTTTTTTTTTTTTTTGTCTACCATCTTGAGGCTAGTTTCGTGCATATATAATAAGCTTAAAAATCGCCGAGACAGCCTTGGTATATTTCTCGAATTTGAGAATTTTGCTTTCTCTTTCACGTCTTCTTTCAAAACGGGGTAATCTCCAGCGAGTTTTATTTTAAGGTGCGTGCCAGCACCGAACTTTCGACATAAAATACGAAATAACAAAGTTCGCGAATCTCGACAGCCTGCTTTTGCACAACAGGAGGCCACGTTTATGCAGAGGTGGCGATTGTGATGAAATGTAGCATCATTAGGAAACGATTAACCAGGTACGGTCCGTCATTATTCCGTCTGCGGACGGTCTGATGAAATTTTACAACTCTCTGTGTACTGAATCCCTCTGTAATCACTACATTTCAGGCTTCTTCTGTGGGGATTATGAGACACTGACAGGTCGGGTGGGAGACATTTTTTTTGCCTCGGCCTTAAAGAATGTTATTATTTCACTTCACGTCGATCACTGTGAACTTTAAAAAAATCAAATTAATCACATGATTGTAAAAACTGTATATTACGATTCTGAAATGTTTTCCTCCTATTGACAGTTTCATTAACTCTACTTTTATCGAAGCCTCAATTAAAGTGCTTTAAGTTGATTCAGTACCCCCCCCCCCCTTCCTTTCGAAACTCTGGTAATAAATATATTCCATTTTTCCACCTAAAAGGAGGGAAAAAAAAAAGAATTTGTTTATGAGAAAAATCTCAGTTTTTTTTTTTTAAAAATAATTTCGACATAAGTTTCAAATATAATTTTCTAAATGCTATGTTACAAATAATAATTTCGAGGGATTCAAAATTTTCTGATAGGATTATGAAGCTGAATTGCAGTTTCAATAAAATGGCACTGTAGTTTCTTTTCTTTCTCCCCCCCTTCTTTTTCTTTTTTTTTTTTTTTAAGAAATTGAAAAATGCGAAGGAATGTTATTCTACTCTTTCTCTTTTAACCTTGAAAATTTTTATAGCAATGTAACTATATATTTAACTGTTTGAGGGAAAAAACGAACAAAAGAAGAAGAAAACCAGTTAAAATTTGTTGTAATTCGAAAACTACACACAAAATAAAACACAGCGTGAGTCTTCGAAACGTAGAATCTTCAGAATTGAAGACAGATATAGAGCATTTGTTGTCAGTTTTGAATATTTTTGTAACTTTCAATAACATTAAATTAAAATTTCATGTTTCAACCAGTTTAGCATGCAAATTGAAAACCAATGCGTAACACAGCTACTGCAACTGAAATGTTTATCAAAAGAGGAAATTCTATTATAAAACTACAATTATTATCTTATGTGTTATTAGCTTACTTTGTTTTAATTTTGAAGAGCTTTTCAGTGGTACATTAAACAATTGAATTAATTATATTCTGTTTTTATTCTTAAAAAGAAGTGTACGGAAACGAACTATTTTTTTTTAATGGTAAAGTGCTTGATCCTATTTATTGTGTTTTCATAAAATGATCGTTTTTCAAATTTTAAGTTACTGTTTTTGTTTTTGATGAAATATTTATAATTTATTTTTTTTTTTTTTTTTTTTTTTTTTTTATTTAGTCATAAAAAAATTAAGTCTGATCTGTTCATGTTACATTAGCCCTAAAATATAAATATAAATAATCAATAGTCTGGCTGTGAGAAAGGAACATTATCTAAAAAAAAAAAACTTAAAAGTTATTTTCAAAGTTTTGCTAAGAACAGATTTAGCCACCCAAGGTGTGCTCTTTTTTAATAATTATTATTAAATTACTCAATTAAATATAAGAGTTAAAGTAAACGATGAAATATCGAAAATGGACGATAGTAAACTTTTCGATATTAAAATTAAAGGAAACGATAAATTATTAAATTGAATGTATTTCATCTTAATGTAAATAAAATAGAAGCAAACGATAAAAAAAATTGAAAAGTGATCTGGTACACCAAAAGTGATCCACATAAAACAATAGCCTCTTGGGTGGCTAAAAAAAAAGAGTGCCTCACAGCTGCCTTAAAATTCTGAATAATGTTATTTATTTTCAGTCATATCTTGATTCCAGTTTACATATGATTTAAGGTAATACATAAATCGTTGAGAAAATAAAATACTTAATATATATATTTGTTTCACTTCAGCCGAATGAAAAATTTGAGGAAATTTATTAACGACATATTTTTGAAAATTGAGTTCATTAGAGGTGAAAGCAAGTGTCAGGCATATATTACATATATTTCATTTCAATCCACTAAAAAAATTAAGGAGAAATTTATTATGACGTATGTTTGAAAATTAACTTCGTTACTGGTGAAAGTAGACATAAAAATACAAGCAAAAACAAAATAACTTTTTGAAAAGTGGTCAAGTACGACATTTTTGGGTTAACTAAAACAATAGACCTTTGGGTGGCTAATAAATACATAAACTGATCTACTAATATAAAAACTTGGGACGAAGTACAAAAAATAAGTTTTGACGAGTTGGTTTTAAAATAAAATATCTGCAGCTGATGTTGAAAATGTGTCAGATAAAAATATTGTATTAAATATATAAATGCAAGAATTCAATTTTTGTTTAATTTAAAAAAAAATCTTATTTCCTTTTAAAATTTCTTATTTCATTCTTTTTTACTTGATGTACATAATTTGTATAACAATTAAGTGGTGATCAGTAGTAAGTAAGAGGGGGTGGGGTGAAGTATTATTTCGTATATAAATGTTATTCAGAACGTGACGTAAACAATTTGTAAAAGGATATAGTAACCACATTTGACAGTAATTATTATAAAACAATTGGAATAAAATACAATGGTTTTAAAATAAAGCAAATAATAATAATAATACAGCTACTTCTTTAAAATTCCCAATTACATGGGGGGAAAAATCCTCTGGATGTTAATCGTTTTCAATTTCTCTGTTATGACTTAAGGCTCCCGTCTACCCACCATTTTTTATTTCGTTAGCTTAATGTTAATCCTATGAAATTCTGACTTTAATTCTCATATCTTTACTATTTGATCTATTTGAATGCAATAAAATGCATCTGAAAGAGCAAAAAATAATGAATGCTTCTGTGGAATTACATTTTCCCTAAGATTTTTAAAAATATTTTTATTCTTATTTTAATGATTCGTTTTTGAGTTTTCCGGTCTTTAAAGAATATTTTCAAATATTTTTAAAAATAGGAGGAAAAAAGTAATTCCACAGAAGCCTTCATTATTTTTTGCTCTTTCAGATGCACTTTATTGCATTCAAATAGGTACAATAGTAAAGATGTGAGAATTAAAGTCGAAATTCCATAGGATTAACATTACGTCCACGAAATCAAAATGGCGGGTAGACGGGGGCCTTAAAAACTAGGACGAATTTATTATTATTTTTTGGGGGGGGGGGTATTTTATTTATAATTATAATAATTGTTTTTTAAAAATTATCTTTAATATCGCAGTCGAATGTTATACGCAATTAAAATCCTATTTAATTTGCAACAAAATTTTTTCACTAATTATATTTAATAAATAATAAGAAAAACTATTGTTTGTCTGTATAATGTCTATTTTATAAAACTTTCCAATCTTTAAAGTCCTATTGGAGTTTTTAATCGATAAAGAATGGAATATTACGTGAACATCAGCATTCAAATTTAAGGAATTTAACCGTGCAAATTGAAAGTATCATCGAATGGAATGAAAAGGCTCTACATGTTATAATTAAAAATCTGAGATCCTTTTATTTTTAAATAATATAATTTCCTTTTTTAACTTTGACTCTAAGGATCTGAACAAAAAAATGCATGGTTCTTTCGCTTTTGATTGATCATTAGTATTATTAATATAACAAGTAAGGGTAAAAGCAAATTTTAATGCGAGAATTGGTTCATTTTCACCTCGCGTTTTTTAGCCTTTTAAAAGAATTTAATTTTAAAAATTGAATAATATTAAGAAATAATTCGAGATAAAAACCAACATTTTTAAAAACAACGTTTTTATATGGTGGCAAAGTTTATTAAAAAGAATTATTGAAATATTAGTTAAAACTGGTCGCAAATATCTAAATATTGCATTGTTAGGCAAGTAAGAACGGTTCCCAAAATTTCAGAGCTCTAACTTGATGGGAAGTTGGTTAAATTAATGATAGAAAATTTGATGACACACTGATACGCACACAGACAGACACACGCCAAGTGAAATACATAAAAACGTAAAAACTAACTAAAATTAATTGATTCATCCGGTAAATTAAATGGTTGGAATGCAGTTTAACCCAAACACCCTTGGCGACAAGAATTATTTGGCAGTATTTTGCTACCCTGTTCCGTTTCACGGATTTAACGCTCAGCCAAAAAAAAAAAAAAAAAATCGCCAAGTTTGGTGCCAATTTTTGAAATCGCGCCAAGTGTTTGGGCTAAACTGCATTATTAAAGAAAATATTAGCTAAAACTTATCGCAAATGTCTAAATATTGCATTGTTAGGCGAGTACGAACGATTCCCAAAATTTCAAAGCTCTATCTTGATGGGAAGTTGGTTAAATTAACGATCGAAAATTTGATGACACACACACTCACACACACCAAGTGAAATTCAGAAAAACGTTTTAAAAATATTCAATGATTATTAGTAATATGTACTTAAAAAAAGCCAGCAAGGATCAAAAGGAGTTGTGAGACTTAAGAATCCAATGTGAAATTCTTTTTCACAAAATATGTAATTTTTAAAATAAGTAAAAACAAATTCTGTAATTATTTATGTTTAAATATTTACCATTGTGTTTACAAGCTTTTATTCAGCTTGCTATGTTCATATGTAAATATGTATGTAAATTAAATGTCTTTCCAAATAAAACTTTGTTCTCGAATCTTAACCCGCATATTATCATCCGCTCGAGCTGAAAATTTTCATATACGTATAACTCGGATGACAATACAAAACTGTGGTACGCTCCAGGAGTGACGATTTAGGGGAGAAGCCTAGGGATACACAGACCTTGCACTTAACGTCTAATTCAGTTGAAATTTTACACTCATGTATAACTCACTTAATTGCATTTTGAGGTCTTAAATTTCCATATAAAAAATAATCAAATGAATATAAGTAAAAAAAAAAAACATTTTTAAATTTAGTTTTTATTGAAAGATGCACTTGAAAAAGGTTAAAAAATAGTTATTTTTAAATGCAAAATATATATAATTTATAAAAGCTTGATACCTTAATACTTCTTTTGATCATACGTAGTATAAGTAGCTATGGTACTAAATTCATCGATAAAAGCTTAGGTATCTTAGTTAGACACCTCAAGCTCTTGTAAACTATACAGTATTTTATATTTAAAAAAATATTTTTTGTTCCTTTTGGTCCATCTAAAAAAAGCTTCATTTAAAAATGTTTTTTTACTTATATTTTTAGAAAACATTTTATGCAATTCTATTAAAAAACCAACGAACCTTTGAGGTTGAAGAACTATGTCGAATCAAAATAATTAAGCTCACTTTCGCAAATTTAAAAACTCTCGTAGCATAATATATTTGTTTTTATCTTTCAGTAGCATTGGTTATTCATGTCTTGAATGATTTACTAGTTACTAATCTGTAGCAATTATTTGTTACGTAATAATATTCTTTTTCAGAATAAGTTATAATGTCACGTTTCTACTTGACATTTCGTTCTGATTTATTGTAATAACATTTTTTTTCTGTGTCGAACTTATTAAAATAGTTTTTTTTTCTCCTGAGAGGATTCTCCTACATTAAATTTAATCTTTGTTTTTTTCGGAGTCAGCATCTTAGTTATTTTTCTCACAGATGTTAAAAAAAAAAATAACATATGCACTTAAAACACTTCTTCAAATAGAAAAAAAAATGCTCCTATATTAATAAAGTATTTTGATTTCAGTAGAAAAGAACTATATTAATAGTTGAGAGTTGTAGTGTAAAAAATAACGTATCTTTTAATACGGGTTCATTTCTGTTTGAATCGATCTGTTTTTTACTATGTGTAATATGTTCGAAGTATGACTTATATTTTTCTACTAAATAAACTTTTCATTTAATTAGTTAAAGTGAAAAGATGCGTATGTTTTGAATATTTCTAATTTTTACGAACATAGTATATATTTTTTTGATATATATATATATATACCCGTGTGTAATGTTTTCAGTAAATTTAATTTCTTAATTTATCCTATACTTTAACTATCACAGTTCGGAGTTCATTTTTATTTCCTGATATAATTCCATTGTAGCTTTTAGTTTGTGTTATCACGCGCTCTTGAAATATACTCAGTCAGCTGTTCACACGCCTCAAAGCAGCAGGGAGAATATCAACTAGACTTTCTGTCCGCTTCTAAAATACCCAAAGATCCCTCCATCCAATACAACGTTCTCTGAAGAAATCCTTGCATATAAATTCCTAGCAGAGAAAAGTTCGCCTTTTTTCACTTTAGCCTCGATGGCGAAACTAAGCACCTGGCGTGCTTAGATTTGAATAATGTAACTTACGGAATCGAGTGGACGTAGATTGTACTGTGTCCATCGCTAACACCATGTCCGCTTAATTCTCTCGTGTTAAATTAATAAAAGTATAATTTCAAGATTTTCCTAAACCTCCGTTGTTCACAGTGAATGGGAACATTTTTAAAATTATATATATATATATATATATATATATAAATAAATGCGTGCGCGTGTGTATTTTTTACATAACTGAACTATTCTTTAAACTTTGAAAAAGGAAGCTTTTAGTTTCTATTGAATTTTATATCATTAGAACTAATTCTTTTAAACTTTTTA
Organism: Nephila pilipes; assembly: GCA_019974015.1. NCBI lineage: Eukaryota > Metazoa > Arthropoda > Arachnida > Araneae > Nephilidae > Nephila > Nephila pilipes. The sequence goes on along the minus strand of BMAW01007850.1, from coordinate 45,656 downwards.
TATTCTTTCTGAATGATTACCTATATCATCAGAGGTTTTATTTTGTACTGTCTATGAATAAATCGAAAAGGAACCAGTTGAAAGTTGGGATTAAAAGCGACTTCGACTAAAATATAATTTCTCTTAGTGATTGCAGTTACTTCTTGAAAATTTTATTGTGTATCTGCAAATAATAGTTCTTTGTGTGTGTTCTAATTATATTTATTGTAATCCAATATATATATATATATACGGTGCTCCGGCAATAGTAGGAAGATACCGAGGCTTACTGGCATACTTAAAACAATTCAGTATACCAATGTATTTTCAGTACATTGTGTCATTCATCAGCATCATTAAGTCACAAAAAATCTTAGTGAACGTTTGCATGGATCACCAGATTATGTCATTAGAGAAGTTAATAAAATCAGAAGGAATGCCTTCAATGAGAGATAATTTGCTCAACTGTGTTCGGAAAATGATGAAGACTATAATCGTTTACTACTTCACACAGAAGTACGTTGGTTATCTAAAAGTGCACGCTTAAATTGATTTTACGCGCTCTATGATTTAGTGTTGGAATTCCTGGAAAGCAAAGATAATGTGTGTGATTTGCGACACAATTTAATTGACTCTAAAAATGACATACCCTATATGACTGATTGATTTTCCAAATTTAACGAAACTTATTTGAAACTACATGTTGATCAATTAAATTTAATCAAAACTAAAAGCGTATTACCAGCGTTTGTTGCAAAACTTTTTCTGTACAAACAAAACTTGGGATCAGGAGAATGTTCGCAGTTTTCAAATCTTTCAGAATTGTAAAATAGAGATGAAGATTTGCTTGCTCTCTGTCAACACCTCACGGCTCTTCATGCAGACTTGAACCAAAGATGTGAAGACATTCTTCACTTGGATATTCCCGACTGGGTGTTGAACTCTTCTGCGTGGGAACAAACTCGTATCTCAAATACAGATTATTGAATTATCCACAAATGAGGAACTTAAACCAATGTTTGAACAAGGATACCACAAATTCTGGATACAAAAACAGATCCCAATCTTATGTCCTGCATTAGAAGTTGTCGACTGCTTTCCCGTCTTCTTATTTGGTAGAACATGGATTCAGTGCCATTATGAATCTCATCATACACACACACAAAAGAAACCGACTAGAAATAAGTGCTCGTGGGGATTTGCGGTTGCTACTCACAAACATTGAGCTGGGCATAAATTTACTAATAACGTCTCATCAAGTTCATTCAAGTCATTATTTTTTTCAAAATTTTATTTTAAACAAAAGTATTATAATTTCAATAAATACTTCTTCGACAAAATGTTTTTTTAAATTTGTAATTTTTATACCATGCATTTATGTATCTTTTTCACTTAGGGTCCGTGAGCAAGTTTTGACTATATAAAAGGGTCAATGGGTCAAAAAAGTTTGGGAACCACTGTTTTAGATGAACTGGTTTGATAGAGCTGGTCGTACTTTCGATCTCCATCTCTATCTACAAGACTTAAAATTTCATTTTCCATGGCTCTTTTTTCTTCATCCGATTCTACTGAACCAGAGTTTCTAGTGTTTGTGAACCCATACACACACACACAAAAACCTGGCTTGAAAAAATTAATCCTATTCCATCTCCTTCCTTTTTCATCTGATTCTACCTCTTAAACTAGAACTTCTTGTGTTTGTGAACCCATAGAAAAAACTAAATCCAAATTGACCCGGAAAAAATCTGAAACCGAATGGGTTGTTCGGTGCGGAGTGTACTGAACCAATAAATGACGGATTAAGGAGCTCCAATTATATTGAACAGTTGATGAGGTTTCTCAAATGTTTATCTAACTGCTCTAACTCGACGGTATCAAAAACTTCGCATAAAATGGATTTATTTAAAAAAAGAAGGTGGAGGGGGAAATATGCTAATTTTTGTTAAAAATTGTAAATTTAAGTACTTATATGTTTTATTTTAATACAAATTTTTACTTTATTCATTTCGCAAATTATTTTGTATTGTAAATGCTTTCAATGCTATTGCACTGAAATATATAGGGTGTTTACAAAAAGAAGATCCCAACTTTGAAGAGCTAATGTTACAAGACTAAAGAAGTTACAGCTTTTTTGGACAAATGAAATTAAAAAATAACTCTGTAAAGTTAATAAAATTATAAATGCTCAATGTGACCACTTATCAGAAAAACGGACATATACAGTTGATAATATAAATCATCCTTTACGTTTTACAACATGCTCGATATTACAGTCTGTACGATACAGCAGTTATTCGCACTTTCAGTTTGTCAATATTCGCTGGTAGGAGCGGAAAAAGACATTTTATCTTTTAAGTAGCCCCAAAGAAAAATATCTCAAGGAATTAAATTGAATCATCTTGGGAACCACTGATTAAAAGTAAGGTTATCATCTTTTCTCGGATCAATCACCGTAGCAGTAATTTGTCACTTAAGTATCCACGAACAGATATGACTGTATGGAAGGCGTTGAGAAAACGATTGACTTACAAATCATGCGAGTTATAGTTCTTACCTAAAATGATATAGAACACAGAATTAATTTTTGCAAGTTTGCTCTTAATTAGCTCGGTTAAGACGATTTCTCGAGCTTATGTTTGACGATGAAGTGACGTTTCATACCAATTGTAAAACCGACACAATGCTCAAACAGCAGCCGTTGAAATGTAACGCGATTCGCCGAAGGATAATGTGTTTTGTGCCATATCACAAGACAAAAGTTTCGGCTATTCTTTTTTCTTTCATGAGTCCTTTTTCTTGCATAGTAAGTGATGTATTACTTACTTTGATATGTTTCAAGATTTGGTTTTTTCGACTGTTAGAAGTTTTAACTGGTTTTGTTATCGACTGGGTATCGTTTTACTTCTGTCTGGTAGTCACATTAAGCATTTATAATTTTATAAACTTGAAAATTTTATTTTTAATTTAATTTGCCCAAAGGAGTTGTAGTTTCTTTAGTTTTATAACTATGGATTTTCAATGTCGAAATATTCTTTTGTTAGCACCTTGTATTATGCATAAAGGTATTTTATGAATAAATGCCAGCTAATTGAAAACATTGCACCGAAATCGCCTCTCAAATTTTCAATATTTCAGTCCTGCAACCATTTATAGTATTTCTGATTTTGTTTCCATTGTAGCACAGTAGAAAGAACTAAATCGAATGGAGAAATAACGTTTTATGCTGAATATTGCTGGAAAATTGAATGCTATTTCAAGAAATTTTGTTTTCAAAATACTAATCCCATAAATTCAAATATTTATCATATCCTTGCCCATACTTCTTTCTAAGAATATTCATTTATTAATTCTACTAAATGGATTCCACCTAATTAAAATTAATTCCTTTTTGATTATGCTAAAATTTTTAATTAAAATTTTATTCTTCCATACTCATTAACTAATTAATATACATATAATGTTTATCGTGAAAAGCATAGTTACATAAATACATGGGTTTGGTTCAATATATTTTCACAAAAAATATATGTACCAATTATGCCGCCGGAGAATTATGCAAATATTTAGAGTCGAATACGAAAGCTTGTCTGTGGAGCTATGTGTGGAGCATGTGCTTGTCTGAGGAGCTATCACTTTGAAGGGGATATAAATGCACGAAGGATTGTCCGCTATTTGTATAAGCTCGGACTCCTCCACGATATTCGCCATGTTTCTCGCAAGAGTTGGGTCCATTTTATAAGGAATATCAGGTAAAATGAGTAACCACGATCCCATGGATGACGGAATGAAATAGATTTGTTGGTAAATTGGAAAGCAGGCTAATCATAAGCATTTGTGACTACAGAGCGCAATGTAACGCCCAGTGTTGTCTGCAATTTGTGGAAACAGTTTTAGGATTTTGGCTTCAAATAGAGAAGACGTGGATAAAGTCGACCAAGACTCACCACAACGAACGAGGATCGTTGTTTACCGTTTTCATCGTGGAAACACAGGACTGTTACAGCTTCACAGCTCTCACGTTAGCTATATGCTGCCACTGGAACCCTAGTTTCACGATGTACAGTTGTCCAAAGACTTCACGAGAGAGGACTGAATGCTGGAAGACCCGTTGTTTGCGTCTCACTCTCTGCAGCACGCAAGAGAGAACGCTTAACATAGTTCAGACAGTATGTGCCTTAACCAGATTTCAGTGGAGTACCGCACCTCTTACAGATGAGTCGAAATTCAGCTTGCACATTGATTCTCGGCGTACCTGTCTCTGGAGAAAACCTTGGGCACGATACCATCGCTCCTTCATCGGAGAAATGAGCATAACGGTGGTGAAGGTGTAATGGTTTTGGCAGGCGTTAGATTGGACTATCGCAGACTCCTGGATGTGATTGACAAGTATTTCTGCTTTGTTTGACTTTTCAGGGACGCATTTGGTCCTGGGCTCTTGATAATGGACGACAACGCGCGTCCATATAGTCCTTACAGCTAATCATCAGCTGGTCGACGATTACCTGGAAAGTGAGGATATTTGCTTCTTGAATTGGCCAGCCAGATCTTCTGACCTTAACTCTATAGAGTATCTCTTGAAAGCCCTGGAAAGAACAATTGCATCTCGTCCTCTCCTTCCGAGAACCATCCCTGAGCTAAAAACTGCCTTGCTGCAGGAGTGTGATCGACTACCATAAGGGACTCCTCCACTGCGTCCTGTCCTTTATGTCGTCATGCTATGCAACTTGTCTGGCTGTGAGAGAAGGACCGTACCTCATATTAGACTCATTTTCAGTTCGATTCCACATCGTAGATTTGGGCGTACCTATTTTATAAGCTTTACAGATAATCATGCACACGCAAAATGATTTTTGAATTTTATATTTCTTCCTCTGTTATAAATGTACTTTGTTAGCAAACTTCATTAAAATCTGTCCTTTAGTTTTTCTGAAACTCAACATAATATGCTATCAGGATATATATATATAAGACTAAATAATTGTAAATATTAAATTAATCTGCGTTTTTATAATAAAAAGGTAGAAGAAATCAGAAATATTTTGAACTCTTCGAACATACACAATTAAGATATTTAAACTTTATGTCAAGTTTATTTTGTGCAAAATAATGGCAATTCACTACTATATTAAAAATTTATGATACCAAAATGTACTAAATAGGAATCTGAATTAAGAAGATACAGTATTTCATGATTTCGAGACAACGGATAGTTGGACTAAATTTTCTCAGAATTTTCAAGTTCTGAATAATTTTACTCAATACATTTTTGGGGCTTTTGCTCCTCAACTTTCACTCTCTCACTATATATTTTCGGTATTTTTTTTTTCAATTTTTTTTAATTAATTTATAAATTAAGGTAATAATAGATTTGTAAAATCATAAATTTATAAATTAAGGTAACAATAGATATGTAAAATCATACATAATTTTTAAAAGAATTTTACTTTAATCTATTAAGAATTTTTTTTTAATTGTTATGATATGTTTTGAAATGTGAGTTTATATCTGTTAAAAGCAGACGTGAACAATGACACAAATATGCGTACAAACTACGCACACAAAATTTTCGCATTATATATAATATTCAGAAGTGGAAAGAAAAAAGCATTCTCAATGAAGTTTTATTTTAATAACTTTTCGTAAAAAATATCGAAAATAGCAATTTATTTAATCGATGTATTATTTTCACTTGAAAGGTTGCTATTAAAAATATGAGTGGCCGCGGTAGCCTAGTGGTCATGGTTGTGGACTCGCGGCCGGCGATTTTCGTCGAGTCGTGGGTTCGAAACTTGATGCCACAAAAGACCCGCTGTGTAGCCGGGGCTGAGCGCATTAAATCTGGCTTAAAGTCCTCCCGATGGCGCCATTTGACGGAGATTCAAAATTACGAGGTCCGTCAACAATAGCCCTCGTGTTACTTCTAGTGCTACATTAATAAAACCATATCAATAAAAAATTTGAAATATATTCTGTGCGCACTTTTGTTTTACAATGGAATACATAGTTTCGGAGGCTCATTGTCTTTTCTGATATTTAAAAATTTACTAAAGAAATTAAACTGAACAATTAAATATACCAAAATGTTTTATGATATAGTGTCCTCAGATGCTTACCTTCTTCAGGTAAGTACGGACATCACTCATCCGAGGCTCTCTAGTGATATTTTCCCTTTCCCGTGAGATTTACTATCTTTAGTAAACAAGGGATATCTTAGCAATCCTTTTCTATTTTCGACACTCCTTTTATCTCCAATTTTTATCTTTTTTCCATTTTTTCAAAAGTTTGGCTCAGCATAGCCATATGTTGCTCTTGAGTCATTAAACTTCACTATCACTCACTCTCTCACATTTTACAATATCACTCAATAAGTTTTCTGTCGTGAGTAAAAAATATTTATTAACAAAGTTCGATGTGATATAAATGCATTTAATTATCTCATTTTCTATGTCTATTTTTGTTAACTTTGAAATTATCTTTCACGTGATGTTTTCATTAGACTTCAGTGCTTGTAATTGACAAGTTGTTTTTGTAAGTTGAAAACTGAGCAGTCTCTCTCTTCTGAAGATTAGCAACCTTAGTGAAGTGTGTGCGTTTCGAAACAACAGTTGTATTGACATCTTAACTCTAAGTTAAATTTAAATACTAGCTTTAAACTTGTTATGAAACCCTAGAAGGAAATATTTTTTTTATTAACTAGGAACTAGGAATTCATAACTACGAGTAAACATGTTTACGAAAATGATTCATTAACCTGTACAAGAAGAGATTGAAAATCAGATCTTTGAGGTAGCGTTGAATTCTTAAAAATTATGTTTAACTGAAACAAAAGCCTTCCATCATTAATTTCGATAGAACAATAAAATAAAATTTTAAAATTTCTTTGGTTTTGAATTTAAAAAAATGCATAATGGGATATTTGAATTTAAAAATTTATTTTTTAAAAAAAACTTCCTTTTGAATGGGGAAGAAAAATTGCACATACATTAGCATTTTAATGTAAAAGTTAATTCTGAAATTACACGTTGTAAATCATTCAAGAATTTCAAAATAATTTCATAATGCATTTTATTTTGTATGGAAATAATTAATAAATGTTATATTGATGTTACATTTTACTAATTACTCTTAGATGAAAAAAATTCAAAAGAAAATTTTTTTTCCTGTATATAAAATTGGAAGAATTACATATTATATAACTATTATATTTCGCGTTATGAATGCTAATTTTTTGTATTAAAAAAAACAATAATTTCTTTTGTTATAATTGACGTGTCAATAAAAAGGTAAATAGTTTCGTTATGTGTCTGAACATAAGCTGACAGCATATTTTCGCTCTAACATAAATTGTTGTATCTGTTGATTTTTCTGCAAAAATTGGTTGTCGAAAGATTCAAAATTTAATCCATCTAGCTTTAAAGCCATCATGTGGAGTGGCTAAGAAATTTTTAAAAATGAGATATTAGTTTAATTACCGTTCTCTCTCTCTTATCGATCGGCTATCATGAGTACGAGATCTATCACCATTAACCTTTAGTGACTTGGATGCGATTTTAACTATAGCTGAAAAAAAATATTTTTATTAATTATTATTTCTATTTTATTTTGAACGCAATTTATTAGAAACAAGCTTCTTCTGTGGAATGAAACATACACATACACGCACGGGGGAAAAAATCATTACTTTCTTTGTATTGCCTTAGTCATAGTACATTTGTGTCTGCTATCTGGGTTTTTTGTTGTTGCCATACGCGCAGTAAATTAAATGTTAATATCCGATACATAAGATCGAAACAATTAATTTTTTGTATGGATGTTATATTTAACATAACATTTTATTTGATTTGCACTTGAGTCACAAGTTCCTCTCTTACCTCTATTTACGATGATTCATGTTTATTCAACATTTCGAGACACAAGGTTATTTATTTCATTTACAATCAACCCTATAGAATGCTACTCTCTCCCTTTTGTTTCGTAAAAAAATCAACATTACTAAATTGTTAAGCGCAATTGAATTTTTATGAACTTATAAAATTCCGATAATTCATTCCTTCTACGAATGCTAAATCGTTTTAAATTAAAGCGGGAATTTGATTGAGATTAACCATTGAAAACACAGTTAAAACATAGGGTAGATTAAGAATTTCTATTAAAGGGGGGGGGGGGCTATAGCTCTATGTTGCTTATGAAAGGGTTACAAACAAATATTAATTTTGGTAATTTTAGAACGGTAAATTATTAGATACACTCTTCACCCCTGCTGGAAAAAAATACGTTTAATGTGCGAAGAAGCTAGTCATTCATATTTCAACAAAATTTAACATTCTCACTGTATTTTAATGGGTTAAAGTTGTTTTTTTTTATTGTCACAAATTTCCAGTTCTGGAAGGGTTTCATATATATGTATCCCGTTCAGCCATTTACAAAAGTTACGCAATTCCCTCGAAGCTCAAAACTTGCAACACCGCAAGCTTCAGGCCAAAAACCAACAGTAATGTATCAGATGAGGATTTTAATGGTTTCTGTGCTGATTAATAAATGTCTGTGACGAAATTACTTGTTCAAATTTTTAGACCAAAAAATCAGGAGGGTCCTTTCTACTCGAGATATTTATGAGGTGCTAAAACGCGGTGACTCTGTTAAATAAGAGGCAAGGTGGGAAAATTTGTCGATGAAAAAATATTTTTCTAAGGAAAAAAAAACGTGCAAAAAGATTGAGTACCCGAGTGTAGTCAGTAACCGTGAGTTGAAAATGTAAACAAAAAAATATGAATGAGAGAATATTCTCAGAAATGGTGAAGGTGGCAGAGGCTTTATTCTAAAAAGGATGTTAGGGAAAGTAGAGAATGTTTTTGAAATTTTACGATAAATATTTACTTTAATATTGCCTATGTATGCAAAATGTGATTCAACATTTTATGTTAACGTTCTTTTAGATTATAGTCTACATTAGAGGTAATCATGGAAGTCGCTTGTTAATTCCTGATTCCTCTAAACTCATGTCATGCTGGATAATGCTGATTTTGTTGATATAAAAAAAAGCACTCTCATAGATATCAGCTCAAGGGTTTCACCCTCGTTGCTTTACCGTTATTCAAAAATACGCCAACGGACGCTAATAATCCACCGGTTGTTGAAATGCTGTATTCATTCAATATTTACAATTTTTTTCAGTTTCAAGCATAACTTCTCCGGTTGACTGGTATTTTTGTCGTCAAAAATGTAAAGAAATTTATTTAAGAATGCATATAAACGAAAGTATATATATATATATATATATATATATATATATATATATATATATATAAACAGTTGATAATTTTTAAATTAATTTGGTTATTAAATGTGATTTGCCTACATCAGCTTTTTTTTAAAGAATACAAATATAATATTAATAAAGAAATTATATATTTGAATTCTGAGACTAAAGAAAGCACTGAATTTTGAGATCTGAAAAGTAAAATAAAAATTCTACTGGATTAATTCATTATTTGTTATTTGAAAACACCCTTGGTAACCATTCTTGAGTTCAAGTCTCGATTCCCTTAAAGACCCGCCGTGTAGCCTGGACTGATGCACGTTAAATCTGTCGTGGTTCAGAGTTCTCCCGTTGGCATTGTATGGAAATTTGGAGAAGGAAGTCCCAGCTCAGGTGTTGTCCTCGTCACTGGACTAAGGCTCAAAATCACGAGGTCAGGCACCAATAACCTCGTGTTACTTCTAGTGCGACGTTAATAAACAATCACATCACAGGCAACTATCTTATTATTTGCAAAGAACTTTGTGCTACTGTGACTAATAAACATCTTGTTAATAACATTTTTATTCAAGTTACTAATAGTGATAGAGAAATTACCAATGTAATTAAAGTTTTTTTTTTTATAAAAGAAAATATGTTATAATATGAATATTGTAAACTTTCCTCGTATCTTTTTAATTCCTAAATTTCACAAAGTACCTATTAAATTTAGAACTGTGACTAATGGTTTCAATATACATTTTACTGTAGCTGGTTAAGTTTTAAAAAAAAGTGTACAGAATACTTTAGATGGTTTTGATAAGACTTATTATTAAAAATAATAATGAAATAATTAATTATGTTAATGATAAAGAAAGTCACTCAATATATAGCTAAGACATTGTATTTTATAAATATAGAGGACTTAATTAATGTTACCTTCATTAATTTTAAAGAATTAAAAATTAATAGTCCTATATCTTTTTTGAGAAATTTTAATTTCTTATTCATCTTTATTTTAAAAGAAAATATATTTTTTTATGATGATAAAATTATCGACAAATTAAAGGAATACCAAGGGTTCGACCAGTTAATAATAGTCTTGCCAATATGAACTGATATTTTTGTGAACAAAATATAATAAGCAACAGTAAAATTACTTAGTTCGATGTAGATGTTGATGACCTTATAATTTTTCGAAGTAAATTCAATCCAGAATTTAAACAAGATTTATCCTTTTATCCTCCTTCTTCAAATCTGGTTAAAACTAATATAAATTCTTATAAAACAGATTATTTACGTATTAACTTAAAACTTGTAGATAATAGGATTAGTAGTAATATATATATATATATATATATTTGCCAGAGGGATAATAATTTTTTTTCTACAAAGAGAGAATCATTCTTTGCTTGCAATTTAAGCTTGAATATTTGTAGAAATATATTATTTAATTATATTTTGAAATGTGAAATTAGTTAATGTGCCTTTAAATTTTAGAAATAATTTAAATAAGTTCTTTTTTACTTGTTCTAAAGCTGATTATCCAAATAATTTTTAAAAAACAAATTTAAAATATAAAAGTATAAAATAGAATAAAATTTTCTTCTTCTTTGTATTCATTTTCTGTTTAGTTTTATTTTTTAATTTTTTAAAAATATTTTTATAATATTTTTTACATATGTTTTTAATTTTTTTTTATTTGGCTGTTTATTTTTTAAATTCTAATTCTGATTCATAGAGGACGATACTATCGATATTTTTAATGCTTTGTTTGACTAAAATGGCGTAATTAATGTTGTTTAAAGCTAAGTGTATTTTTTTCTGGTTATATTTTTAAAACCTTAATTATACTCTTTAGATATTTTTACTATAATAATTTTAATTTAATATTTTTTATTGAAAATAAATTTAATTGCTTAATAATTTTAATTTTTAATTATATTTTCATATTAAAGCTAATTATTTTGCATGTTGTAGCTTTCAATGAATTTAGATTTGAATTTGAGGTTTCTGATATTTTTTCTTTTCTTTCCTTATTTTTTGCGTTTTATGTAATATTATGTGGTGCCTTTGTTTTATGTAGCTATTACTGATTGCGAAGGTTTGATCATTATAATATATTTAAGCAGAGTTCTTATATCCTAATCTATAAGCAATATGACTTCCATTTTGTTCATTTTTGATGGATTTTTTTTTCTTTCTTTCTTTCTTCCTTTTTTTTTCTTTTCTTTCTTTTTTTTTTTCAATTATATCTTGCGGTTTTTCTATGTATATTCCTCGTGTTATTAAGGATAACGTTTCCTTTTTTCAGGTAAGTTTATTTTTAGAGACTTAATCATTAATAAATTTTTAGATTTTTTTTTTTTTTTTTGCTTCAAAATTTTCTTAATTACTTTATTTTAAATTTACTCTTTGATTCTCTCTCTCTCTCTCTCTCTGTATATATATATATATACTCGTGAATTTTTATATTCGTGATGAGATGTACATGCAGAAATTTCGTTCTGTTAGTTTAATGTATTGTCAATAATGTTTTTGTTTCATAGGTATTTGGTTTCTGTTTTTAAATATCGTTTTTTTAAAAAATATTTCATTTTTGATGTTTTTAGTTTGCTTTTTTTTAGATTTTTTTCAATTGTATTTTTGGTTTTATAACCATTTTTTAATAGTATATTATGTTGATGAGATAGTTTGGCCTTGTTATTTTAGAATAACCCAGCTTAACTGTCTAAAACCCAATTCAATGTATAATTTTCAATTTTTCTGTCTTTTCAAAATTTTGTTTTATTTTGTTTTTAAATTTTTTTTAAAATTTCATATCCTTAAATATGCTTGTGTCTGTTGATAGTAAATGAATATGGACTTTTTGGGATTACATCTTTATTGTATGCACGAAGACAGGAAAACTCATCCATGCATCTTGACAGTAGGAGAGTGACCCCTTCTGCCTGCATTTCTCATGTGCCTTCGACGAAAACAAAAAGCAAAACCCCCCCCCCCCCCTCCTCGGAATGTGAAATGATTGGCAACATCCTCAGACCTAACGAGAACTCTGAAAGCTTAAAACTTTTGCTATTCAAAGAAAGAGAGAATTTACCCTTAATCATCATTATTATATCACACCGAGGGAAAAAAAGTGCAAATACCAAAAATTTCTCGCAAATAAATGATTGACTTAGATGAAGTCGCATTGGGTGTTGCAATACGTAAAGATAACACAGAAACAACAAAAGTTATGCAGAAAGGGATATATAAATTTGAAGATAATCACTAATGTGTATAAGAGTTATTATAAAATAATAGTAATATTAAATGAAACAATTTTTTCATATATATAGTCTTTCTGGATTTTTAACAAAGTTCTATATTTCTTATCAAGTTCAGGAACCTTATTTCTGTACGAAACGTTACATATACATATGAGAGTTTGATTTTTTTCGGCTATATTAGACTATCAGTAAATTAATTTAGCCTTATTTAGTTATTCATAAACTTTTGCAATCTTTCAGCTTCAATATACCGTGGTAGCTGAGTGGTCATTATTTACGAATTCGCGGCCTGCGTTATTATCGTGGAGGTGTAGGTTCGAGTCTTGATGCCTCCAATGACCCGCCGTTTAGGTTTATTAGGCTGTTGCACGTTAAATCTGTCGAGGTCTCAAGTCCTTCCATTGGCATGGTGTGGTAGTTTGGATAGAGACGTGTCGTTCTCTTCACTTGTTCGAGGTTCAAAATTGCGAGATCCGTTGCAAAAAGTCCTCGTGTTTCTTTTAAGTGTAAAGTTAATAAACAATCAATTGGACTTGGGAAAAAGTTCTCCACAGTTTATAAAAATATAGCATCAAACTGATTGAAAGATTTGTCTGGATAAAAATAAAATATTACGCGGAGATTTTTATCTAACAAAATCAATAACCCATTTTATGCTTGAAAAATCTCCCTTTGTTAATGTTTGGAACATGCTTTAAATTTTAAAAATAATCTTTTTATTTTAAATAGTTTAGTCTTTTAGAGCCATAAATAAAGATAATTTTTTTTTTATGAAAAAAAAAAAAAACTTTCCTAGAGTGTTTGAGTAACTTAAAAAAAATGTTTTTGAACATGAAAAAATCAATAAAATAGGCATTGTGTGAGATTGACGTTTTAATGTTGAGAATTATTTAATGCTGTAAAACTGCAGAGAGAGAATGGCTTAAAATTGTTTATTGAGTTAAAACTTTAAATTATTCTAATCCATTTACTTATCCATATTTTGCTGGTTGTCTTAAGTGCCGTTTCTTACACGAACTTTTATCGTGTGCAGAAGATTACTCATAAACAATCGATAATTTACATAGTCCAGTCAAGGGACTAAAAAACACTCTTAAAAGAATCGACTATATGTATATAATACAAAATCGATTTCGTTTAAGAACTTGTATTGGAAAACATAAAACTTTACTCAGTTCCTCGAATTGAATGATTCTTTTTTAATGGGATTATCACGCTTTGTTTGGCTTAAGTTACTTTATAAATTTATGTGATTTTTTTTTTTTTTTTTTTTTTTTTTAAAAAAAAAAGGGATTTTTTTAATTGATGATGTCTAGAAAATGTAAGAAGTGAAAAGTATTTAATCGCTGTTAGAAAAACGTTTATTAGCTAAACTCAAAAAAAAAAAAAATTATTCTGGTAATGATGGCGATTTAATTTTTTTTCTTCTCCTTTCACTCTGAATATGTACGTTTGAAATCTCTAAGATGAAATTTAAAATTTATTTGATATATTTTATTTAAAACACGTTTTATTTAAAATGACGTTAAATGCCCTAAAATAATAAATTATTTATTTTATGGATTTTACTTATTTTACTTTTAACTGTACATTAGTATTTGTTTCTCTCATATCTGTGTTTTCCCATTGGTAGCACATTATAAAAAATATTCTTGGTATTTGACTCATGTTCAAAAAAATGTTCTGTTATATAGTTTCTCATATTTTGCTTTTAAGTGAGAACATACTACAAAAAAGGATTATGATCTAAATTGTTCCAATGTCTCAATATTTTCAATTGTTTGAGTTACGATTTTCTAATTTTTTACATCAGTATTTGAAATTTTTTTTTTTTTTCAGAATAGTAATATGTATTACTTTCGAGCATTATTTTGTCAAGTGTCGGTGAAATCGCTCATTCAATAATTATAAACAATATATGTGATAAGTAAAGTTATCACTTTGAGCTTAATTTAAAAATACGTATGATATGAATTTTCAAATGATGTAGCGTTTCGTCAGTTTTATAAATGTCAAACATTACAGCTCGAAATATTCGCCATTATGAATCATATTTTATTACTCCTTATTTGATTATTTTGCTTCGGAATTTTTTTCGTAATTATAATACAGATATTTGATAAAAAATAATCATTTCATTTTTTTTACAGATACCAATCCGACCTTGGGTGCATAAAGCAGGTCTAGGGAGCACAGATATGAACACTTCGGGCCCAGCTCCTCCTGAAGATAAGAGAAAAAGGAAATGGGTGAAAGCGCAAGAACGCTACTTTCAATTAAAATCTTGATTTTTCAAAGAGGCTTATAAGTCACTTGCAGCGAACTTGAAACAGATTTTTAGTTAATTGTGTATTTATTTTTCGTGTATATTAAACGTTGTTACTTCTTTGCAGTTTCATTTCATTTTCACAAAACCTTTTTGGGAACTTTCATTTTCGCTTACTTCAATTGTCAAAACATTTTTTTTAAAAAAATTGCGAGACACAACTGTACAATATGTAAGAAAACATATCGCCTGTTTGAAATTTCTCTAAGTTTGCTTTCATATGTAAAAATATTTAATTTTAAAACATAATTTCCTTTTTAGTTTTCCATGGGTTTCATGTAAAAAATCACCTTCCAAAAGTTAAGAATTTTAAGTACATATTTTTGAATTGTAATTGACTATCCATAAATATGTTTCAGATTACTTCAATTAACAGGTCAATTAAAAAGTCCCCGGCCTGACACATAGATGGCGCTACTAGAATTAAATCCATATGTTTTTTTAGTTAGCCCTAACCCTCAAAAGATGCGTGTATAAATTTGACAGCTGTCGGATCATTAGTTTGTGAATTATAGCATTTTGAGTGAAGCAACTTTTGTTATTGTGAAAAAAAATGGTTAAAAAGGAATTTCGCGTGTTGATAAAATATTGCTTTTTGAAGGGAAAAAATACAGTTGAAGCAAAAACTTGACTTGATGCCGAGTTTCCGGACACTGCCCCAGGAAAATCAACCATCAAGGATTGGTATGCTAAGCTTAAACGTGGTGAAATGAGCACCGAAGACGGTGAACGCCCAAAAGAGGTTGTTACCGACGAAAACATTAAAAAAAATCCACAAAATGATTTTGAATGACCGTAAATTGAAATTGAATGAAATAGCAGACACTCTAAAGATATCAACTGAACGTGTACATCATATCATTCACGAATATTTGGGTATGAGAAAGCTCTGTACAAAGTGGGTGCCGCGCGAGCTCACTTTTGACCCAAAACAACGACGAGTTGATGATTCGGAGCAGTGTTTGAAGAGAATCCAGCGTAATAAACCCGAGTTTTTGCGTCGATATGTGACAATGGATGAAACATGACTCCATTATTTCACTCCGAAGTCCAATCGACAGTCATCCGAGTGGACTGCACACGATGAACCCGCTCCAAAGCGTGGGAAAACGCAACAGTCGGCTGGCAAGGTTATGGCGTCTGTATTTTGAGATGCTCATGGAATAACTTTCATTGATTGCCTTGAAAAAGGAAGGACCATCAACAGCGACTATTACTTAGCGTTATTGGACCGTTTGAAGGACGAAAAACGGCCGCATTTGAAGAAAACGAAAGTGCTGCTTCACCAAGACAATGCACTGTGTCACAAGTCTGAAAACGATGGCAAAAATCCATGAATCGGGCTTCGAATTGCTTCCTCATCCACCGTATTCTCCAGATCTGGCCCCCAGCGACTATTTCCTGTTCTCAGATCTCAAAAGAATGCTCGCTGGGAAGAAATTTTCGTCGAATGAAGAGGTGATCGCCGAAACTGAGGCCTATTTTGAAGCAAAGGACAAATCGTACTACAAAAATGGTATCGAAAAGTTGGAGGGTCGCTATAATCAGCGTATCACTCTTGAAGGGAATTATGTTGAATAAAAAAAACTAATTTAGCCAAAAATTGTGTTTTACTACGGTAGGCCGGGGACTTTTCAATTGACCTGTAAAGTTAATATGTAATCTTAAATGTTTATATATGAACAGGAATAAAAAGAATCGAATTAAACAGATTTTTAAAATAATTATTAGATCTCCCATTTATACATCGTGTTTCTTAGATTATCTAAAGTCAATAATTCCTACTGGGCATGCTGAAGTGTGAAAACACACCTTACAAATTTGTTGCAGCTCTAAGTTCGATTTTATACTATATTTACTAACAAATAATTGTTACATATATGCGGGTGTAAACTTGTAATATGCTAAGTCTTTTTGCCAAAGTGATGTTACGAATCTTTTTCTTTTTAGCACATTCACTGACTGTTTAAAATGTGGGTGGAATTAGCTATGTCATATTTTTGTGTTCTGGGTTTAAAGTGAATTTTCTTTTTAAATATTTAAAGAGCAATATCTTTATTGATATGACAACAGAATTTTTTTTTTTTTTTTTTCAATTTTTTTTATTGATGGATACAACCGCCATTTGTATGTATGGTATGGTGAAATCACTTATATGCAACTGATGGTTATAACCGTAATAACAGCTAAAAATTCTGTTACAAAAATATCCTAAGCTGACCTACAAAACAAATGTACCCAAATACAAACAAAGACAAAAGTTAGGTTTAAAAGTAAACTAATGTAATGCTATTAGTAACCAATTTCTGTTGGAAACTTTTAAAACAATTTAGATATAAAGCGGGTTATCTCTGCATCTAAATGACGTTTCTTTGCTTATATTTTTTCTTCAACGTTTTTAACAACATATATATTTTAATAATCTGCAAGAGCTGGAATTTTTTTCAACGAAGTGTTGAAATTCAGAAAGATTCGACTGATTGGTGTTTTGCTTAATGGACCTGTTTCACTAATACCTGAAGGGCTCATTATTCTTGGAAGACCTCCTCCTCTTTTTATACCTAAATCTATAACTATTTTTATTCCGGTTGGAATTTGAATCAAACATTCTATAAGCCCGGAGACTTATAAATGTCTCTACTTTTCCTTTTCTTCTCCTATTTTCTGGTGACGTTTGTTGTATACGAAGAAAGAATTCGAGACACATAGGTCCAACAAATGAAAAATTACATAGTTTTATGTGGTGAAAAGTATGAAGTGACGAAATCAAAATATTCCTTCTTTGAACCACTTAGCACTGACAAGTATCCTGATAGGTTGATATTTCATATAATTAAACGTAATATTGTGACTCCTCAAGCTGTCGTTTATTTATAAAGGAAAAGTAATCATGACAGTTCCTAAAGTCTTTCCCTACGGACGGAATCAGTATCTAACTGCCATGATCCTACTGTTCGTGAATGTGTTAATTAAATTGTTTATTTTATTTTTCATTTATAAGAGCTTTTCTAAAACAGGTTAAAAAGAAAATAAATTACTATCGCGGTTTCACCAAATTACAATGACAGGTTTGAATGGTTTTTGATTAAGCAATCAGAAGAGGTGTATAATGAATCGCTGAATTCTGCCGAAATTTCGCAGAATACTAACGATGAATTACTTCCTGGAAGATTAATTACTGCGATAAATTGCTGGTATTATAGCGACTGCCCTTTGTTTTATATTTTATCCATTGTGTCCGAAGTCTAGAGCTTGTATATATATTCTCGTGTAATAGAGATTGTCATCAACTAAAAGAGATTTCAAACACCGTTAATTTTTTTTTTTTATTTATTTATTTCCTTTTTATTCTTGCGTTTATAAAAATGCTCGTGATGGAGAAAATTATTCTGAAGACTTAGAAGAAAAAATAAAATTGTGTGTATGATTTTTTTTTTTTACTCAACATTCGATCAGTATAGAAATAAAAAACGAGAGGAAGGGGGAAATTAGAACTCAGAAAAGCATTTTCATTCATCATGTTTTTATGATGAGTTGATACTAAGATCAGTAACCCCCTTCCCTTTCTTTTTTTCGTATTCTAAAGAAACATTAAATTACCTGTACTCTAACTAGTCTCACTAATATGTGTGCTTATATTCCAAAAGCTACTATTCAATATACTTCTAAACGTGCTTTGTTTTATAAAAATTCAGTTGCTGTGTGTGAACTATAAAAAAAGAAGGATATTATACTACCTGTTATTTGTTGATTTGTCTTGAGGCGACAAGGAGGCCAAAAACCTTTCCCTCATCACTTGACATTCCTTCAGTGCCTATCAAGAGCGCGATCATTAAACTATCTTGTGCTGTAATATCCTGTAAATATGTTTAAAGCTCCCGTCTACCGGCCATTTTGATTTCATAAACGGGATGTTAATCATATAGAATTTCTACTACCGCCCTCAAATTTATACTATTTTATCTATTTGAATGCCGAAATGGGCATCCGAAAGAGCAAAAAATATTTCTGCGAATTACTCTTTCCCCTCCGATTCTTAAAAATATTTTAGAATATTTTTTTAAAGACCGAAAAACTTACCAACAAATCATTAAAATAAGGGCAAAAATATTTTTACAAATCGGAGAGAAAACTTAAATCTGCAGAAACCTTTAGTATTATATGCTCTTTCGGATGAACTTTATTACATTCAAATGAATAAAACAGTAAAGATTTGGGGACGGTAGTAGAAATTCCATAGTATTAACATTATATTCACGAAATGGCCGCGGTAACCTAGTGGTTATGGTTTCGGACTCATGGCTGCCGTATTTCTTTCAGTCGCGGGTTCGATCCTTGGCCACTAAAGACCCTCCGTATAGCCGGGGCTGATGCGCGTTAAATCTGTTCGGGGCCCAAAGTCCTCCCAATGGCGTGGTGTGGAAGTTAGGAGAGGGGGTGCCAGCTCAGTGTCGTTCTCGTTACTTGACCAAGATTCACAATTACGAGTTCTGTCGCCAATAGCCCTCGTGTTGCTTCTAGTGCGACATTAATAAAATCTAAACTAAATGATATTCACGAAATTGAAATGACAGGTAGACGGGAGCCTTTATTATGCTTTCAAAGAAAGTTCTTGATATTGAATTAAAAAGGTAAATTACGCAACAACTGTTTATTTTAATATCAACATTTTTTTTTAAATTTAATATTTGTATTTGAAATTTCATTTGCCTCCATTTTATAATAAAATTAGATAATTTTGATTCTAATTGTACCGGGCATGTAAAACTAAAAGGAATGTTTTTGTCTTAAAATTTATTATACTCGACGCTTACATTAATTATATTAAATTTCTGGATACGATTGCAATTAGTACGCAATAGATTTATAAATGCCGTTGAATATCTGAGATTTGAATTCAATCATTACAGAACATTGATAATATTCTGGCAAGCGAGCTAAAAGCTCCTATCTACCCGCCATTTTGATTTCGTGAACGTGATGTTAATCCTATATTTTTCCTCCGATTTTTAAAAATATTTCTTAAAGATTGGAAAACTTGAACGAATGATTAAAATAGGGGTAAAAATATTTTTAAAAATCGGAGGAAAACAGGAATTCCGCAGAAACATTCATTATTTTTTGCTTTTTCAGATGCACTTTATTGCATTCAAATCGATCAAAATAGTAAAGATGTGAGAATTAAAGCCGAAATTCCTCTTAGGATTAACATTACGTCCACGAAATCAAAATGGCGGGTAGACGTGAGCCTAGAATCGCATAGCGATAGAACTGCTGTTGGTTGACCATCGTTAACTAGAAGGAGGTGAGACTTCTCTGGTCAAATGAAACACGTTTCTTTTGTTTTGGATGAAGCAAATGATAGATATTTTATTCTAAATCATAAAAATATTAAAGACGAACATTTTTAAAAATAAAATGTTTTTCAATCTTTAAATTTACAATTAAGTAGTATTGTTTCACAAAACTAAATATATATTTATGATCCAGTTTAATATTTCCTTATGAATGAGTTGATTCACCTTTATTTATTCAATAATCATACTAGTTAAAAAATATAAGTTATCATTAAAAAAAAAAGAATTGAAATAGTGGCCCCCCCCCCCCGTGCTTTTGTCATTTCCAATTTCGAAATAGTATATACTTAACGTATCACAGTCCGAAGAAATGTCTTATTAGAAAGAAAAAAAATGTAAGAATCGCTTTCTTTTTTTTAAGCATTCGCGCCCTTACAGATCCGAGGCTCTCAACATGTTTGATGAAGAGTTGTCGAGTGTTACTTGCTCCACTCTCTTGACTTCTATCAAATTCAACGTGTCCCAAGACAAACGTGATCTTAATGTCCCATTGATCCAAAAGAAAGGATCGTTAAGGTAGGGTATAGAAAAGAAATTACCTTTTCGCTAATCGTTGTTTCGAAATGTATCATCTCTAACCACATTCATTTTAATCCCTTAACATCCGTAATTTTTATCGATTTCCCAGAATCGTTGATATCTAATGGGTGTCTGAGAACACACAAAATGCCAATAAATGACAGAGCTTCGTAAAAAAGTACTTTAGGGATTTTATTACAGTTTTTGCCTTCGTCCTTTTTTTTTTTTTTTTTTTTTTTTACCAATGTGTGTAAAGAAAAACTATCATTTATATTATGGTTGTAATTTTGATAGAAAAATAATACTTATGTTCATGTTAACTTCCACATTTTTAAACGTTGCTTTTCAAGGTGTCTGTAAGTTGTATTTCAAGAGCTTTATCGAAGTTGTATCAATGGATGGAAATGGAAAAGCGTTCAAATTAGTAATTCGTTCGTAATGATTTATTATTTTTGAAGTATAAATTTAATGTCTTGGTGAACTATCTCTTCGCATCTAATTCCGTAGGAATCGACCGTCTAAATTGGGAGAGTTGAGGGCGCTTCAGTCTATATTCAACTGGTATCTCGAAATCATGGTAAAGTGGTTTGATAGATACGAGTTCAGGTGCATTCCATGTTGCCTAACGAGGGTCAATATTTCGAGATCCATCGTCGATATCTCAGTTTGCAGTTATGGTGGTGCCTCGTCCCAAACCAAATTTATTTTTAAAACCGACGGAATTTCTTTTTTTTTTTTAAATGTGCATGATTATTATTTCTAAGAGGCACTATTTCTCAAAACTGATTTCAAATTCTTACCGGGATGTCGTAGCAAATCTCCTTTATTTTCGTTCCTTCTACTTGTCAACCAGTCTGTCCCCCCCCCCCTCATTATTTTCTAACGTCTAGATCACAGAAATAGTTTGACACAGCATAGCCAGATTTTGCTCTTGAGCCCAAACCCCAGCTTTCACTCACTCACCCAACTGCTTTCAAAATTTCAAAAATTCTGTTCATTTTATCTTTAATTATATTTGCTTTAGGCTTCCGTATTGGTCACAGTAATCGAATGGTCAGGATTGCGAGTTCATGGCCAGTGGTATTTCAGTGGAGTCATGGGTTCGAATCCTAGTCTCACTGAAGACTCGTCGTGTGATGAGGATGATACACGTTAAACCTGTAGGAGTTCCATGTTGGAAGGGTAGGGGAGTGATGTGATGCCAACTCGGGGATCGTTCTCATTTTTTTTGACCGTGATTTAAAATTACGATCCCCATCGCCAATAGCCTTTACGTTACTTCTAAGGGCACCATTAATAAACAGCCATTCAATAGAGATTGAAATCAAATTGATTTTTAATATATAGTGACTGTTAGAAAGTGTGAATTTCAGTGAACTTTTGCAGCGGTTGTTTGTTTTACTCAGAGATTGAAATTCTCAGAATAACAATAAAATGAGATAATTATAGAGAAAAATTAGTATTATGTACTCAATGATTAACTTTATATCGCAAAGAAAGACATTTATCTATAATTTTTTGTTTTGAAAAAAGTCTTCATTAACAAACGAAAAATGATGTAACACACATGCTTAGGTCGCACACGCATTCGTATCATGGGTCTTTCATATGTAAAATCAACGTGTCCAAGAGAGATTATAAACCCTCTGTTTCATGATCGTGGGAACCACGTATCATTTACCACATACTAAATTTAGTCACTTCATAGTGACTAATGTAACACCTAATCGCGTTACTTATTATTTGTTGAAATATTTCTTTAAGAACAGACGAATAAATAATTTTCTTAAAAATGATTCTAATGCACAATGTATATATTTAGCTCGAATTGTTAATTAACTCAAGTTTACCATAAAAACATTGTAACTCAAAAGTATTACTTCAGAGATGAAAAAGTGTTATTTTGATTGCAAAATTATGTTAAATTGTAGCCTTGGAATATAATTAAGCATTTTAAAACATTTTTTTTTATTCCTTCATTTTTAGAAAAATACACTGGTTTCTAAAAATTAAGGGAAAATCGGATAAGTATGGTTACACCGCTGAAAATAAATAAATTTTCATTCAAAAAAACTCAATGTGTATAAAAAAGAAATATTGAATATGAATGTGTGATATATACAATAATGGAGTTGATATCATTAAACATCATTAGGTACGTAGCCGAAAGGCTTTAAAAGCATTTGCAGTATCTGCGTAGTAAAATTTCGAGACATATATACATTTTTAGATACAAATATTCAACGTCACTTATCTGAAGAATTACGATGGTGTGACATAGTGTGAATTGAAGCGAGCCAAAGCCAATCGTATGTAGCAAGATGGTTGAAAGTGAGTCCCCTCCAATTCGTTGACTGCATTTCTGAGAACAAAGCCAACTTCTAGAAGGAACAGCAGGAGAAAACTTAGAAGTGCCGCAGATGATCGCTATTTGTAGCTAATTGCAAAGAGGCACAGTACCGTTGTATCAGCAAAACTTAGATATATATCGGTATTCATTTGGGAACCCGCTTTATCCGAATTATATCTATGAAGAGATAAATTGTATGGTCCATGGCATTTGTGTGTGTACAAATATCTCTCTGGATGGCCGTGCTGACCTGCGTACCATCAATGCTCAGTTTTGTAGAGACAACGTCATATTCTAATGGTTCGTTCTGACATACATATAGGTGTAGTTGGTGGCTCCTTTATCCTACAAGACAATAATGCTTGGCCACCCAGGAACTCGGAGGGTGGAGAATTAATTTGTGAAGTTGTACATGGATTGGTCTCGAACCCGAAGGAATATGTTTGGGATGCAACAAGGAGACGTATTGCTGTATATCCCGTCTTTTTCAACTCAAGTATCTTTGATCTGCTTTTGACTCGAAATTTGGCATTGCTGGCAACTAAGTTGACGTCATTTTGAGCATGTAAGATGGCTCCCCTTGAAGCTGATCAAACACTGAGTTCCGATACTATGCTTTTGATGCGCTTTTGTTTTGTTTACCTTCAAGACAGATAATAATCATACCATTTTTCTTTTTAGATAATTTGTGAAGCATTATTTGATTAATGGTTTTTCTGAACTTCATTAAGTGCTCCTGAGTGTCTTTCTTGCCTCGACCCATACGCTCTTTATCACATTTTAATTGTGTGCCCGATGTTTCGTCATCATTGTTTAAAATTCGCTTGTGCTATACTTGCCTGACTTCTTGTCAGGTGTCATCTTCTTCACTTGACCGAGGTTCAAAATTACGAGGTCCGTTGCCAATAGCCCTCGTGTTGCTTCTAGTGCGACGTTAATGAAAACTAAACTAAGCCTGACTTCTTGGGAGAAACCCTCACGACAGTTTGTTTTCATTTTTATACAAAATTAGATTTTTAAATCCTATTTAAGACTTTAATCTTTTTACTTTTATCTGTGATCAATCCAGTTTTTTACTTATCTATACCAATATATATATTTTTTATCAATCTATTTTTACTTACCAATTATTTAGATATAACTAGACGTTATATTAAAATTATCGTTATTTTTAAATTTATCTTTTTTTTTTCAAGTAAAAATATTAATCTGTGGTCTTATCAACAAATATTTGTCACAGCTTAGCCAGATTTGCTCTAGAGTCATAAATACATAATAGATCAATACAACGAATAGAAATTTCACAATCACCGTTGTTCTTTTTTTTTCCTTTTAAATTTTGTTAACTCGTGAAAATAAAACAACGAAATCGTACGCGAGTCAAGAACACAAATGACCTTTTTGAAATATTTGCAATTGAAGTTTACGTATAATAATCTGTGGTGTATCTGAGCTACCTGATCTGCCTATCATCTTAAATATTAATCTAATCGCAAATCTAAAACCTTTAACTTAATTCCATGCACATATATGTTAATTAAAATAGTCACACAATAACATTTCACAAATGTAAGTTAATTATTTTTCAAAGCCATATTTAATATTTCTCAAAAAATGGGAATACTCTCTGTTATATATATATATAGTTCCCTGTCTCTGAACTCGGATGCTAACAACTTTTATATAGATCAAAGGTTATTCTTACCTTATTAGGATGTGATTTAAATGACGATAACTTCGATCAGGCCCTTGTGCCTTTTAGTTCACACAGACACGCAAGTATAACGCTCGCTATGTATTCAATCTTTCGCTCTCTTGCTTTTTTTTTTTTAACCACGACATTTCTATTTCCTCATATTCAGTTCACTGTCGCTTTTATATGAAATTTCTTGTGTCTCTTCATTCCACTTCTAAAATTTATCTAATTTGCGTAACAACATTTCATTTGGTTGGAAAGGAGTTGAAATCTTAAATATAAATTCAGAAAGTAATTTCAGATATTAGCCATGGGAAGGTTAGCGAAAAGTCCATGTCACAAATCTTTCTTGGATGCTAAAAAAATAAAATTGTTGTTTCTTGCTTCTAAAAATTATTTAAGACAATTCTCACCGTGAAATCTCTGTTTTTAATTTATTTCCGCAAATGAAACACTGGATGAGCTGTATTCTTTTAAAAGTAAATGATGAAATGATAACTTGAACTGATTGCATTTTTCTACCCTGTAAGAGATTTCAAATTATTCTAATTTTTCAATTTGAAAGAAATTATGCTACTATTCTCATAAATGTTTTTTAAGGGGGGGAAAAGCATCTATCTCTCAAATGTGCTCATTATTAGTAGAACGTGGTTAAAAATTGTGTTTAGCTTATAATATTTATCATATTTAATACATAAAAATATTGAAAGTTCATATATATAGTTTTATAAAATGCATCAATTTTTTTTTTCAAGTTGGTATCTTAACTTTAAAGAAGGAAAATATATTTTCACATGATAATATTTGTTAAGTGTTAGATTAATTAAAATTGTAATCTCACACACATATATATTAAAATATGCTTCATAAACAAATAAATTCTGCAAAAGTCAGCAATGCCTTTATTATAATCCGACTTTATTTTAACAAAGCTCTGTATATTTTTCTTCCTTTTTCAATTGTTACGTTGATCTACCGCCATCATAAAAAAAACTAAATAGGTATCATTTGTAAATAACAAATTTTTTAAAAAAATTACGAAAACTGAAATTTTTTTGAATGTGTTAAATGTTTTTATATTGCAAAAGATTTCTACTGTAGTGTTTTTTACTATAGAAATGCATATATATTTAAATAAAGTTAATATATGCTAGTGAAGATTAATTTCCCTTTTAATTATATGATAATTACTTTAAACTCTTTTTTCGGTAAAAGTTTTCTAGAGTATTTTTATTTTTAAAATGAAGAGGAAAATGGGATGAATAATTACATTTAAATATCCGTCACGAATTTAAATTCTTAAAATTATTGCTATTTTAAATATGATCAATTACGTTGAATTTGCATCAATTATAACGTGATTAGTCGGCACAAAAGTAAAACTTTAATTTTACCAGTTTCCTTAATATTCTTTCAAATTATAGTTTGCTATGTGATTCATCTTTTATATTATTTCTTATTTTCACATGATTTATTTCTGAAATTCCTCCCTTCTTTTACAAATGAGGGAGTTTCTTTGCTATTTTTTGCGTAATTTAGTTTGAAAATAGTTTGTAGTATCCAACTATGAAATACCAATAACTTATTTCAATGTAAGCAGGTATATTAAATGAATACGGAATTTTTTTTTATCGATTTCAGAATGTCTAATGGGAAATTTTTAAGTAAATCGATTTGGTCGAAATTCTATTAAAGTAAATACGGTATTTTTCTTTTTTTTTTTTTTTTTCAAAGTTCGTGGCGAACATAACTGTCGTAGTATTTTTTGTGTTATAAAAGTATCCTAGACCTTATTATTGGAGAGCCGGAGGAATTTCGTTGTTTTAGTTTTGTGGAATCGCAGATGGTGTGCCTTTCTTACGGTTGGTATCGAACCATTTTTAGTAAAAACAACGGCTAGACTACAAGTAAACATGCGAGTTTCATGTCATCGATATATCTTTCTTGACAGAAAAGATTATTCCAAAAGAACTTCAGGCACGTGCTCATAAGGGGAAAAAAACGAAAATTTTGCCAAACTATATTCACTTTAACGAAAAAGAGCAATATACGTATATTTTTGAAGAATCGAAACATTTGAACCAGACAGTATGGATTTCTTCATATTTCTATTGTCGAAACTAATTTTTTTATGAATTTTTTCGTCTGCTTGTCGGATGAAGGTTAAAGATGGAGTAGCTATTGTCTTAAAAGATAATAATCAAATTTATTTACTGAAGAAGGTTAGATTATTGGGGAACACAGTTTAATTACTGGGTATATTTTCGTTTTTATATTGAAAGAAAGATTTTACAGACGTTTCGAATTCCTAGATTTCTGACATTCTAAAAAAATTCGAGTTTCTGAAATGTGGAAAAGTTTCTCAATCAAAAAAACATTCTGATATTTTTATAACTAGTGCTCTGTTATATAGCTTCTATATCAATAAAACAGGTATTTCTAATATTTAATTGAAAGAACAGTAGCAAAAATTCAATGTGGAGTATGTCTGTTATCTGATCCATCCGTCATTTTAAATATAATCGGAAACTATTTATGTTGAAAATTTTAGTCCATGCAATATTTTAAGAACTTCTTATATTTACATAAAAGGAATTTTATGCCATTATTACATACCATTTACTCCAATTTCTTTAACTTTTTCATTGTCATTTCCACAACATTTATACTCCCCTCCCCGTGTCCTGACTGGTATACTATGTTGTTGCGAACGTGCAATTACGCTTCCTTGATATGTTAATCCTATGAACGAAAAGAGATATTTACAGATGCGCCGAAAGAGGTTTAAGCAATGATCTCCGACCATGGTGACTATCTTGGCGACTTTGGCAACAAAATGAAGGTTCTCGGAAATGTTGGAATTTTCTCGAAATCTCTGAAAGGAGAGGAGTTATAGAATTTTTCTGAATTTTCTCTGTGGCGTCACACTTGGCCAGAATTGAAATAAATAAGCGGAGATGCAAAATCTCAGTGAATCTTCCAAAAAGCTGTCCGAGTCTTCCTTGGAAGAGCAAATAATTGCTTTAGAGATGCAATGTGAGCTAGTAAGCTGATGAGCTGAACATTTTTAAATGCGCTATTACAGTTATTGCAAGTGATTAACTATCAGTTTGTTTTTCTAATTTGTACAAGTACTATTTTTATTACTGTTGTATCACTAATCTCTACAAGTTCTGATACCTATGTTTCATTTTTTTTCCTGAATATTTCTGAATAATAATAATAATAATAAAATGTCCTTCTCTATTATTCTCCCTTTTGGATTATTTTCTCTGTACACTCATAGGAAGAGTTTTGTAATAAAATACTCCAATCTTAAGGTCTTCCAAAAATTGTTAGGTCTTTCTTATTGTAAAAGATTTTCTTTTTTATTTTGAATGTACAGCCCAATATTAAAAAAAATGATGCAAAGGAATTTATTCAAAATGCATAGCAACATCACCAGCGGGCATAATGCGCTATCTCCCTCCCTCCGGTGCATAGATATATTGAAAGGTATCTGTTAGCTATCAGAGCTGTTTGTGGCGTGAGAACTACATCTAAAAGATTTTGAACGAGATGTGTAACACACGTTCGTGAGAAGAGGCATACCACCTCGTATTTTCATTGACGGAGTTTCATTATAAAGATATACTGTGAGTGCGAAAATTCATAGAAAATCTCCGACTTACGAATATAAGGGTGATAAAAATACTTTGAGTAGTTATAGTCAGCTGTCGTGAACCTTTTCATAGTTAAAATTCAAATTCACTGCTAGAGCCTTAACGAGCACTAGAGTCCAAACTGCGGGTGGCTGTTTATCAACTTGAAGGCTATTGTCAACGGACTCGTACTTTTGAACCTCGGTTAAGTGACAAGGATGACACTTGGGCTGGTACCTTCCTCTCCAAACTTCCGCATCACTCCAGCTGGATGAATTGTAGTCTCAACAGATTTAACGTGTGTCAGCCCCGCTACACAATGGTGACTCGAATCACGACTCGACTGAAACAACGGTGGTCATATGCTTGCGATCATGAACACTTGACTACCTTAGCCGCATTGGGGAGATAATCATGTGCGGCACAAAACCTGCCAATCGGTAACTGTACCTACTGGAGTGGAGAGGAGTATGGAATAGTATGAAGTTTACTTAACTAGAAATCACTATGAATCGTGATACTTCTATAAATGTTTGTAACTGCTCAAGGGTTACGTGCGCATTTATTCTGAGGAATCACATCCTTTCGTGCTCAGCGTTGATGCTTATAGATTGGGCTTATATGCAACAATGTGTATTCCAACACTTCCTCACAAGTGTTAGGACGTCACATTATTGTATGCATTAATTTTCATTTCAGTTTGGAGCCCATTTTACCTCAAATCCTCAAATTTGGGGAAAACCATGCACCATGCTATCAAACAGGAAAATCCAAGACCTCGGAATATACCCGAATTGGGTAACTTTTTGTAACATATTTCCAGAAGTATTTCTGAAGTCCCTCATTCTCGCTGTGGAACTATCTATTAGATTGTTTTATCAGTTTTCGTATACTTTCTTGATATAATCACAAAAGACACTTAAAAATTATTCTAGTGAGCTGCTTTAGTATATGATATTTCCCCCTTAATGTCAGAAAGCAGGATCTAAACTCGAAGCATATTTTCAGCAGAAAATGCCACCAATATATTTTTTCAACCAGGGCAGGAAATTTGTAAAACGCTGATTTTTTTCCTACTGTCATCGATAATTGTAAAAAAAATCCATTAAACAAGATAACACTTATTAAGTTATAAATTTAGAAAATCGAGAGAGAGAGAGGGATTAATAAATATAATTCCACACTCATACACACCCTTATTAATAAAATAATTTATTCGAAATGCTTTTCTATTAATTCAATGGATTGCAAGCGCTTTTAATGAAATAATATTCCTTTTAATTTATATGCAGTAATAAGACACAGATTAAGAATTTATAGTTGGTTACTTAAACTAATCAAATTGTTCAATGTTATATTGATTATCGTAATGTTATACATGTATATATATACACACAAAAAAAATGACTAGTTTAAATTATTCCTATTTTTCTCACTAAAAATAAAAATTTGTGATTTTGTTTTAAAATTTTTAAATTCCTAATACAAACCGTATAATTTAGGATCTTTACTCAACTTATGCATTTCACTGTTCGTCATTATAATGGATGAAATAATGATAATGATACGGGTAAATATTCTTTTTCGTTATTTCAGTCTTTCTAAAAAATAACAATTGCTTTAACTGTGATTATTATACATATTTTTAAAGATAAAATATATGAGTAAAGTTATCTTAATTTTAATAATGTTTTTTTATCTTATTATTTTTTGTGTATAATTATTTTATACTATTTCTTATTTTATGGTGAATTATTACACATCATGCATATTATATAGACAATATCTTTGAAGCAAAAATTGTCTGAAAATTAATGTGACAACAAATATGACTGAAAACTTCTAATTTCGATTTTTGATAGAGAAAAAGCATAATTGACGTCCTGCATAGTAAAAAAATTATTTATTAAAAGTATTGCTGCTAATTTCCCTATATAAGGAACAAACGGAAATAAGTCTAGATCTATTAAATAAAATCGATCAAACATAAATTTAAAACTCATACAAAAACTCAGAAATGTAATGTGGTTTATATAATGTATTATTATTGTTATTAGCAAAATTTTTGAAACGGTGATATACATTTTTTTTTTGAGGAGGACTGTTCATATATGCTGATATATACTAGGCGCGCTTCTTAATAGTACACGGTTTTTAAATGTGGCAGCTGCAGAGCTACTATTGTCATCCCACTCAAGTGCACTGGTACTTTTATATGTTGATTAATAACAGACACCAGCATGAAAGCATTCGTTCGTGTTTACTTTTGTTTGTGCGTATTTAATATGCCTTACACAGTTAAAAATGCCTCCATTGGCGAAATACACGCTGTGATTTGTATTCTGCATTCAAAAAGCGTGAACGCTGCCAAAATTCACTAGCTAATTTATGAAGTGCATGGAAAAAACGCTATAATCGATGGAATGGAAAGAAAATGGAGAAAGCATTTAAAGATAGGGATGGAGACATTCAACATCTCCCAAAAATTGTGAAGCTCGAGGAAAACATTTCAGCTAAAAATAATCTCGTGAATTGTGTTTAGAGATAGGCAAGGAGGGGGGGGGAGGTTTACTTGGAGTTTTTGCATCGGGGTGATACAATACATTCTTAAACATATAGTGACACCTTAACTAAACTTCATCTTGCTATCTAAAACAAATGGCGTGGCATGCTCTGTAGAGAGATTGTTTTGCTGCATGACAATGACGATAAACATATGGCTCGTCGAACCCTAGATCTCACTGCCTGATATGACTGGGAATAACACGATCCTTCTCAGTATAACTCTGATCTGGTGCCCAGTGACCGCCTCTTGTTCCTCTTCTTCAAAATGGATTCAGGCTATGGCGATGTGTTGGTGTTC
This sequence comes from Nephila pilipes, assembly GCA_019974015.1. NCBI lineage: Eukaryota > Metazoa > Arthropoda > Arachnida > Araneae > Nephilidae > Nephila > Nephila pilipes. Next base: position 14,415 of record BMAW01007850.1, on the reverse strand, counting down.
AAAACAACGATGCTGCAATGGGAAGCCTGTCAGGCGACAAATCTCTGTGAGATTGAAATAAAGAAACTGTTTGTACGATGTTATACGAGCCTCAATAGAGGGGTAGTTGTTGAATTGTAGATTAAGGTACCAGCTTTCTTATAAATATAAAATGGTAGAGAAAACTGTATTTGTCTCTTTTAAATATCAAAACGGTATTTGCGTAAAAATACGCTAATAAGTGTGGCTTTACTTTTCCAAATGTTGTATTGAACGCTTCCAGCTGACTGTTTCTATTCAACACAAAAAGTTTGCTAACCATAGCCAATATGCTTCGTAATTTTGAACTACGATCCGTTGAAAGTATCGACAGCTGCGTACTTTCCGCATTCACGAAGCACCAATGTGAGGACTTTCAGTTCCTACAGACATTAAGTCTTTGGTGGAATCAGGACTCGAACTCGCGGCTCAACTGAAACATCATCAGTCGCGAGCTCGCCATCATAACCATTCCACTACCACGGCCATTATTTTTCCATGTCATCAAACAGATTACCATGCAAAAGATTTCGACTGATTGATTAGCTTCAGGTAATATTGCACAAGAAAAATACAAGGGATATTGGCGGTGTACCTTGTAATTTCGAAACAAGGTCAAGACACACGTTTGATTGAAATACCTCACTCTCTTCACTTCCACAACAAATCAAGGGAAGACTTTGAGGCCTAGTTGAATTTAATGTGAGCAGCATCCTCTATTAACCTACAAAAACGCATTTTAGTGGAATCAAGATTTGAGCTCCGGCTTCATAAAAATTTTAGAATCAAGGAAAGGCATGAAAGATATTTATTTCCATAAATAAAATTTTTCTTTACAAATTTACTGTTTTGGTAGAAATAAGAAAATGTTTCTCTTGTAAAGTAACATAAGAGGATTTACGAAAGTTTTTTTTTTAATTAATTTTGTCTCTTTCTGTTGTAATAATGAATGACAAAACTGCGAAAAATCGAGAAATAACACCAAATTTTAGAGTAATTTGTTGAATTTTGCAATATTAAACATATTCCGGAATTTATAATCATTTGTCACTTATCAGGTTTTATTTCGTAGTAATAAAAGCAAACTAGAAAGATCCAATCAACTAAAGGAGGAAGGAGATTTCGATTCACGTTAAGAGGATAGGAACTACACCTCACTCTGTTAATCCTCATACTAAGCTCTGTCTCACTATCACTACGCTACATGAAGACCGTAGACAATGTTCATGATTTTGCACGATGATCTGTGGTGAAAGTGCCACTCAGACTCAAAATTCTATCCGATTTGTACATTGTTGGTTTCGAAGCTCGCTGCCTTAACTATTGAGTTACTTCACGTTTAAAATTTCTTTAAAGTCGAGGCAATAACGTAAAATTTTCTAAGTTGAATTCGAAAATTTCCTATTTAATTTAATCAAGCTTCTTTTCTTGCTGTTAGAAAAACTTAATGTTTAAAATTTGTCGAGATACCTTTGCTAGAAACCATTAAATCATTACCAAATATAGAATGTTATTCTGTAAGTGTACTCAATCATTTGGTGTGATTGTAATTGTTTTAAGTTTATTTATGTTTTAAGATATACAGATAATTTACCTAATTTATCATCCCATATATAAATGGTTAATAGGGGAAATGAATTATAAGGTTCTCGCCAAACTTAACGATTTTTTTTTATTTCATAACAATTTTATTCTGGCAAACTTTTTTGTAAAATTTTATTAGTTACCCTTATGGTATTAATTTTTTGGTATCCCCTAAGATATTTTGGTTTAATCTGACTTAAAGTCACACAAAAATTGCCAAATTCACCAACTTGCGTCATATACTTCATTTTAACCGTATGAATATTACAGAGAAGGATATTTTTTGAGGGATAACAACCATTTTTTTTTGTTCTCCACATCCCTCTTAACTCAATCAATCAATATTTTTTTTATGCTTCGGTAAAAACTCCATGTGCAAAGAATGTTTTAAAAATCAAAAGCGAGGGAAGAAAATGTCTGAATCATTATGTAATACAACTCTAAATAAAGGCTCTTTTTACAAATATTGTACTGATGCGATATGTCCTTCCTTTCTATTTTTCTTGAAATATTGATTTAATTACAGAATGGCATACCATGTTCTTTAGATGTATTGTGATTAATATTTAATTTATTCGCTATATATCTATTTATGACAATATCGGAGAAAAAACTCTCCATGTTAGTGAATCATTAAACGACTCTTATGAAAAATACGTTGTTAATTAAACACAAAGCTACGGTAATTATTGAGAATTATTGAGATTCTCTGATATCAATATTATAACCATAGTTTACAAGCTTTTTACTCACGCTTTTCATTCCAAAAAGTTTGAGTTTTGGAATTACGTTTAAAAAAAACTTCTGTTTTTTTTTTTTTCTTTCTTTTTTAATCATGTGTGTTAGGGAGAATTTTTCATTCTTATAAAAACAATCAACGTTTGATATAAATATAATTCCTTTATTTCTTATAAAATTTTGTTCCAGGTGTATGAAATAAAATTGCTGCTCAGATATTTTGGAAAAATAAACATTGTAGTATAACTTTTTTTAATAAACCGTTAAGCTGTGTCTGTATGTCAACAGACTGTAAAGCCTTTTGAAAGAAAAAGAATTTTAATGTAAAATAATCAAGCAATCTTTGTGTCTGAATACGTTTATAAAGCAAAATAGCGTGTTTAAAAAAGAGACAGGATCCTTAAAACATAGTTAATAGTCCTTGGAATCTGGATAAGATATTCTTCGTAAACCTCTTATTCAATTTACTTGAACTATATTGCCAAATCTTCACATAAAATCCATGACTCACGAAGTACCTAGTCGAAATCCCATACTGTGATGAAGCAACGTCTCATTATTTCTAAGATAATTATTCACAGTTAAGTGACGTCAAACTTAAAAGTGGACATATTCTATAGACGAAGACATTCGCCAAATCTTCAAGGATAGACACTTTTATGAAGTACTACGTGGTAACAAAAAAGAATTTGGACCTATTTCCCGGCTGGGAGCAAGTTTCTTTGTTGGAAAACCACAAAGAATTTCAAGGAACGGGTGAAAAGCTCTTGCTTTATGCACACACACAAAAAAAAATGGCATGAAATTCCTTTCCCCCCCAACGTTAACTTTCTTGTGATATAATTGTGGTTTATTAAATAACTTCTTGGGAAATGTTTCTGTTAAAATATTCTTTATGTGAAGAAATTTTGCTGAGAATAATTTAGATGCAGACAGACAACTGTTAGTCTGTTTCAATGAAATGTGAAGCTATTTATATCGAAACAAAGTAGCTGCGCCACCAGAATCACAGTCAATTTGGAATGGTATATTGACCATTATTGTATCTTAAAATAAAATCAGCATATGGATAATCCGGATAGCTTGAAATACTTTTTGATTGTGACTAATTTCTGCTATTACTAATTGGGGAAAATGTAATGAGAATCTAAAAAAATATTTAACTACAAAATATGAAACTGGTGATTTTTCAGATTCTAAAATAAAAGAACTGCGTCAATATAACCAAATATTGGAAAGTGGTTCAAATCTTCTCATTAGGCTAGCGTCGTGTAAGTGAGAAAATAATTAAATGTTAATTGGTTTTTTTTGTTTCATTAACGGCCCATTAGAAGAAAAAAAAGAGGACTATTGGCAACGGACTTCGTAATTTTGAACCTCTGTCAAGGGACGATGACGGCACCTGAGTTGATACACCCTCTCCTAACTTCCCCACCACGCCAATGCCAGGAGTGTGGGCCCTGATAGACTTAACGTGCATTAGCTCCGGCTACACGATGGGTTTTGAGTGGCATCAGGGCTCGAACCACGACTCAACGAAAACCGCCGTCCGCGAATCCGCTGCCTTAACCACTAGGCTACAATGACCACTAAATGTGAATTGAATTAAAAATTTGAAAAAAAAATATTATATCAGAAAGAAGATCCCAATTTTATTTCTGAAACTCAAAGTATTATCATTTTTCATGGAAATTCGTGATAGTTTTATAGTTATTCCATAGCTTGTAATTTAATTTATAATTGTTTCGTATTATTTAATGAAAACAGTATAAAATCAAATTTATCAATATTTAAATCAATGAAAAATAATTTTTTTTGATTATTTATATATCAGTAGCTCAATGAGAAATATTAGAATCTGGATTAAAGATGTAAAAACATTCAATTCATTTAGAAAAACAAAAAACAAAGAGAGGGTTCCCCTCCATAATTAAATTAAAATAAGACATTTAAACGTTTTATCAATAGTCATAAGATTCCTTTAAATATTTTTCTAAACTCGGGCTGAAATATTAACATTTTAAATACAATAAAACAGAAAACATATTTAGAAATTATTAAAAATATTTACACCTTAAGAAATCTCAATTTTTTTAAGATTGCTTTAGATAAAAATTTATATCATTAATATCTTTACTGTTTTTGAATTTTAAAAATTTCCATTTAGATTTGAAGAGCTAATGACATTAACCTTTCATGTATACATATTATTAGTATGTAATTAAATTTCAAACTATCACAAGTTAAACTGATAATCAGCAGTCTAATAAATTCTCTCAATTACTGGATGATACATTGCTTCAAAAAGGATTTCAAACCTTCCATGCTAAATAAAGTTATGTATTTAGTTTGTGAAACTATTTACATTAAAAAATAATTAAAGAATAAAGTATGTGTATAAAATTTGAAAAAAATTACAAACAATTAATATTTTTGATTTAACTTGTTAAAATACCCCCCCCCCCCCCCCCCGATCGTAGTCGAATGCCGCTTCTGAAAACAGTTTTATCTTACAACCGAGTAAGAATAGAATTATATAGTTTGTGCAAGAAAACGGAGCTGAAAGTTTATAACAGTGAAAAAACGATGCAACTCGCTCACAGTCTTAGGCTATGAAAATTCAGAAACTACCTGAATCTTTTCGAGGGAAGGAGAGATACCGTTCTCAGTAACCAAATATCCAAGAAAGAGTATACTGCAAAAATACATTCTTTAACGTTTAAAACTATTTGATATTGGTCGACATTTACAAATTTGCCTCTAGTCTTGTAAATGAGTTGGAAAACCTTCAAAACTGACAAAAATGTCCTTCAAATAACGTGGCTATTTAAACCTTTTAGTACTTTGTCTGTGATGTGTTAAAAGGTTTGATCTGAATTCTTAAGAAATAATAGCATATGAAAGTATTTAAAAAGTTTGACGGATGTTGTTACAGCTCTTTTTTCAATATCCGATAGATTAACTGGTATTTCATTATAAGCCTTAACCAAATCCAGCTTAGAAAAAAAGGTTTTGCAACGCAGTGTCATAGAAAAATATTGTTCGTGGGGCGAGGAATATTTATTTAGAGTTGTAACTAGTTTTAACCTACGGAAAATACGACATATATTCACCGAAGTTTTACTTTGCAGATGCATAGGTCTAGCCCCATGGGTTTTTGATGGTCAAATTATGTCTTAGTTTAACAAGGGATAAAATTTAGATTGCTCTCAATGTTTTTAGCTTTTCCGGTGGAAGTCTACGAGGTGAATTAAATAATGGAGGTATAAGATTTATGATATGGCGTGTTAAATGTGGTAATTCGAAAAATAATTTATGATATAACGTGCCACCCAAAATTGTCATTAATCCAAATGACGGAACATTGGCGGATTTAACATTCATCCTCAAGAAAGTGAAACGATTGTTTATTCTACGACTTTTGATGTCAAGAAGCAATTTGATTCCTTTCAAAAAATCCGTACCCAAAATTGACTTAGAAACGTCAGCAATAACGAAAGTCCATGGGAATAATCGTCGTAAGCCAAATGTCTTTTCCATAAGTTTGAGTAACTGACGCTTTCTTGATTTTACGTACGAAACTGGGGGAAAGCAGAACAAGCCACACCGTTATCCATGAAAAGCTTTAATTAAAACGTGTGCTGGTAAATAAATAAGTGGCCGAAAATATTACAGCCGTCGGTAGCCACCAAACCTTATGATTTCTTTAGTTTCCACCAATACGAATATGGTTGTTAAATTTTTTTCCGTGTAACGTGCATGATATTTATATTGTGCACTGATTTGGAAGGAGAACATGACTACGAATTCGAACTTCTAGATTTGTTCGTGGTAAATATTTTGCGCGCGCGCGCTACAGTTACTGGATCCGTATTGATAATGCTTCTACTTTTACCTCAAAGACTAGTAATGAAGAATCTTTGGTCACTTCGCTAACATTTGGTATATTCAACGTTATTTCGTAGATTTTCTCATAAATTTCTGCTAGCTTGTCCTAATAATCGTCACAAACAGATAAAATCTGTCGCATCATTAAGAATAGGTGCTATAGAATGAGTTTTTTTTAAATAGCATAAGAAATACGACCATTATTTAATTTTGTAATCTGCAGGAAGTGATGTGAGGGTGCTTCGTTCTCTAATTTTAAATATTTCAGTAATGATCCGTGGAATCTGTTTACGGATTAAGCGTATTGTTCGGTGATTTTAAGCTTCAACTGTGCATAAGGAGTATTGGAAGGTGGAAACCAGATAAGGTCACTGACGTAAGCTAGAATATTGTAATCCAAAATAGATATTACACTGTGATATTACGTATTTTTCTGAAACGATATCCATTGTGATAAATTCGGTTTCGATCTGTAAAAACTATAATTCTGGGTTACTTTTCCAAAATGGAGGCTCTCTAAATATGATGCGTCCTTCTTAGAGTGTTTGATCAACCGTCTAAAGACATTTCAGCAAACAGAGAGCAGGTTTACGGCCGAAACAGTCAAAAGCAGTTCAGGAAGAAGAAGAAAAAAAAAAAAAAAAAAAAAAACCCATATCCTTGAATTTTAATAAAAATTTATTCAATTAAAATCAGTATATTTGCTGCAGTTGTCTGGTTCAAGGTATGACCAAGTAAAGTCAAACTTATCAGGAAGTAGAGTCACAAGGCTGTCCGAACACATTTGCAACAATTACCTAGTGTTGGTTTTTGCGGGTCATCAATGTAGAAGGCACCTAACTAATTCCAAATTATATCTGAAGGCTTAAGAGATCAATAGCCGAATACTTCAGGAACAGTAACAATTTATTAATAAAAGCATTTAAAATAAATTTAAATTAACAAAAAAATCAGCAGACGACCTTACATGTTAAAAGAACGAAATGAGAATGATAGCTACTATTGTTTGTTTGGTTTTATTAACGTAATACTAGGTGAAACACGACCTATTAGCGACGGTCCTCGTAATTTTGAACTTCGGTCAAGTGACGAGGACGACACCTGAGCTAGAATCCTCATCTCCTAACTTCCACACCACGCCAAAGTGAGGACTTTGGACCCGACAGATTTAACTTGCATCAACACCGGCTACACAGGGGGTCTTTGGCAGCCAAGGATCGAACCCACGACTGAACGAAAACAGCCGGTCACGAGTCCGAAACCATGACCACTAGGCTACCGCGGCCACTTAAGCTTGCTGAAAATTAAGCCCAGGGTACTGCAAAAGAAACGGTAGCAAAATAGGTCTCAGAAAGTCATCGATGTACCACTGTACTGTAAGTGTACCTCTAAAGACGACCAAAAGGATCTAGATATTAAGGGAAATGGCACCCCAGACCCTAATTCCTGGTTGAGGCCTGTGTGGCATGGTAGTGAAAGCAGAATCTGTCCTGGATGTCTCCAGACACGTCTTGGATTATCGTCAGAACACAGTTGGAAGAGGGTATCGTCGCTAAACACTATGCGTCCCCAGTCAGCATCATTCCAACCTGATCGAGCCAAGCACCACTGTAATCTGGCTGAACAGTGCAGGCGTGAGTGGCAGGTGGCGTAGCGGTTGGTATGAGCGTAGATTTCGCTCTATCAGCTGTCTATGAATGGTCATGGTGGACATGATAATATGATACTTACAGTTAAATTGTTTTAAAAAAATCGTTATATAGTCTGCAACCAGTTCCCGCATTTCTTAGATACGTTTTACTGATTTCCCTTTAGTCAAAACATTCTAAAGATTTCATTTCTTCCCCAATAATTCATCGCCGTTTCATTTTTTTTTAGTATTAAGCATTCGAGAATGTTTTCACTTATTAAATTAAAATAATTTAAGAAAAATTTGAATGCGTTCTTCCAACGAAATAATAACAATAACAGCACAAACAATTTATATTATTGAGAGATGAAATGTGGAAAAGATTCATGAACTTTTTATCTTAATTAGAATCCTAATTTTTATGCATTCTTTAACCATGATTAAAAGTCTAATGTACTCCAAAAATACAATGTTTCGGGAAATACTTTGAAGGTCTGATTTTTGTTGCAAATGGAACAAACACTTCTTTGCAGAGCCTTTCACGTATTTCAGATGGATATGCGTATCCCAGTTTGAAAATCTCTGGATTAGATCATTTTTTTTTTAAAAAGCTATAGGCAGAGACTCATCTCACTATGTTAATTTGTATGTATTTCCAGTTCAAGATTTATATTTGAATTATAACCCATTTCCTATCATTCGATCGAGCCGAAATTTTGCATAAACGTGTAACTTTAATGACAATGCAATATTATGGTATGCTCAAGCAGTTATGAACTTGGGAGAGAGGAGGCTACGGCCTTATACATAACAACGTCAAGGTAAGTAAAACTTTTGCGAAAATGTATAGCTCACTTTATAGCTTTCTTTAGTCAGGCTATAAATATAAATAAAAAAAATATAATCAAATTTTATTTAAAGATGGACCGAAAGATAGAATTGTTTTAAAATTTAAAATAATATAAAAATTATAAAAGCTTGAGGTATTGATATTTCTTTGGATTTCATGTATAAGTAAATAGCTATCATGCTGAATTTATCTGTAAATACCCAGGTATCTTAGTTAAGCATCTCAAACTTTAATAAATTATATATTGGGGGTGGCCAGTTTCATTGGTTTTGGGAGCCTCATTTCAGAAAGGAATATTTGAGAGAACTATTTATTCAATGTTGCCCAGATGGAAATTGTAAAATTTCTTCATATTTTAATTTTGTATTGCATCCCCCCTCCCCCAATAACAGTATTTTATGAGGGCCCCCTCCCCGAATATTATTTCAGTTACGTGATTATTGACCTAGGAATGGCCATAATATCCGTTATTGGATAGCATACAAGATTTTCATCCCCCTCTCCCTAAACCAATGGCGCTATTTTATTTTTCCTCGTATAGAGTTTTTTCCGATCTCGTGATCACGGGTTATTTGATTTTTTGATTGATTGTGTTTACTAACGTCACTCTTAATAGCAATATGAGGGATAATGGCAACGGACCTCGTCATTTTGAAACTCGGTCAAATGTTAAATTTTGTTTCGATTGTAGTGGTGAAGAACATTTATCTACATTTTTTACACATAAGAATAGGAGAATTTAAAATGTTTAAAAATTTCAAAACTTTAGGCACAAAGTGTCTGAAGGCTCGAAATTAAATATGGAAGCGAAACCAAATGATTACGTAACACCTCTCAATGTTGTTTAACAAGCTTATATCTGTTCAAAATAGTTCATTCCGGTAATTTAAAGATTAACGCATGGGTCGATACTGAAAGTCAAGCTATGTTAATCTCTAATAATATTTTCGATATATTAAATATCAGGGAATTGAATCAAGGAAACTTATTTTTATCAGGTTTAGGAGATTGTAAAATAAAACTCATAGATGTCTTTAAAGGAGACACACAAATAAATCACTTTAAGCGCACTACTGATATATATCGTTGAAAACGCTGTTGTGCCTCGTGATGTTATAATAGGACTTTATTTAATTGTTCAAAGTGAATTTGTAATATATTAAAATGGAATAGCTAACACAACACACTCAATAAAAAATAAATCTCCATGTGAAAAAAACAATATCTTATCAGTTTTAACCATAAATATTAATTTTCATGAAATCGGAAAAAAAATTGGGGCATAATAGTTCAAAATATGTTAAATATGAAGTGCATCAGTATATTCTAAACGGCAGACAGAATAAAATTAAATCAATAAATATAGAATTAAATATTTTAATAAAAATTAATAAACCAATGCATGAACAACCGCAGCGTTTATCCTTTTCGGAAAATAAGATTGTTGACGCTCGAATAGCTGAACAGATAAAATAAGATTATAGAAGCCTGCTCTTCTGAGTGTTCCTGTCCGATTGTTATTGTTGGGAAAAGAGATGGAGCTCAACGAATGTATATAAATAGAGAAAAACTAAATAAAAGTACAGTTAAAGACAGATTCCCTTTACTGTCAATTGCAGATGTTTTAGATCGATTACAGGAATCTCATGTATTTAGTACTATTGATTAATTTTTTTTTTTTCATTTTGATGTAAGAAAATAGAGTAGAAAATATGCATCATTTGTGACTCAAGAAAGGCAATATCAATTTTTGAAAGTACCTTTCGGTTTATACAATTCATCATCAATTTTCTAAAGATCCATTAACACTAATTTGTGACCTTTGATCAATGGGAGCATCATTTTACCATAAATAGATTGTAATAATATTATCTCCTAATGAAAAGAAAGGAACTGAAAGATTAAAGGTAGTTCTCAGACTTGTGTGTGAATATGGATTAGAAAACAATTTTAAAAAATCTCAGTTTTTGATGGAAAGAATTAAAGATTTTGGCTTGTGTGTGTGACAGAAAAGGGTTGTATTTATCCATCTTCTTTACAAACCAAATCTGTTCATAATTTTCTTCAATTTACTAATTTTAAGCAAATCATAAGATTTCTAAGCTAAGGCGGATATTTTAGAAAATTCATCCCTAACTATTACCTTATTGCTAAGCTTTATAGTATTTTTTTCAAAAAGAATTATAAATTTACGTTAAATGAGGAAGAGAAAAAATACTTTTATTAAGCTTAAAATGTTACTCCCTCAGAAGCCTGGAATACGTAATCCAAATTGTAAAACAGAAATACATACGAATGCTAGCCTGAATGGGTAGGGTGCAATTTTATTACTAAGATCTCTAAACAATAATAATTTTCACTCTACATATTACACGAGTAGAAAGACCATGGACGTAGAAAAGAAGTATTTTAGCAACAAGCCTGAGGTTCTTGCTATCATAGAAGCTATTAAGAAATTCCCAATTTATTTATTAGGGATACCCTTTAAAATCATAACAGACTGCTTAGCATTTCAGAAAACTATGAATTAATGAGACTTGTCTACATGAGTTACTCAATGGGTTTTATTATCAGGGAATTTTAATTACTTGATAGAACACCGATCAGGTTAAAAAAAATAGCTCCCTCTGATGTTTTATGTAAATCCCCTATTAATGCATTTTGTATTTTAATTAAGAGTGTTTTACCAAAATTTAAATTAGCTCGGAACGAGGAAGCGAAATAAAAACAGATAAAGACCTTTAGAAAATATTCAATTATGAAGCCTGTTACGAACGTAACGGAATTCTCTACAAGTTTGTTTGTTGACGGTAAAAAGTAACAACTGTACCTGAAAGTATGTAAACTGAAATAATTAAAGATTCTCATCAAACAGGACATATGGGCGTTAAGCGTACAGAGAAACACATAAGAAATGATTATTTTATTCCTAAATTGAAACTTAATATTGAAAGAATTATACCTAATTGTGTGTATTGGATCCTAGTAAACCGTATGGGAAAGCAAAGAAGTAGGATTTCTTCATTTTTTACATAAAATGGATTTACCTTTTCATTTGTATCGCATCGATCACCTAAGACCCTTAGAAAGTGTTTCTAAAACCTTAAACATATTTTAGTGACTATTGACTATTTTACAAAATTCATTTGGTCATGTCACACCAAAAAGACATCATGAGTTGGAGTTACATCTAAATTGGAAACGCAGAAACTACATTTGTAAGTCTACTAAGACTATTTTCCGATCGTGGTACTGCCCTTTCGTCACAAGAATTTGAAGGATATAGTTCTAAAGAAAATATACACCATCATCTAATCTCAACAAATCTTCCTCGTGTTATTGGACGCGTTCAACGATTAAATTAAATTATCATTCTTGTTCTTTCGAAACTATCACTTGAAAATCCTTTGCTTTGATATAAGCATGTTAATGAGCTGCAACAATCTATTAATTCAATTTATCAAAGAAGCGTAGATACTTCTGTTTTCGAATTATTAATCGGTACCCAAAAGGATGCGAAACGCACATATAAATTGAAATAAACAATTGATGCCGAATTCCAAGATAATTTCAAAAAACATCGTAATGATCAACGAAAAGATGTTAAAAAACAAATATTCAAAGTTCAGGACCAGAATAAGATGACACACACATTTATTTGATGTGACACACACAAGATGACATATCACCTACTTTATGGCAAATATTTTAATGCCATACATTAGGTGATTTAGTTGCTATAAAAGGTACTCAATTCGGATCACACTTAAGCTTAAACCGAAATTATAAAAATAACACAAAATTATTAAAATTAGAGGTTATGGCAACTATCAAGTTTCAAAAGAAAGACAACAAGAAAAAACGAACAATACTTGAGCGAAATTTATAAAAAAGATGTTATGTGATTTAAAATATCATAACACTTAATTTATTACATTGTGTTTACCGATTATGATTTTTTCCAACCGATTTGTCATCCGTTTCCATCTGTGAATACTTTCCCCCAAATATAACTGTTTTCATGTGTTTTTGAAGACGATAGCAAAAAGAAGAAAAACGAGAAGCCGTAGACAAAGCAAAACCAAATACAAAGATACTCCAAACATGATGATGCTTCAAAGACGATGGATGATTTTTAATTGTTGTTCTTTGTTATTGCTTTTAGTTATTCTCTTTTCAGCATTGTTTTTCTAGGATGAGACGCAGACACTTCCTTTGTGGATATATAAATCTTGAAGGATTCCCATAATTGGAATTCAGTTTGTGAAGTCAGTTTACCTACAACCAGGCAAGTTGTAGATTTTGAATATACAGCTAACATTGCAGCACTGTAGAGAGCGCTAGTGCTGCATCATGCGCGTATAATTTAGCAAGGTAAAGGGAGAAGTGAACCAGAGAGAAATAGAAGGATGACGTAGAATTTGGAATGTAGACAATGTTTTATGTCTGTAAATGTTTTCTCCATCATGTCTTCATTGAATGTTTGTTAACGTCTAAATGCTTTTCTATTTTTGATATCTCATAAACAGTAACATATGAGCTCAGCTCCTTATATATATATACAAAATCATACTAAAATCCAAACAATATACTCTAAGACCTAATTTAAAAATTTATTAGAGATAAAGGCTATAGTATTAATTGAACAAATCAGTACATTAAGAAAATTAACCAAAAAAAACCGAATTAAAAATATTATTCTAAATTAAAAATAAACAGAAAATTCTATTCAAAATAAAAAAAGTACTTAAATACTATTACTCGAATAATATTAATTCAATACACACAAAGATACACCATTGATCAAAAGTTACAGCCAATTTAACCACCAAACAACCTCGAACAGCAAAAATCAAGAGAAAAGAATAAGAGTAAAACAGAAAAGGAGATAATGTATCTTCATACTCTTTCACACATTGGAGTGGAAAATGTGTGTTTAAACTAGTTTCATGGTTCCAACAATCACATCTACAGTAATTACATTATCTTTTAAGGTATTATCCAAGAAAAACAAACAAACATGAAGAGATATTCAATAAGAGAAAGAGGAAAATAGAAGCTAATACAGTTCAACCAAAAGGAAAAAATTAAAAAAAATTTGAAAACTAAAAAAGTCAAGCATTTACTTTCATAGCTAACACCACCAAAAACAGTGATTGATTGACTATACAATAATACATATTTTCAAAGAGATAATTACGAAACAAAATTTAAAAAATATACCCAATAAACATTTAAAAAATTTAATATTTTTTGAATTATATATCTCTTCCGCATAAAAATTATTAAATCCAAGACTATTAAAATATGAAAAGAAAATTGTACTAAAAATAAGTGCATTCCTCTGATGGCAGAATAAAATTAATTGCAGCAAAGATTAAAATTAATTTTTGAAAGAAAACCAGAAAGACAAATTAACTAGTTATTGTATATCAATATTATCTAAAAAAATATGCAAAAACTAAAATAAAATGTGAGATCAAGCTATAAAAAAGTACTCAAAATTCTAAATTTATTTTTGAGTAGTTATATATAAAATTTGAAAGAATAAAAATACATCATTATAACCAAATTAAAAATGATTTAAAATTAATGTTAAAGATCACTTAAAATTATAGATTTAAGTAAGAAAATATATACATAAAAATAATCATAAAAACACAAAAAGGGATAAGTATGTATATATATATATATATATATATATATA